>JANPWX010000529.1:1286377-1563924 GCA_024734555.1 Trochalopteron elliotii
CAGGCAGGCTGTGAGCAGCACAGAGTGTGTTAACTTTGCATACACTCAATCTGCAGAGAGCCCTGGAGTGACCCAGGAGGGAGCGAGTACCTTCCTCCTTATGCAGAATAGTTAATTTGTTTCAAATTAGCTTTTTCTTTCCTTTTTTTTTTTTTTTTACCCACCCATCTGCACGAAGAGGTAGTGTAATATTTACTCCCACTTGCAGATGAAGCAATGTGCTTTTAAAACCATCATTCCCGGGGATGAAGTTCAGTCCCACAGAACTGTCCATGCCTCCCCTCCTTCCCCGTCCTTCGCTCGCACTGACGTATTTCGAGCGTGGAATTGTAGAAAATAAAAATACTTCCGCGTACACTCTGTTCCAGCATGAAAGCCTGGAGGATTTATGCTTAACACAACTCCACCTGAGCCCTGTGAACTCCAGCTCGTGTAGCTCAGGGTGTGAGGGCTTTGAAGCTTCTCTGTGCATGAGAAAGTCGTGAGGAGCTGGGACTGGGCAGTCCCGGATCGCTGGCAGCGAGCGCCGCGTACCCGGCTGCTCCCGACTTCCTCTTCCACCTTCTGTTAGAAGGAGACATTTAACTGTTGATGAGCTTCGACCTGCCTTGTAATATTAAGCAGCAGGTTTCTCCAGATTGTATGAATATTAATTAAAAACAGAGCCAGGAACACTTTAGGGTCTGACTTTTTAAATTATTTATTTCCTTTCGCCAAATAACGCCTTGTTTATAGGGAAAGATGTTTCAAGTGTTGGAGACAGGATTAAATAATTCAGAACTTGGATTAAAGAACAAAAAGGTCTGTTCACAAATGGAATATGAGATGCAAAAATGGCAGCTTCCTACAGGTATCAAACGGGGCTCTTCACTGGAGACTGTACCTGCAAGGCACTCAGCTGAACATTAACCCTTTTCTACAGTAAAGGCTGGCATGATTCCTAAAGAAACTGTGGAACTGGCATGGCATTGCTGCCTCAGTTTGCTGTGTGGTGGTAGATGAACCCATGTTTGATGAGGGAGAGAGTTGCAGTGCTCAGAGAAAACAGACCCTCACAAACAGCCAGTCTCGTGGCAGTAAATGCAGATGAAATCACTGGAGAAATGCTGCTGCCCTCGAGTTAAAACTGCACGTCCCGTTTGGAAGCAGTTGTGTGATTGGAATCAGTTCAGCAGCGTGAAGGTAACCTGCTGTTCCATGGTCCTGGTTTGTTTGTAGTTTTTGGTGTCACCATCACCTTCACTGGAAAAACAACCTTTTGCTGGAGAAGAGGAAAAGGGGTGCCGTGTTCCCGTGGGCACAGCATGCAGCTCTCCTTGACAGCTTGCTTAATATTTCTGAATATGTGTGTATGTATCAATATCAGAGGAGGCAGCTGGTCTCTCCGACCACCAGGAGTAAGTCTAGCTTGTGCCACAGCTCTGAGTTGGATCTGAGGACAAATGGAAGAAGTTAATGGCCTTTGAAAACTTAAACTATCTCTAGTTATTTTGACAATAAACACAAGTTCTCAAAATGTCATTGTAGCTTTTTAGGACAGGCTCACAGTCTGGTAAAAAGTACAGTTTCTTATTGTTTTTGAGCAGAATGGCAGAACTCATTGCCATCAAGCTGGGAGTGAAAATCTAAAGGCAAATCTTGCTAATGTGTTTGTTTTTTAAAATCTCATCCTGGTATTGCATCATATATAGTTAAAGTAAGGATGGAGTGTTAGTTCTGTGCAGCCTGTGACTAATTGTTTAAGGTAAACCATTGATCTTACAAAATCTGTAACAAAATCTGGAAAAACTAAGTTGTAATGAATAGTTGTATATACTGAAATACTTCTGTTACTGAATTAGAAACAGGTGCAGTTGTTGGCATCTTTTAGTTGGGTCTGATGGTACCAGAGCACAAGCTGATCTGTGAAGGAATTTGTATGTTTCATCAGAAGAGGAATTAGTGATCAGGTCTGAGTGTTTAATGTTGTGTATCTGTGTGGGTCATTGTAAAATTGTTTCTGTCCTAAAAGTAGCCAGGGGTTTTCTGTTTATGGTGGTAGCTGAATGTGCATGTGGAGAAGAGTCTCCAGCTGCTGTACCCACGTTTCTCCTCCCCTCAGCTGCTCGGAGAGCTGTGGTGGAGGCAGCTGGGTGTTCCTGCTGGAAGGTGCAGTAGGGAGAAGGGAAGGATGGCAAAGCCAGGGCACTGCTGCCAAGATACTCTGAGCAATCTCTGCTCCCCTGCAGCAGGAAAAGCTTTGTCAACTTGTGGTGGTCAGGATGATGTCCCTGGACACCCATCACACGTGACGCACCAGAAGAAAGGCCCTTGATGTACTTCTGGCACAAGAACTTGTCTTTCTTAGGATTCCTTGAATCCTGTTCCTTGGGGCTAGATCTCTGAGAGCTTTTCTATCCCTTGTTCTATTCCTGCAATGAAATAATGCCCATCAGAAGCGTGGCAGAGTCAGTGCGTGCTTCGGTCACTCTGCTCTAATGCCAAGTTTGTGGTTAATTGGATGATGTATTGAGAAGTGCAGTAAAGGAGGACCTGGGATATGGTAATGGTTGGGAGTTTTCTGAGAAAAAAATCTCACTGGTTGGCTGTGTCTAACAATACCAAATAAGTAATGGGTGAAGCATTTGCTGGAGAAGAAATTACATGCAGTCTAAAATTCCAGTGAACAGTTATTCTTTATTTGCAAGCTGATTTGTAATGCAAAAAGTGGATGTAGAAAAATGCATAATCCAGAGTTTCAGTTTGATCACACTGAGGCCAAGAATAAAGGCAGTTTATTTATTGGGTAGGGAACAGACACATATGGATGACTGGTATTTTTTAAGGCACCAAGCAGGCAGTGTGCACTGCCTTGGAGTCTTTCTATGTAAGCAGGGTGGTAAGTTCCCATCTTGTGTATCCAGGTTTTTCCTGCATGTGTGCTTGGTTCTTTCCCATATCCTTTGTGGGAAGGCCTTGAAAATACAATGTTTCCTGTATTGGGAATATAGTGACAATGGTCCTCTGTGCTGGAATGGGGGAGTGGGGAGAAAGATGTGAGGATGAGAGGGGGAAAGTTGAAATGGGATTGTTTGCAGAGGACAGCGAGTGTTGGGTGATTTGTACTTGGAGTGCTCACACGTGGAGTTGAGTGTACCATGAAAAATGAGAGAAACTTGGACCTCAGAAATAGTGTCCTTCAATTAGTGAACATAAGATAAATCTTGCTCATTTTGTGACATATGTTCTCAGCTTGTTTTTGTTGTCTGTGGTTCGACAAGGCAGATCAGTGATTTCTGCCTTTATTGGCAGTTATAATGAAGAAAATAGAGGCTATTGCACTGCTTGGATTGTGAAGAACGTGGAACACAGACAGATTGTTGGATGTTAAGTTTTTCTAAAAGATTAAACACAGTTGGGTGTAGGTTGTGAGATGTAACAAAGGTCTCCACTGCTCTCCAACAGTACTTGCATTTCCAGGAAAGCACTAGGCAGTAAGGAATTTGCAGTAGGTCCACCATTGTACCCTGGTTGTGCTTCTGTCTCCAGCAAGACACTGCAGTTCTTACTGCATTGTTATTTGGCCCCTCCTGTGACTTAGCAGAGTTAAACATTTGCCTTGAGTAAAGGTAATTTTTGGTATGAGGGTGCTAAAGCTGGGAGGTGCCTGACAGCTCCTGTGCGTGTGTGACAGCAGGCAAGGGTTTGAAGCTGGAGCCTGTCACATTAATGTCTAACAGCTTTTTGCCTCCCTGGCAATTCACTTGCCCCCTTGCCTTGCAATAATTTGATTCCTTTGTTGGCAGTTGGGGTAATAAGGAAGTTTCTGTGGGGGCTGGAGCTGTGCTGCCTTTCCTGGGGAGCAGGGATGGCAGCTGGGGTGGTGCTCATCCTCCTCCCGTGGCTCATGGACCCCAGTGATCTGCTCTGGGAAGACAGAGGTGAAGATTACTCATTTTTGAAAGGCTCAAAAGCAGATGCACAGAAGTATTTTAAGCTGCTGTGTTTAGATGCTTTGGATTCCCCCCTATCTTTGTGTCTCTGGTTGTGAGCACTTTGAGGCACGTACGGATGTAGGCCATGGCTGTCTCGGAGGCTTTTCAGAGGAGTTCATACATCAGAGCTGAGCAGATCCTGTGGCTCTGCTCTTTTGTGTGGAAATGTACCTTAGTGAATGAGCAAACCTGGAGACTGCAGCACCTGGAGTGCCAGCACAACCTTTCTGTGAATGATATGAACATTTAGGCTAAAATATGGGTAAATGGCAGCACAAATTCCATAGGAACGTGACCATTCCTCTTGCTGAATCCAGTGCTTTGTATAGGTGAGCCCAGGTGTGCACTGCACATGGGTATTCAGGTGAGACCAAACCATGATCTGATTCCTGCAAACATTTTATCACATCCCTCGAGCTGTGGAGGTGGGATGGTCCAGTGCTGCTGCTCTATCACGTCACCGTGGGATTGCTTTTATGGGCTTGGGGAGGGTGTGTGCAGGATCACTTCTGACACATTGCAGAGGTCTTTCCTTGCTGAGAAATGTTGGCTTCTGTCTGTGGCTCACGTGTGACAAGCTGAGGGCAGCACTGTTAGAGGGAAGTAAAAATAAAAACAAGCAGTGTGGGGGAAATGACACTGCTTAAAGGAGTGGAGGGGATAGAGGGAAGTGGTGAAGAGAGGAAGGAGGTAAGGAGTGAGCATAAACCTAGGACTTGGAAATGAAACTTCTTGCATTGTACAGTTGGGAAGAGAGAGCTTATTTTAGCCTTTATATAAATATTGAGCAGTGCACAGGGCACTGTGGTGGGTCTCCCAACAAATGCCTGGCTGTAGTGTTGCCACCAAATCCACCTCACCTGCACTTGCTCACCTTATGAAAGGATCACTTGGGGTTTGCCCACAGGCTTTCCTTGTGGGAACATCCTGGGAAGATTTGTCCATGAGATGCTGAGGTGATGGTGTGACTTCAGACTGCACTGGCAGGTTTTTAGTTCTGCTCTGTGACAGTCAGGGTTTGTGTTTCCTGGTAGCTTTCTATCCACCTGTGTGGTATTTTCAGATATTATGAATAGGAGAAGCATTCTCATTGTTCTTACTGAAAAATAAAGAAGGGGGCAAAAAACCCAGGGAATTTCATATCTTTTGACTTTATTTTTTCCTTTTTAAAATGAAGACTCAGACTAGATATATCTTAGATGGCAAAAGCTTGTATGTTTTGAGTGGAAATGCCTTGGCTTATTCCTGTAGAAACAAAACTGCAAAGCCAAAAGGGAATGTTGCAAGTGGTGAGAGGCAGTGGAAGTTTGATGGGTTAAGCTTTGCTCCCTCTGCTCTCACTGGTATCTCTGCTAGGTGTTTGTGGTTTCATGGTGTTGCTGAACCAATATTCTAAAGAAAATGAAAGGTTTCTCTTACCAAGGGTGAGCTGAAAGTGGTCTGTATCAGCCCATCAAAAATGTCTGTATGTGAGCACTCACTTTGGGCACTGGTGCTGACCCAGAGCCTTGAACTGCTTCCGATTCCATGTGAGCACAGTCAGGAGGTGGCAGTGACTCTCAAATGAGTTGGGAGTTGCAGTCTCACTGGCAGGAGCTGCCCCATACCCATTCCTGAACATGTCCCTTGCCTCCACTGCTTTGCTTCTCCATCTGGGAAACACTGATAATGCTCCCAGCCTCTCTTTGAGAAACAAGATTGTGAGTTAGCAGTTACTGTTGTGTTTTGCTGCTACTTAATTCTGTCTTGTGGATAAACAAGACTCAGTAGTTACATTTTCTGCACCTTCATTCTCAGTATTTTAAATGGCTCAGTCAGAAAACGTGCTGATTTGTAGGTGCTTTTCAGGCTGTTGCTGAAAACAATTTCTGCAGAAATGAATGTGAAAAAAGAACTGAGCTGTTGGTTGTCCTAAAAGAATATTGAGAATGATTGGTACTAAATCACTGGAAAAAATGTTTCTTGCCCTTGGTTATAAAGTTATAATCTAGAGTTACTCATGCATAGATACACTCTTAAACATACCTCCCTGTTGTTTGGTGTAATGTACAATTTATCAAGTTTCCCTTCAGATTTCTCTGTATATTGAAGGCTGTTTAAAATTTACATTATAGGCAGCCAGCGATATGAATGTTGAATTAAAAATTCAGCAGTTTGTGGTTGCATCATTTCAAGCTTCAGCCCAAGGTTTGAAACAGCTCCCTGTTCCAGCAGGACAGGCCAGCCTCTGCCAGGCAGGGGCAAGGAGGATCTTCCATCCCAAGGCACGCTCTGGTGGTTTTAAGGACAGTAACTGGGAGCCTTTGAGTCCCCTGGATGGCCAGAGAGAGGAGAGAGAGGAGATGTGCACAGCAGTTCTTTTGTGAAGTGCTGGACCTGTACTCGAAGGCTGAAATTCATTATTCACCAAAGACATAGCGTGGGGTAGCTTGAAACCTCTTCTTACATCAACTTTTCTCTTTTATCCAAATTACCCAGGCTTTGTAGTGTATCAGCAGCCTTCTTGGGCTGTCAGTGGGGTTAGAGGTTTGATTTCTCTGTGCTGTTTGTGCCATCAGGAATCTCCATCTCCTGCTGTGTCCTGCTCCATGCTGGGGCTGCAGGGCCACTCTCTGGCTCCCTGAGCTTGGCAAAGGTGGATAAACTTTATCCCTGTTTAGCACAACACCCAGTGAGCGTTGTGCTGAATTCCTAGCACGTGTGTAGTCAGAGTTTCTGGCTGAGCTTGGCTGAAGGAGTTGCCCTTTCTAGCCCAGCCCAGGGTTAAGTTGTGAGCAAAGATGAATCTCTCCATCCTAATCCTGCGACCTCTCATCTTTGCCTCTATGTCATGTTTCTAATCAACTCCATTCCTTTTCTTGTTATTTCGTTGATGTGACACACAAATGTTGTCACAGTAGCTCAATAAAATTTATATTTGTGTCTTGTCTGTAATTATTTTTTATTTTATTTTTATTGGGTGTTTACACATTTTATTGCATGTTCACGTCAAAGTAAATTTGTATCGTGTTGTCACTTAAAGATGTTTGCTTCATTTTCATCCATAAATAAAATGTACCCTTTGTCTAGGATCTGAAGCGTGAGAATGTTAATTTTGTCAGTGAACTACATATCTGTTTTTCTGTTGCAGATCTGTGTGTGTTAATATTGATAGAACTCAGCTTTGGTTTGGTATGTCTGGTATATGAGCATAGTTGCTTTTCTAATATTAATTGTGGGGATGGGATAATATTAAACATTTAAAAACAAGGAGCCAGTAGTCTTGCAATTGATTTTTCTGTGGAGAGACTTCTGTGCTGAGTTGTTTACACATAGTTTCTTTTAGGTGAGTGCAAGTGTTTCATGGATTTAAAAAAATACAGTTGAGTGCACTGGTTTCTCCCCTCTCCCCTTCTTCCAGCTCTGCCCTGCCTCTTTCAGGAGCTTTAGTTTTCTTTTGCTTATAGGTTTCTGCACATTTTCTTTGGCATGAAGTGTTGGTTTCAAAATTCTTGGGATGCTGGAAAAGGGCAGCTTGCTAATATTGTGTCCTCAGCTCATCTCTCTGCCTCTATTCACAACACATTTGTCTGTTTTCTTAGGCAAATGTACTTTATCCTCGTAATTACCACTCAAAACTCAGAATATCTCTTTTTCATTCCTTCCAAAAGTGAGGGGATACCTGTGGCCATGTAGGGGTGAGCTCAGTGGGTGCTGTACTCTTGCTTCCCAGGTTGGAGCAGACAAGTAAGGAGGGAAGAATTGGTCTACAGGAATTTATTCTGTACTTTGTAAGAATTTTATTTTTGTACTTTCCTGATCCTGTGAGACTCTGGGTGCCATCAGTGTAACTGACAGTCCTTCACCCCTGCAGGACTGAGGATTAATTCCCTAGTTAAGGTCAGGATTTGACTCAAATTAAACTGTTTTACTAAGCCATGCTCTCAGTTTTATGTCCAAAACTTGGTTTGCTGTTTCCATGCTCACGAAGAGGAGGTGGTTTCACATTTTCTTTTAAGTGCAGGCAGAGTTTTGGTCAGTCCCATGGCTGGAAAATTTTATTGTAAAAGCTGAGTTCTTCAGTACAACTTGTGATACACATTTTTTCTCTTTGTGAGGCTTTTGCTGTGCTCCAGGCCATCAGCTGGTGAGACCAGAACTGTGTGGGATTTTTTTTCTCGGAGTGATGTGTTAAATACAGCACAAATGATTAAAACATCACACACACACTGTGCTGTGATCAGCTTGGTTTAGATGATAAATTAAAATCTGTTAGCATCTGAGATGTTCTGGCATATCCTGAGAATAGTTAGTTCTTTAATATGCCAAGCTAAGTAAAACTTGATTAGTGTCACTATCTGGGATTTTCTGTCCTGTAAATAGAACTTGAAGTCTAAAATTGGAACTGTAAAAACCTACTTTAACTGGGATTAGAAGAAGAATTTAATAGTTCAGATTGATTTCAGGATCTTAGAAAGTGGTCACTGTGCCCCAGAACTGTTATATGTGCCATCTTCTTAAAAATTAACTTCACTGCAAGGGCTAAAAAGTTACTTTGGGACTGCAGGACTCTCTGCTTGGCCATCCAGCACAGTGTGCTGGGGTTGGAAAGGTGCTTTCTGTGCTTGGCTGCTGCCTGTGTGCCAAAGGTTGTTGTGTCTCCAGGTCCTGGCTTTGTGCTCCTGATACCTGGCAGGATCCTCTGACTGGTGAAAGGTGATGGCAGGAATTGGGGTTAGAGCTTTCTTCTGCCAGTGTGAGAGGTCCTGATAGCAGAGGATGATGGCTCTGTGTGTCAGTTTTCATTTTTTGGGTGCACTTTGGTTTTGTGGATGAGATGGGAGCTGGTGAGCCAGTGGGGATTTCTGGTGTGGGAGAGCAGAGCCACTGCTGCTGGGCTGGGATCCAGTGCTCTTGCCTTGCTTCCAGGGATGTCATGGTGAACTGCACTCACACTTCATAGTGTTTTGTGCCCTATTTATTTGCTGTAATCATTTTACCAACCAGTTGTGAAGTTAATTTCAGTGGTAAGAAATATTCATTCCATATCTAGTTGCCTTTTTTTTTTTGTTAAGGTTGTTGGTTGGCAGCAGCCCCTTTGTACGGTGTCTTGATTGTCAGCTCTTCATTATAAATTTACTTTCTAAATGCTGACTTAAGGCCTGACACTTTGTTTGTTTAACTGTCAGTTACACTACTTGGGAGACCTAATAAAAGCCTCTCAGATCTTCCTATTGAATTAGGCCACCCTTTACCACCCCAGTGACTGAAGTAAAACAACTGCAAGAGGCTTTTTCCCTGTCTATCCCATTTTTGCTGGAACCCTGCTTCGGGTGTCTTCTGATCCTGTCCTCACTGTGACAGTCGTTCTCTCCTAAAAGGTCACTGTAGTGTTTTAATTGGATTTTTCAGCTGCAAGGAATATAAAAATATAAGTTTATTAATAGAGTGGCTTTGATCTTGAAGGATTCCAAAACATTTGCTGCATTGCACGTACAGGGATGGTTTAGTTTTACTGCTGGTTCAGGGATAATCAATTTTGTCGTGGAGCATGGAAAGCTGGATGTTCTTCCTGGGAGGTCGGGGGGAAGCAGGGGGAAGTCTGGGAAGGCAGAATGTTGTTCCCCCACTGGAATTTCCCCAGGATACAGAATCAAATTGTGACGCTGTCAGAGATGCCAAAGGATCTTTCATAAGTTGTTTTGGTTTTGTTTTTTTCATCTGAGATCTTTGAAAAAGGTCACAGGCTAAAGACAATTAAAGAAACACTTAAATGACCTTGTTAGTGTATTTCTGTGGAATTATTGTGCTTTACAGCTATTGCTGCTTTACCCAGATGGTTATTGCTGGTTTCCATCTGTTCGTTAAGGAAAAGTAAAGACAGAAAACGGAAGCTTTAACTGGGTTTTTAACCAGAACTTTCAGGTTTTATTTTGTTCTTTGACCACGCCAGGTTAATGTGTTGGGTGAGCGCACTGCGGTTTCAAGGCGAAGAGATTAAAGTGAGAGCTTGTCTGCTCAATATGGGTCATGACAACAGCTTCCTGTGTTTCAGGCACCCTTTTCTTTGAACAGTCCTCAGGTATGAAGTGTGATATCACCCTGGCAGGGAGCCAGGCCAAGGGAAAGACTCTGACCAAGGCTGACATTATGGAAACCATTTAAGAGTTCGTGGCCAAAAGGATCCTCAGCTCATATTGCTGCTTATTCCCAGTTTCACCTCAGGGCTCTCTGTGTGACTTCATAGATCCCCCAGTGGAGTTTTCCCTGGTTTTACTGAGATCTGTTCCCTTAAAGGTTAAAAACTTGAAAATCTTCAAGGCTTGCAGGTGCGAGAGCTTCCTGCTGGCACTGATGTAGATGAGCTGACACCAGTTTTAGTGTTCTTGTGCTCAGGGTGATCCTCCATGTCTTAATTCCTGGAGGATGGTTGGAGAAGGAGCCCCAGAGAGACCAAGAGCATGATCTGGATTTTCACCCTATGATGAACAAATCACAATGAGAAACTTCTTCAAAGTCTCATCATCCTGCTCATGGCACTAGGAATTCTTCTTCACCTGACTATTTTCTTTGAGCTGGTGGATGGTTTGTTCTCACAGAGCTGTTTTCAGGCAGCAGAAATTTCAGGTGGGATGGAAGAAGGAAGCTGTCTGGCGGGAGAGCTGTTTGCAGGGGTCCTGAGCAGGGTACACAACAGTGGTTTTATTTCCCTGACTCCTTTGCCAATTGCTCAACCAGATGTCCTCAGTAGTTTGTGCTGTAAGATGTTAAGTAATTAGATCATTCAGATTCTAGTTAAACATAATTAAAGCCCTGTGTAAACTGAGTGAAGCTGACAGGTTTTATAGGTTGGTCATAGCAAAAATATCAGATGATATAGCTCAGCATTAATACAAAAAGATTTAAGCCTCCCTACTCTCAAATAAAGAGGTGTTTAGTCTCCAAATTTAATCCTGAATTAGAGCTACAATTTATGGAGCTTACTAAAAATGTTTTTGGGATGTTGGAAGCCTCGATCAAATGTGCTTCCATGTAGTGTTTGCTGGTTAAAGTTTCTTCTGTACCCCTGAATTCAAAATAGAGAACTTACTTAGCAGTTATTACATCAAGTTAAACAGAAAGATGACAGAATTGTGCAGGTTTTTTTCCCGTAGTTTAAGTTAGTGGGTAAGTCAGTTGCAGTGGTGCTTTGTGCCTTGAGTAGGGCTGGAACAAGCAGCACCATCTCTGGGTGCCTTTCCCAACGTGGAGCTGATTTGCCTTTTGGGATCATCTGGGTGTAGCACAGCCTGTGTGAGGTGCCTTGATTTCCAGCAGTGGCTTCCAAGCCACGGCACGCTGGGTTCATGAGCATCACATTCCCTTGGTTGTTGTTAAATAGCAGAACTGGAGAGAATCACCGTGAAATGCCACCGTGTCTGCAGGTGCTGCAGAGAAAAAGAGCAAATGTGAGATTGCGAGCTCAGGGCTGAAACATGAGTTCCGTGTTCCAGTCTTTGATTATTGTTGTTTTATTGCAACACTTTAAAGCTAATCTTGATTATTTCTCTCCCTCGTTTTCCAGATATGACACATTATTTTGTTGTTTGTTTGCTGGCAGGCGAAACATATTTTCTGAAGGAAAGTGTTAACAGATCCGCTGATAAAATGTCTGTCTTCTAAAAACTGTCTGAAGACAAATTGAGTATTTGTCTACATGTGCTGTTCACACTGTTGTACCAAACAAATTAACAAGATGATTCTTGTCTTTTCTAGGATGTAAACTTTCTTTTCCAGTGTTGTAGGAGCCCAAAGTTGTGAACTAGACCCAGGGTGATCCTTGTTCTGCCAAGCGATTGTCACTTTACTGTAGCTAAGAAAGAAGATTTAGGTACAGAACGCCCACAGGAAAGTTATGCTGGAAAATTCATATTTGAGTAGTAAAGGGGATTTAGCTGTTCATCTTAGTTAAAAAAGAAAAAAATCAGAAAGAAGAAAGCTGCAGTTATTCCTTGGCAATCCTAAATGATGGAGTTGTCTTGCTGGGTACTGAAAACAGCTCCTTTGCATGCACTGCAGAGTTATTTCATGCAATAACTTCCCACGTCCCCTCCAGCCTCTCCCCACCACGCTCAGTTATGTCACTGGTGTGATGCTCAGAGCCTTGCTGTCCTGGCTGGAATCTCCAGCCTGTTTCCAAGCTAGTATTTCTCACTTGGCAGCACACGCTGCGGCTGGTGGGCAATCTGCCTTATCCCTTTTTTGTCAAACATCCGACTTGGTGTCTGACACTGAGTCCAGGGAGAGCAACGGGGAGAGGGAAATAAATGTAAGTGGAACCAGAGAGGTCTGCTGGGTGTCTCTGTGCATTTTTCTGTAGTTATTGCTTATGATTGATCCCCAGTTCTTGTGCTGATAGAATGATGGGGATTCTGCTCTTGCCTTTCGTATTTCATGTGATTTGCATGACCTGGTAAGAGTCAAATTTTCAGCTACTTTTCTTGTTCTATCAAGTGCTTATCTGCTTACAAGTGAAAAACTCAGTTTCAGGAAAATCCCCTGAAGTTCTGTAGAGACAAAACAGTTCTGTCAAGGTGTGTGTACATGTGTGTGTTTGTGTAAACACACAAGCTCACACAAGCACAATCTCCTTTCTGGGTCAGCTCCCACCATGCAAAATACAAACCTGAAAGGGCTATAATTGATTATGTGCAATAGGAGACAAACAACCAAGATTTTGGGAGAGGGCAGGGTGTGGTCCAGATCTGGCAAAACATTTAAGAACTGAACATTATTTTTTCAAAGGTAGGGAAACTTTAAAACATTGGTCCAAGAGTTAAGACTGGTTGGGAGAAGGAAGAGAGTACAGTAAACTGAGACGACGTCTTTGTAGGGGGAGGTGTTGGGGGAGGAATTGGGAAGAAAGAACACCCAAGTTTAGGTTAGTACATGTTCATGTTCTTCTGGTTTTTTAACTTCATTTGTTTCCCTGGCAGATGTCCCATGGCTTTGAGGCCTTTGTCTGTGTGAGAGAGAACATGAAGGAGGGCTTGGCAGGACGCTTGGGGTTGTGTGGAATAGCTGGTAGTCATATTTATAGTTGGTGTTGTCTCTTGGCTTATGCAACTTTGATAACCAGTAATCATTCTGTAAAGTTACGTGTTGTGTTGGCAAGTCAGCTCTCCCTGAGTTCCCTCCACCAATTCTGCATTGCAGATACAGCTCATGTACAAGTTTTTGTAAGGTCTGAACAGGACTTGTCACATCTACAACTTTACTTTCTGTAGACACCCCCCATTAGCCTGTCTTTTCCAACTTCTTCATGCAACAGAAGACATTACATGCAACCCTGCTTAATTGAGTTGAAAAGAAACAACATTTTAAAAGTGATCTAGCAGTCCTTAAGTGATAAGATTTTTTGAAGCTTTGTATCTTTTATATATATATATGTGTGTGTGTGTATATATATATATATGTGTGTATGCTGCATCCTCCTCCTTTGAAGGCACTACATTCATTTTGCAGTGATTGTTGTACCTCAGCATTCTATATTGTTTTCTTCTGACTTGCTGAAATTCACTGTGCACTTGTTCCTGCAGCCTTTACATTCTGCAGGGGAAGAGGAACAATATTTGTCTGCTGTGCGAGTTTGAACCTTCTGGTTGCCTTTTACTCTCTGTGTTTGTGGCTCTAAATAGATTTATAACTCTGCAGCTTTGTGCCTTTAAAACACCTGCTGTAATTGCCTAGAAATATCCTCCATGTCAGCCTTTATTGCTTACTGTGATTACGCTTCTGGTAACCAGGCTTTTTGGCAGACTCATAAAATAAGTTTCTCATAATAGGATTTCGAATGGAGTTAAACAATATGCATAGTTCAAAGTGCAAATATGTTTTATTGGGGAAAGGATATTATTCTGCTGTTCTTTGATACCTTTAATTGGACTCCTCAGAAGGTGCTCTGCATTGAATGTATGCATAAGTTTAAAAACATCATATGTGACCCATTTCATTGATGGAAGTGTGTGTGGGCCTTTGTATGGCAGGTCTAGAGGTAAGAAGAACATGCAGGCAAGTTCTTCAACCTGTGTACACTGTTTTTTTATCAATTAGCAGCATTTGTACATAAACTGTACACAAGGTTGAAAGAATGCTGCATAATTTTGCTGATTTAACACTTAAGTGCTGTGTGAATGCTGAAAAAAAAAATAAAACCTGTCATTAGAGGGTTGTACCTTCAGCTCAAGGCTGGTGTTGTGCTTCCCAGCAGAGTGAGGGTCCTGTGAGGCTGTTGGAGGGGTGATGGATGAGTTCTCAGGATGTGGCAATGTGTTATATCTGCTAATTCTCCACGCAGAAACTTATCACAGGGTTAGATATTCCCACAACAGCAAAGGCAGAGAGGAAGGAAGATCCTCAGACAGCTGAACTTCATGTTGTGCTCCCTTGATCTTGATGTGTCCCCTGGCATCCTTCAGGTGGACATCAGAGGGTTGGGAAATTGTAGGTTAACATTGCAAATCAACCTAATGTATTAGTTCTTGTAAACTGTTTCTGGAGATTGCAGGATTGAGGAGGTGTTATTTATCATCACTTTTAGCTAAAGAGTTCCACCCATGCAAAATTCTTAGTGCTAAGAGAATTACACTCTTTGGTAGGCGGGTTGTTCTCAAAATCTCAGGCAGAGGAAAAGGTGGTGAATAGTTATTTTTGGGCTCTTTTAAAATATGAAAATAAAATTATTGGGGTTAGCCAATGTTCTTTACATCAGCAACTTTATCCTCAGGGATATTTTGGCATTTTTGCCTTTGAGATTTTGGCTAGACTTCAAAGGATCGGTGCAATTTCCTGGGACAAGTGGGGTGCTGTAGGATGGGGGAGGCTGGGGTTGGAGAAGTGGGGTAACTGAGTGTGGGGTCGCTTGGTGCTGCTGGTGTCTCTCAAGTGAAGGAAGCCAAACCTTGTCCCACACTGGAGCAGGAGTCCTTCCAAGGACGTGCCTCAGAAAACGCTGCAGAGGGTTCAGTTTGGGGTGCAGTTGCCTCTCCTCTGACTCCTGTGGGGTTTTGGTGTCCTTGAACATGGCTGTGAACTCCTGCAGTCGCTGATGTGAGGTCTGGGCTTGGTGACACCTTGTGCAGATGCCTGGTGCTGTTGTGCAAAACCTGCTGGAGTGGTTTGAGCCATTTCCCTGCGGGACAGGGACAGCGAGAAGCTGAATTTCCTTTTGAGGCGTAGAGTTTATCGTACGGCATGAAATCAAACACTGTGGGATGGCAAAGGCTGTTTTTTAAACTAGCTGGCTTGTTGTAGCTGTGATAATATGTGTTGATCAACCCTTTTGGTGTTTGCTACAAAATTTATTCTAAAAGGCATGGTAGCTCGTTCTCGTTGGTGGCAGTCCAAATCGTCTCTGCTGCCAATCTTGGCACTGGTGCCAGTGGTTTGCTTTAGCTGATCTAAGAATGTAATACAGATGGTTTGATACTCAGCACGGAATATACAGATGGCTCGAAACTTTGGGATTGCTTTATTTCATTCCATTGTTTCTTCTCGGTATATCAAGTATCTTTGGATATATATATATGTGAGATTGTATATATGTGAGATAGATATATATATAATTGCTATTCTTAAAACCATCTGATCTGTATTTGGTTCAGCTTGTGCCTGTCGTTGCTGTAAGAATTTGGCTGCTATTTTGTGCAAGTTCCACGTTCTGCGTGTCAGTACAGGTGTGTTTATTTATAACACAAGAATATTCTGTCGAGTTGTTTGACCACCACACCTGTACATTCTCCAGTTACATGAAAGCACATCCCAAAGAGAGAGCCTGTAGATCTAAAAATCCAAAGTTTGTGGTCACCAGCACTGATTTTGTTCAGTCTGTTGCTGACCCTGGCAGTGACATCTTTGCTCTTGGAGCAGTGAAGTTTTAGCCCTGTGCAATAGTTCAGGCAGAGATCAGGGAGCTCTGGCTGAAGGCTGGATAGTTTGTTTTCAGTGCTCATTACAGCCTGTTGATCTCTTGCCAGCAGAAGTTTCTAGGTTGGGAATTTTTCTGTTGTATACAGGTGTATGAGATCAGTTGCCTGCTGGCAGGACAGGGTGTAAGTAGAATCATGACAGCACAACTTGAGTGCTCTCTGTGCACACGATATATTGATGTTCCAGCAGTTGATGCTGACACAGAGATTGTCTGGGCAAAGGGTAAAAGTAGCCTCTGCTTTGATGTCTCATGTATGGGAAATCCTCATTCTTCAGGTAAGGGCATCAACAGCTCTGTCCTTTGTGTGGAGCTTGGGAGGTGCTTGTACAGACTTACTTTTGGGCAGTGATTTACTTAGCTGCCTTCATAAGGCTGTTAAAGTGCTTAACAACGCAATTAATGTAATTTAAGGACAGTTAAAAGCACTAGTGGTTCTTTTCAACTTTAATTTTAAATGCTGAGACAGATTAAGCAGTTTGAACAATGACATGATTCTACTCTATACCACTGAGCATATAAATAAAACATGCTCCAGTGCTTGGTGTTTTGAGTCCAGAACTTACAGACCACTGAAATCAGTGATTATGGATATATTGCCTTGTTCTGGGATCATCAGATACCTGACAAGTTAAGTGTGATCAGTGCAAGTCAGTATTTGGATGGCAAATCTTTAATGAGTATTTCACTACTGTAGGAGGTAGTGGTGGTGATTTCAACATATATGTCTCTTGAGTTTGCTTCAGTTCTACTGCCAATGCTGGCATAATGATAATTCCTGAGACGAGACATAAAATAGGTTTATGCATCTCTGAATGTTTCCTATTACATGTGCATAAAGGCATTTTATCCAAACAGTCACACACTTTTTTGTATGTGTAAATAGTTTGTTTTGCAGACTTTCCCCCATATATTTCATCGATGCTTTAGTTAATACTCTTTATACAATTCGTATTCTTAATACAGAGAAGTTCCTGTGTTACTGAACAGGAAGGAAATTTCATAAGAGTGCCCTTGTGATGGAGCTGCCAGCTGGGTCCATCACCTCCAGCTCTGGGACCAGGCAGTGGAACTCTTCCCTTGGGCACAAGAGGCCTGGCCCATTCCAGGGCTGCTGTGGAGCAGGACAGAGAGGTGATGGCTATCCATGGTGATAAACTTAGCAGGAGTGGAGTGATGCATAACTGTTCTCTGGGCACATAAAAGCAGTAAGGGCAGGGGGGATGTTGTGGGAAGCAGCATTTTCCAGGGAATGCAGTGAGGACACTCATGTCTGGAGAAGGAGCTCGCTGGAGGGATGTGTAGATTAAAGGGAAACATGAATTTAAAATGGAGCGTGGCTGTGTAAGAGCTTTGATGAAATGATCCTCTGCACTGTGAAAACAAAGACACCTAAATCGTACGTGGATGAGGCAGGGCCATTAGCTGACCTCAGAGTGCAGTCCTCCAAATTAATGGTCCTGGAGCAGCCAGCTGAGGTGATTTGACTCTAAAAGTCAGATGGTTGGGAGCCATGTGTCTGGTGAAAGTGGCCTTAGTTCATAGACACTTAAAATGTTTCAGTTAGTTTTGAAAGGATAGATTGTCTTTGAAAAAACCAGGTGCTTGTGTGATGTGTCTACTGGAGCAGTCCTTTTCTACCAGCCTCAAGAACTTCAGCTCTGTTTCAGCCTTATGGAGGAAAAAAATAGTTCTTAAAAATTTATCTTCATCCTTCCTCAGGAAGGATAGAGCCTAACACTGGGGTGTTTCCCAGAGAGCTGGTTTCGGAGTGACTGACTGGTAATGATGAGTGACAGAATTAGCATAAATTCAGAGATACGGTTGGCTGGTGCCAACTGGCTGTGTGGGTATAAGAGTCGCTCTTGGGAGCGATGACAGAGCCTGATTTTTATCCCTCCCTCCCTCCCACCCCCCCACTTTCCCACCCAGAGTGCTGAAGATCCGACTGGATATTAAATACTTGAAAATCAACCTACTTAGCAGCCTGGAGCAGGCTCCAGGGAGGTGGTTTGGAGAGGGAGGGCTTGTTTGGGGTGTCGGTGTTGCACACGGGGATCTCTCCGTGGGTAGTGCCGCGCTCGGGAGGACACCAGAGGTGTCTGTCCCTGCTGGGTGCCTGGGTGTCTGTCCCAGCACCCCGAGCTCTGTGTGTTACACGATTCCTCAGTGAGCTTTGCTGCCTGTGGCTCCTGGCCAGCTTGTCATGTCAGTGTTGAAAACCCCAGAGCACTTCTCCAAACGCTGGGAAACCTGTCTCGATCTGCCCGGTAACTGCGGTGTCTCGGCGAGCTCCACGTGCACGGCAGGACAGCTCAGCTCTGCCGAGCTCCTGGCCACCACTGACCACCTCCTTGGGGCTGGGCTGGGCCATCCACCTGCCCTGGAAAGCCCAGGGTGTGGGGGAGCACAGAGGAGCTGGTGCTGTGGTCACCCTGTGCTGGCCAGGCCAAGCAGGTGGCAGGGTTGGATCGCTCGCTGGGCAGGGCGGTGGAGCTCTCCGTGCCTGCTCTGCTCCCTGGTTTGCAGCCCTGGCCTGGGAGGAGTGGAGGCATGGACAGGGAGCTGGGGTGGTGGAAGGGGTTAGGAAAGGGCTTCCCTGGGGTTGTGGCTGCTGCAGAGCAAAAGGAGACCTGCCACTGGTCCTCAGGCTTGGAGATGAGGGGTCACAGACACCTCCCTCCTCGCTGTCCCCTCAGGGTGGCATCTACCAGCTCTTGATACCCATGTTTATAAAAACAAAATCAGCTAGAGATCAAATACACCATTTCCTGCAGCTTTGGCTGTTTAGGAATGACCATTCCACGTTGGGTCCCCACTGTGTTGGACCCTTCCCTGGTGTTCCCATGTGCTGAAATAGTGAGGCTGGAAGATGGGAATTTGTGGATCTGGGCAGCATTGGGAAGCATCTCCCAAATGCACACCCTGACAGCAGCACTGCCTTGTTCCCAACATGTGCCTAATCAACTGGATAAATAGAGGAGCTGTTCAAATGGGGCTACTGAAAAGCACCTGCAAAATCTGTAGTCACTGCTGAAACCCCAGTCCCTGTATGCTGATTAGGCTCTTGTTTTTAAAAAACTTGTAGTGAATATGCTTAAATTCTGCAACTAAGATATTTTCCCTAATTATTTTATTTTAAAATACACTTTTAAGATTGGTTGCTCTGATGCTGAAGAATACTTAATGCTTCTTCCCTCTTACTGGTGTATAAATGCAATCCTGAAACATTGTGAGTTTTTCTAATATTATTTGTAAGATTATTATTGGATGTATTTCTTTTTTTTCAGGGGAGGCTTATGAATTATGTGACTACTTGTGGGAATAAAAGACTAAGTAGTTATTCCTATTAATACATTTTTTCCTAATTGCTTAGAATTAATATCCTGCTTATGTAGCATAACTTTATTGGGCTTTGAAGGTAGATTTATCATGAAATTTCACAGGTATCATTTTATTTGAGTTGTCTGCTGCTCCCCACCACCACACACACAGTACAGGTCGGTTCATGCAGGTTCTGTGCTGTGTGTTACTGCTTCTGTTGTTTGGGTGAGATAAAAACTTGTTGAACTACTAAAGTGGACAGAGTTTAAAATTACAGACACATTACTTTCCTTTGCAGCCATAATATGTTTGTTTTGGCAGCCTGTCTCTTCACTGGAACATGGAACAGTTCCTTTTTTTGCGATTATTCACTGTTTTCAGTCATACAGCACCAAGTATTATTCATGGCCCTGGAAAAAGTTACTCCTTCACAAAACAAAAGCATAGGAAGTGTTCCGAGCCTCCCTCATTTTTGTAATTGACAGGTATTAATGACGTGTGGGTACCCAGAGCAGTGACAATGTGCTGTGAATTAATGAATGTCACGGGGTGTTGATGGCTTGGGAGCCTCCCCTGGGTCTCTAGGTGCTCTGGGTGTCCTGGTGGCTGTGCTGCTGTGTGCCACCTGCCAGGACAATGCTCCTTGGATGCTCCACGGAGTAAACACCACGTTCACCTGGGCTAGTGCTAAGCTTCTCCCACATGGTGGAGCTTTTACCCTCGACTTGACCACAAAAAGACATTTACAAAGTGCGGAGAGGCAGCTTGGGAGAGGAGGGCTCTGCTCGCCCCTTCCCTGATCCATAAAATCTTTGTGCCTTGTCTGATGCTGTGTTTTCCCAGCACAGACATGGACACCATGGCTGTGCTAATGCAGATCCAGCAGCATCCAGGGGCTCTGAGGCCTCCTGGATCCCCCCAGGATTCCTCCTGATGGCCTGGAGCTGCAGTGCCCATGCAGTGCCCAGCTGCTGAATCCCCCCAGCTGATGTCCAGCTGGAAAAGGCTCATCAGCTTTGCATCACACCCAGCAGACATTGCTCCATTCTCCCATTCTTTGGCATTTCCAAGCATTTTGCTGGTTTTGTCATCAGACAGGAGTAGTGTAAAGAATTAGGGTTAATGATTCTTACAGCAAACTGCTTTTGTAAGAAGTATTGAAGAATCAGAGTTTGTGTGATTTGAACCAGGCTTAGGAAGTGAAAAATGAAGTCTGCTGCTGAGAACAACTGCTTGCTTTTCAGAAATCAGCTATTTCTTTCTCATTACTTGTTTATAGTATTGTGATGCTGTTTGGCCTTTAAAGGTATTCTTTGCTTATTTGGTCCAACTGTGACTCACTTTAATGCTTATCTATTTTCTAATAGTACTTAGCACAAGAGGTGTCCTTTCCTTTTCTTTTTTTTTTTCCCCCCTCAGGATGTGCTGTCTTTTTCTTTTCTTTTTCCCCTCTTCCAGTAAGGAAAACACCATCTCCTCCAGTGCAAATGAGTAATGGTGATGCAGGTCAGTTCAGACTTTTATATTGCCACTTGTTTACATGAAAGTGATCTGTTCTTCTGAAAATCTGTAATTTTCATGGAAACTGTGCATTAATCTTAAACTCACCCTGTTCACAACGCAGGAATGTATTTTCCCTCTATTTTTCCTAAGGTTGGAAATCACAGTTGATTTTTTCTGCTGTCTCTCTATTTGCTAGAAAATTGGTTTTGCTGCTGAGGTCCTTCAATGCCCGTGTGGCTGCTGCATTGCATGTTCTGCCACCTGGCCCCTTCTCCCTGCCAAACTTTGGATTTCTTTGGTCTTGATCTTTGCTATTTCTGAAGCAAATCCCTGAAACATTTTTTTTCCCCCCAGTCTTCTTCTGCCATGCTATTTTTTCCCTCCCTTCATAAAAATAAATTGCAGAGCTGATCTGGCTGTTGCATATCTGCTCAACTATTGTCCCATACCAGGGAATAAAATTTCCAACCCTTCGTGCCTGTTCTTACAGCTCAGCTGGCTGCATGCTTAGATTTTTCATTATAGGGCCCTTTTAGAACAGATTTAGAATGGTTTTATCAAGTGATGACTGAGTTAAGTTCTGTGTTTTACAATGCAGGAAAAAATGTTTTCAAATAGTAACTTAGTGAATAAAATGATGCTTTCAGTCATTGGATGGTTTTTCTTTGGCAGTGAGAGATGTGGATTTGTTGGTTGATATTTTCTAGGTAACAGTAAGTAATGGCTTCTTCCCATAGACTCAGTAATATTTTAATTTTGGTGATTCAGCCGTTAATATAAATACAGTAAAGTGACAGGCTTCATGCCCTTAATATTTAGGGCTTTTAGTCATCCTTAGAATTAATTCTGGTTTCTGCAGAAGCATATATTATTAAAGAAAACACAGACTCAGATATTTAATTACTTGGATTTCTTTTTTTAACACATTTTAGGAACACCTGCGGATCCTAATGAAGCCAGCGAGGATCCCAGACCCTAAAAACTGCTGAATTTTTTACAGTAACATGGGAGGAGGGGATGGATTAGGGTGGAGGGCAGGGTACTGTGAAGATTCCTGGCATATATTTTCAAATGACTTACTATATTTTTAGCTGGTGGGTATGTTTGGTATCATTCATTTTAGGCAGTAAGACCATCCATTTATTCTATACTGCTCAAATTTCTGGGTTTTCTGTAAAATACAGTGGAGTTTTCTTGTGGGGCTGATGTAGAGTTGGCTGATTCTCAGCTGTGAAGGAAATACTTATGTTGATTATCTTTGCTTCGCTGTTTTCTTTAGATTTCAAGAGGTTGTGCTTAACATTTCAAAATTAGTTAGAGGACTCCTTTCAGACTGCTAAATTATACCTACCAGAAGGCTGCAAAGCGAGCTCTGCGTGCCTGCCTCAACTTAGCTGCTCTTGATGGCACTGCAAATAAATTATATATGTAAGCAAATTATTTTGAAAGCAGTAGTTTTTAAATTGGGACAAGGCTTCTCTGTGTGTTCATACATCTCGTGCTGTAGCTGGTTAACAGGTGAATTTGAACCTCTTCCAAATTTGGTGTCAAATTTTCAGACAAGAACAATGCACAAATTCTCCTTTCTGCCCTCTACAAAGAGGAAGGAAGGGGGAAAAAAAAAAACCCAAATCTATTTCAGTACTTTCTCAGAAGTTTACTTGTATAAATTTCTCTTTTTCTATGAAACTATACTTTAAAATTCTTGAGGAATGCTTGAATAATTGTGCTTTTTTTAGTCAATCCTCTAGATTATTGAGAAGGATCTGTTTGGACTCCTTACAAAACACTCATTTTAAAGTAACTAAAATATTTAAAATAATAAAGTATGTAACAAATGGCAGCTCAAAATTTCGAGTAACTTTAATATATTTTTGAATCAACGTGGGATTAGGAGCTGCTTTTGCATGTTTGTGCAGGGTGGCATTTTTGGCAACTTTTTTCCCTTCACCCTCACTTCTCTCCAATGTCTGCCCTGAGAGCCCAGCTCTACTTCAGACAGTGAACACAGACATCCCCAGAGTTAAGAATTTTGCCTTCTAGTCAGTTCTTTTGTTCTCTGTGGTCTTGTAATTACATTTTCTTAAGTGCAGTTGTCTCCACTGTTGTGGTGCAGAGGAGTTTCAAGGCAGGGAACTGTGCATGTGCTGCAGCTCCTGCAGAGTGTAAACTAAGAGGAGAACAATGTCTCTTATCTTTTTCCGTTATCTCTGCTTACCTCACTTTTTTGGGGGTTGGTTGCCACCTTAGGAACACATTGCTGCCAAATGAATCTAGTGAAAATCATAGAAATAGAGCTCGAGGCTTTGGGGTGACTTGCTTCACTTGTAAATGAAGATATTCTGCTGTGCTCCAAGGTGCTGTTTCATTCCAGATAAATCAGCACGTGGTATCAAATTAACTCCATTGTTCTTAGAGTGCACTTTATTACAGATATTCTGACTTGGGTGTGTTCTTACGGGTTTTGTTTAAAATTAGGGATTAATTGGTGTGCATAAAATAATCCAAAGTGAGTGTTTGCCTCTGCTGGTACTTTGGGAGCTGTGAGTTGTGATGTGCTCAGATCCCCTGGGAGCGAGGCTGCTGCAGTGGGCAGGACCTGCTAATGGGGTTTGTGTCTGACCCCCCTAAATGAGCAGCAAGGTGGCTGCCCTTGAGCCATGGCCTGAACCTCCTGGGCTAAACTAAGTGGCATCCTGGAGAGTTCTGCTGCAGCATTCAAGGCAGCAGCACAAACTGATGTGACTGATGGTATTTGTGGATTATATCAACATCAGTGGATTATCTGCAGCAGCAGGAGGAGGAGGACTGGAAACAGGAATGAATAACATACTAAACAACTAACTACAAGTGCCTAATGAACAGGAAAAGTAGGAGAATTGCAGACTGTAGGGTTCACAGTTGTTGTGTACTTGGCATCCTTTTGGTGATTTCTGTAAGAAAGACTGGGAGAACCTAATGGAGGGATGACAGCAAATATTAGGCAATTTTCTGGAGAACAGAAATCATTTTGAGCAGGGAGTTGAAGTATTTGTTACAGCTCGGTTTAGTTAACAGAAGGTGAATTGGGTTCACCATTGGGGGTGGTAACATCAGGCACAGCTCTTTGTGTCTTGCAAATGAAGAATTTCTGAGCAATGCAATTTGTTTCAGCAAGAATTGGTTTGCTCAAGTGTTTTACTGGTAGCCAAAGGGAGTGAATATTTACAGGAAAAGGCAGGGAGAGGAATTTTATCTTATTATCAAACCCCACCACTGTATTAAGAACCAGTTTGTTTAAAGGTGGCATTACTGGACAGCATTGCAGAGAGCTTGAGGTTTTGACTCAAAATAGGTTTGGCAGCACTGAGTAAGAGCCTCGTGTGTGTGTTTGTCTGCCAAGCACAGTATTTAAACGATTGGGAGCGTGTTTCTTTGTCATTTAGCCCTCATGCAGAGAGCAGAAAGATCTTAACCAAAAATTACAAGACATTTTGATCCAGAAACTCCCTGCAGCAGCTAAATTGTTGTCTCGCTGTTCATATTTAATGTTATCCTTGGCTCTGGAAATAAGAATTTAAGTGACTTGAGTATCCTGAATAGACGTTTTTTGACGGCTTTGGTAGAAGGTGTCATTCCAAGAGTAGTTTCTTCCTAAATAAAAAAAATAATTCTGTAACTTTCATGTGTGCACTGTTTCTAGGTGTAGTTATCATAGGCCTAAATTATTTAAACCATAAAGCAGCATCTTGCAGGAAATTTCTATTCCTATGATTTTTATTTTTTTTAACATATAAATATTTCAAGTCGATGCAAAAGACAAACCTTGTATAAAAATACTATATCACCCATGAGTAGGAGAAGTTATTAAAGGTAGGCACAGGCTGAGTAATGAAATGGGGACATCAGGTTCCTCAGAATAGCCTGTTACTAAGGGATGCTGAATCCAAGGTAAAAACTCCTGTTTCTTCTCATTTTTAGTTTTTTTCAGACCTATTTAACTATGCCTTGAATATATCCAATCTGATGTTGATGATGGTAGTTACTGTGGATAATGATCAGCTGTGGCAGCAAAAGGATTCACTCAGATTTTTAATTTAGGAAGCAGAATGCTGATTTTTTTATAAACTTGGCCAGCAAGCAGAAACCAAGATGATGGCAGTCTTGGATGTCACTTCAGTCTTCTATCTGCTTTCCCAGGGATCAGCAATAGGACTTGGAGATTTAAGTGGTTTGGTCAGCATTACCTTTTTCAGCCTTTATATTTCCATAATAGTTCATAAACCTGCAAATAATGGTCTGCTCTGAGCTGAGCCAAAAATGAGTAATTTCCTTTTTTCTCCACAGTACCTCAGAACTAGTCTGTAAGATTCTCCCCAATGGAAGAATGAGACATGTAATATACTGGAACCAGGGCTCATAAGAGAACCAAAATTAAATTAAAATAATCCTAAGAATTCTGGTTTGGGTTTTTTTTCTGCATGTGCAGAATAGTCCCTTCATCCTTCATCTGCCCAGTTGCCATTTTAATAAGCTTTTAGGTGTTTATTAGAATATGTGCCATTAACTTGCATCTGTTTTCCACTCCAGGAAATTGGCTATTATCATCTGTTTTCTTCCCAAATTATTGGCTATTCCCTGTATGAGACTTTACCCCCTTAGATACAGTATTAAATATGGTGTTGATGCAGGCAGAGTCATCTTGTGCCTGCTCTGTTTTCTTTCTGTTGCTGCAAACAAATGTGAAGAATCTTTCCAAAAAGAAAAATCCTCAAGGATCCTTCATTAGATGTACTCCTGGGAATTGGTAATAGATACTTGAATATCATTCATTTTAGGAGCAGGATTTTGATGCCTATTAAAATCAAGGTGCACGCTAAATATTTACCCTGTTTGTTTGGAAATGTGTGTTCCTTTGAACAGAGCTTCTCGTGCAGAGGAAATGCACAGCTCACCAGAGCACCTTCACAGGGATATCAGGGTTTCCACTGACTTGAGACCTTCATTTCCCAATTCCCAAATGATTCTGTGCAGGCCCTTGGCTGGCCTCATGCAGCAGCAGATGGTACAGCAAGAAGAGCTCACGAGTTCTGGGGGCCAAGGCTTGCAGCAAGCAGGAGAAAAAAAAAAAGAAAAAGAAAAAAAAGGAAATGTTAATTTAGGAACTCAAAAAAATCCCCTGATAAAGAGAAGGGAGAAATGCCAACGGGAAGAAACAATAGTGTTGCTCTAAAAGTGGTGTTCTAAGCTCAGACCTAGGACTGAAGCTGTCCTGATCTCATCTGTGCAAAGTCTATAAAATCCAATTACTCTGATATGTGGAATTTAAATAACTAGAAACTTTATGTCTAGTCTTGTCTTGCTTTTAGCTTTCTTTACAGGGGGAAAAAGTGTCCAAGTCAGTGATAAGGAACCATTTTATTTGGGGAGGAGTTTGAAACACCACCCAAGAATGATGTCATTCCTGACACTATTCATATCCTGATTGGAAATCTGCAATGCTGAAAGAAAGAAGTATGTATTAGGAATGCTGTGTCTTTATAAACCTATTAAGCATTGTTTTAGGTGTTCTAAAACAAGTCTTGGCATATAGAGCAACTTACTGGGTTTAAAGAAGACTGATCTACTTTTTAACTGCAAAAAAAAAAAAAATAAATCATTACTCAGAGCATCTGGTAAAGTGATAATGCTCAGGTTTTAGGCTACAGTGCCTCTTTTTTTTTTTTTTTTTTATGTATTTAAAATAGAAAAGGTACCTGAGGTCTTTGCAGGTAAAATCCAATGCCATACTTTAAAACATTAAAGGAGAAAAGACTTGGAAGCATCTGAAAAGGAAGTGGATTGTTAGAGTTGCTTGAGAATTTCTTTTGCTGTCTGTTTAGGTAATCATAATTAAAAAATGCCTGAATGATCTTAATAACACATGATTCAACTGACAAGCACTAATTGCTCTCTATCAGGCCAAGAGAAGATGAATGTTGTCAAGAAAACCACAAGTCAGACAAGCTGATTCTCTTCTAGTCTGACACCATGTTCCCATGTACAAACCAGTTTTTACTGGAGTCTTTCCAACATCAAAAGAAAATCCTTGCCTTCCCATTAATTTTTGTTGCTGGCAGGCTCGAGCTGTTTGTGACGAGTTACTTTCGTTACTATTGCTGGGCTGCTCTTGCTCAGGGTTGTGCAAAGGCAAAAATGTAAACAGGTTTCTCAACTTCTCCTTATCTTTGTAGTTAAACTGAGCACATTCTTACACTGAAATATGAAGCATTAGGGATAAAAAAACCCCTTTTTTTTTAATTGTCAGAGCAATTCTTTTCTTTTTTTTTTTTCTTTCCCCTGCAATGTGCAGTGCACTGGGCCAGGTAGGATAGCCTTATTTTCCTTCAAAGATCTTTTTTTGAGACAACCTATGCAAATGATGTCGTTGCAGTGAAAAATCCCAGTTTTGTATAGCAGATGCTATCTGGCAGGATTTCCTGCCAGGTGATGTGTATCTAGTGCCATTTTTTTCTTTTGTTTTAAAGATGCCTTTTTTGTCTGTGCTCTAGTCAAATGAAAAACTTGCCCTTTGTTGCTTGACTTTACTGTATTTCTTGATTTAGATACAAGCAGTAGGAGATATTCCACATTGTTTCATACTTTCCATTTGTATTTGGACATGGGTTGCTACATGGTGGTCATGGGTCACTTGGGCAACCATCTACCCAGATGAATCTACTGACCTTCCTTGTAAACAGGGCTTAAACAACTGTGCCTGCTTTAAATTCTGACTTAGTCACTGCAGTGTTAATTTTGAAGGGAGATCATGTTATGTTTTAATGTAGGTGTGAGACTCTTAAAAAAAATAAAAACAAAGAAACCCTGGGATTTTTCTGTAAACAGAATATCTCCTTTAACCAGATATTTTAAGTTGGATCATTAAACCTTTCCCCAGAGCTCAGTACTGCCAATTCATCTTTTAATTAGTTTTTCTGAGGAAGAGGGATATTGACTTGGTTGTGAATGCACCCTGCTCTCTGGAAGGGCTTTAACTCAATCCACTTTCAGGTTTTATGGAGAAGAACGGAAATCAGCTCCTTAAAACTTCACTGTAATTCTCAAACTTCAGTTCTTAAACAGCACTGTCACTTTTCAATCTTTGGAATACTTCCCTGCCATATCTGAGGACTGCTTTAACTATTTGATGGCCACCTTTAGCATGTCTGGAGACAGGGAATCTTAAAAGGACTTTGTGCAAGTTGAAACTGGGAATTGTCACTCAAATTTGGCACTTGAAACTGAATCCCCTGTCAGCATCTTGGTGCTGACCCTGGTATGGAACCAGAGTGTAATGAACTCCTTTTCCTTACCAGATTTCCTTGCTGGTAACAAAACCCCTCTTGCTGAAGGGTAATGTTGAAGTGCAGAGGGAAGGATGGGTGATGAGCATGTGAAGGGAGCACTGAGCATTCCTGACTTGTTTTCCAGCAAGTCCCAGTCCCCCTTATTTACAGGGTCACCCTTCCAGATATTGTTCCCCAGTGCTTGGCTCACTGACAGTAGAAATAAGTAAATAAATCAGAGTAGAGAGGCAAGACCATGAGCTGACAGTGGGTTGATTTCTCATTTCAAATCTCCTGAAAACAAAAAAGTACCTGTGTTTCTGTGTCAAAACTATTATCAAATCTATCTGAAATTATAATAATCTCTGACAGTTTAACATCACGGGTTATAAAAAGCATCACGGTAAGTTCCTTTTCTCAATTTTTGCATGTGATGGGGGAACAACAAATTCCCTTTTTCCTCAGCCCAGTGCTGCTGGTGCTGCACACCCAAGGATGAGGGGACATTTTCAAATTGGAGGGCAGAGCCCTGTGCTGTCAGCTGGAGTTGATCCTTTCAGGGCAGCAACAGGAGAGGATTTGTTTGTTCTTACTTCTGAGTTTTCTGCAGAAAATAATGAGAACCCTAGAGTCTGTCCTGCAATGACAAAATCCTTTGCTTCTGTAGAAAAGTGAACAACTATTTAAAAAAGGAACAGGGGGGGAGGAGGAGGGATTAGCACGGAGACTGTAACTGTGTTACCTGAAAAGCACCAGCCAGTCATGGGATATTCTGAAAATAGCCATGATCAAATCTAGTTTCAATTTTTCACAGTGGTTTAGAAAGGATAATTCTGGCATGCATTTGAGTAAAATACATTTAAAATAATATTGCTCTGGCATCTTCTGCTGTACAGAACAGAACAGTGTTGGGGTGTCTNAGCGAGCCCCAGCCCTGGTCCCTCAGTCCCCCGTGCACACACAAAGTGCTGCCTTTCTTCAGGCAAACTCAGGAGCCAGTTCCCATCTGCTGGGGGTGCCTGTGGGCAGGCTTAGGTTTGCATTAATTTTCAGCAACGTTTAAGTTCAAATGACTCTAACTTAAAACACCAAAATCGTGGTGTTTTAGTGGACAGAAACAACTTACTTCCCAAAATGCCGAGCAGTCTTTGCCACCTTCTGTTCCCAAATTAGAGCAGGATGTACAATGGTCTGTGGATTTTATTTTTTTTTCTTCTACTGGGAGGTTTTTCTGGGTGGAAAACCCTCACTGTGGTGAAGGAATGTAGTGAGTTTATGTGAGGAGAGGAGCTGGAGGAGCAGAGCCACATTGTCAGGTGCAGCTTGTGCTCCACAATTCTTGTGAATTCTGTGGGCTTGAAGGGCCCCTCCTGACCCATGTACCCAACCTTCGTTCAACTTTCAGTTCATATTGAAAATTATTCATTTTCCAAGGAATTTGCTTGCCTTTTGGTTGTGTGCTTTAGCCAGGGGGGTTGACAGTGAGCTCAACCTACTTAAAAGGTAGTTATTTTAGAGATGCCCTCCACCCCACCCCAAAGCAGCAAGCGTGGTTTGTCTTGGCATTCCAGATCTCTGCTTCTTTCTGTTGGAATTGCTCTCTTTGTTAGCTTCAGGCTTGTTGATTTCCTTATTTATTTAATTTTTTTTAACCCTTCCATTTTTTTTTTTCTCTGAAAAGAACTGGTATAAACTTCTTCAGCGTGTTCTTTCTTGGCTCTCCTGATCAAATGACTAAAAGCTGGAGTGGGAAGAATGTCTGGCCTTCAAGTCTGTGATCTGCTGATTCATAGATAAATATCCTATAAAATACATAGTTGAGCTGCTCTAAGTTTAGGGCTGAATATTCTTTCATGATCTGTTTGGGAAAGCAGCCACAACTTGAGTCAGACTTTCCAGTTGAGTATGTCTTGGTTCCAGTATGATTAAGTTCATCAGCCTGACTGAAAGTGAAGTCCTGGTTCTTGCTCCTGCATGCTGAACTCATCCAAGTGGCCTTACACTGTTTGGAGAGCCAGCTGAGCCAGCCTTGATGTCCCCCTGGCAAAGCTGCATCACTGTGGGCCTCAAAGAGAAATATTTGTGATCCTGGAGCTTTTGAAACTCATCCTTGCAGGGGCTCAATTAAATAAATTAGGCTTGGATTCAAAGTATTAAAAAGAAAAGTCTGTCTGTCAAACTGTTTAAGAGTATGGGCAGAGAAAAGGCCAAAAATTCTTTTTCCCCCCTTTTTTTCCCTGCCCCCAAAAGGGAAGTTCGGTGAGGAACTGGTCTGTGTCAGTGTTTAGTTTTCTGTGGTGAAAAAAATAAATGTTTTTGTAAAATTTGCACTTGTGGGGAAAGAGAGAAAAGAGAATAATGAAGATGAGTGCTGAACACAGTGATACGTGGTCCCTGCCTGTTTTTTTGTGGAAAAAAATAATTATGTAGCCAAATAAATTATGTACAGGCTGAGAAGCACTTGTTTTCTTTCTTGATCTTGTTAAAGCATTTCTTAACACAATGGCTTTTTTTCTCAAGTATTAGCATTAATTACTGAAAATGTTAATAGGTTTTGTGGATTGTACAAGTGGGAAGACTAGCAACAACCTGATATTTCAAAAGAAAATAATATTCCATTCTCTAGATTCAAAGATAATTCAGGAAAGTAATAAAAGCTTGTGAAATCATATGGAAGAAAGCTTTATGTCACTTCACTCCTTCATCAGATAGAAAGCAAATACCTCATTTCATTGGCCAAAACTCTGTGTCTTGGAAATGACCGTGTAATTTTTTATTTTGCAAGTCCCTGATTTTCATGCATTTCAGTGGTCTCTTCCCTCCCCTCCTGGAGCAGAAATCTCACACCCTCTGAGTCCTGGGGCATTCTGGCACTTGGGGCTGCTGCTTCCTGCAGCACCAACCATCACTCTGTAAATCACACACTGCAGGGCTTCATTAAAAATTTGGAGAACCATCTTATGACTGGGCTGATGATCTCATTTTATCCATACATGGTACTTATTAAATAAATACCTTTGAAGCATAGGAAACCGTCTGGGAACTGACTTGTGTTTCTTCCTCTGCTCTGTTATCTTAATTTGATTGGTAGGACAGAAGTCCTGAAAATATTTTCTAAGGGAAATATACATTGGAAATAAAGCAGTGCTATTCTTAGCTCTCTTTGCAAACTTCCTACTGGTTTTTTTTTTTCTTTCTTTCTTTTTTTTTTTCCTTTTCCCTTGTGACTTTGCTGTTCTTCAGGTGCTTTAACTTTGCATGTACCCTGATTTCCCCCGAGGGGAGGATTTGGTGAAGTCCTGAGCACGTTTCAGACCCGACTCCAAGGCAACAGGAGGTTTTCCAAGAACTAATTCTGCCCGTTTCTGTGAGAGTCCTTGTCAGCACATTTTTTGCTGTAATGAAACGGTGAATAAACCCGAGTATTTTTGGTAACAAGTGGTACACCACACCTCTAGGGAGCCTGTCCTTTCAGGATGGGTGTGCTTGGAGACCCAGGAATTGCACATCATGTGCATGTTTGTGCTTCAGTCATGAGGAAGTGTTTGTGCCAACAGGCCGGGACAGAAGCTCTTGGGAGTGAGCTCTTACTGTTTTACCAGGAAAAAGACTCAGCCTCTCACCTTCTGTTGTTATTAATTGGCTAGCTGGAAGTCAAAGCTGTGAAACCTAACTGAAGGTGTCATCTCCTTTGGTTTGGGCTCCTTTGGAGGCATGCAGAGGAGAGATCTTGCCATTGTGGGCACACTGGATGGGAGGAATCTTCAGTGTGATGCTTGGTGTTGTGCCTGAGAAGGGCCTGTCACCCATTCTGTGTCTTCATCCTAGCAGAGCACTGGGCCTCCCCACAGATGAGGTCCCCCTCTCAGTGCTGTACCAACTTTGCAATGAAAATGCCCCTTCTGAGCATCCCAAAGAATGATTTTGGCTGTTCCTCCTTAATTCAGACCCTCCCAATTCAGATTGTGTCACTCTCTGCTTTAGCAGAGTGTTGCTTGCAGCATGACATGAGCTCTTAGTTGCTAGGCCTTGTAGAAGGCTCCTGTGTTAGTAAAGTCAACAAGTGCTTTGCACAGGGACATAGCTACTCATCTAAGCCTTCATTTTTACATATTGCTGTTGCTACCTGTGCAAAGCCAGCCTCTGTATTTGACAGAGGGAGCAGCAGCTGGAAAACTCCTGAGGAAGAGGAGGAGGAACCAACCACCCAGCATTTAGCCCAGCGTTGCTGCACATTGTGTTCTGGACTTCCCAAATTGGATTGAATGTTTTGATTGAAAAGATTGTCAGCACTATGCAAATGAGAGGGAGAAGTGAAAGTGCATCTCGTGCAAGTAATTCCTATGTAGATAATTTGCCATAAAAATTTATATTGCAGTCCTTAAAACCTTCAGAGATTTATTCTGTCTAGGGAAAGGTGATTTATATGGTATTAAAACACTTTTTATGTTCCAGTCCTTTAGATTTAATGTTTATTGCCTATAAAAATGAAATCTTCCTGTGGATATTTAAAAGTTTTGGTACTGTGTGAAATATATATTCAGCTTAGAATCTGAAATGCTTTAGAGATGCAGTAAATAAGTGATGGAGTGTTACCTCAGGTTCACCAGCCTCGGCAGTCCAGCCTTACTCCAGGGCTGAATCCATTATGAAGGTGGCATTCTGCTTACCTTAGACATATGGTAAAGGAGAGCGTGTAATGACAGAAGTAATGTGTAATTTTGTCATTCTGTTTTGGCTGACTGTTTAGGGCACTTTGTGTATTTGAGGGTTTTTTGACTGATGTGCATAGTCAGTATAAAAATGCAGCAGTAGCTTTATTCCTTACCCAGAAAGGGCTGGATTAAAGCACAAGATTAGGGCACACTGCAGGAGTGTCAAAAGAAGGAAAGACATTTTGCATCATTTCTCTAAATATCCTCTACCCGTGGTAATGGGGGAGCAGGACTGGCAGCGCAGGGCTGCTGCAGTCCCTGTTGATGGCTGGGCAAGGAGGAGTCTATTTCTCATCTAACTGTTGGTGATTTTTGCTGTCTGTGTTGTTGTCTGGGCAGAGACACAGAAGAAACTGTACTGCCTTGAAAGCATAGTTCCCAACCTCACCCTCTCCCCTTTTATCATGGACAATTTTTCAGAGCATAATCTATCTGTCTAGAAATGTATCAAAGCATGGAGGATAGAGGAGCAGATCAAGTGAGGCTTTACACAAAAATAGGAAAGTGTGTGTAGGTGGTTGTTTTGCCTTGTAGTTTCTGTAATGGTGGTGCCCTGGAGAAGTAACTGAGGTAACACACTTTGCTTCTTCCCAAACGTTTCCCAGCATTTCAGGGTCCATCCCACAGCAAACCTGAGCCAGTTCAACCCTAAACTAGTGTCCTACTGAGGGAGATGGGGGAAAGGCTTTGGGGATTTTTCTTCTGCAGCTGCAGGTGGATCACTGCACATGGAGCACAAAGATTAAAGATTGATTTACAGTCAGGTAATTCATACACACCCAGAGATGATGTGCAGAACAGCGCCGAGGGCTCACCAGCAGTGCCTCGTTTACACCAAACAGCAGCCAGCTATCCCCTTCCCAAAGTGCTGTTTCCTAGCAGGAATCTGACATGCCTGGGGCTGCATTCCCCTGTAGCCCCAAGCCCTGGTCCCCGGCGTTCTCACACCTCTGCCTCCTCCCCGTGTGGGAAGAGACGACGGGGATGCAACTGGGATGTCGCAACGCCAGGCAGCCAGGGGGATGGCAGCAGTTCAAGAGGAACTCTGCTGAAACTTCCCAGGGCTGTAACTGTCTGTGCCCTGGCAGGTGAAAGCCAAGGAAGCGTTGGAGTAGCAGCAAAAGTCAGGGATGTAAATGCAGCACTTGATGCTGCACGTTCAGCAAAGGTGTTTTGTTTGGTGTTTAGAGGCGAAGGCAGCCAGGTGTCCTCAGGTCTGAGTGGGACAGACAACAAAATGTACCAAAGAAGTATCAGAATAAAACCTTTGTTTAGAAAATACACAACCAACCAACCTCCCAACAAAACCTAACACACCTCTCCCCTCCATCCATTTTTATTCTGGCCTGCAGAAGAACTTTGGGAAGTCAGAATCATATTCTAAATGTCTTTTGCTAGGTGTTGTGAAAGAAGTGCTCATAGGGTTGAGAAATGTGATTTAGCTAAACTTAAATGAAAAACAAAAGCTGAAAAAATGCTCAGGCATTAGCTGGTGGTTGTTGGTTTCCTCATTGTCCAGGTTTACATCTCTAACCTGAGGTGACTGCTGCATTTCAGACTTCCCCCAGTGCTGGTTCTGTGGATCCCGAGAACTTTCTGCAAGGTGTTCTCAGTCATCTGCTTTGGAGGCCTGTCCATAACGCAAAAATTAAACTCTCACATTCTTTGTGTAGTGAAATCTGAAAATCCTGATGAAGTTTTAGGCTGTCTGGGATGCTGCTGTTAGAGCAGATGTCTACAGATGTTTTTGTGTAGAAAAAAATTACTGTTTTATTTAGATTATCCTTTGTACTTATCACCCAGATACACTTCCAAAACCCAGCTCTGGTGGTCTGATAATTCCATGGTTTTGTGGAGTTTCATATTTGTTCAGTTGCTGCTTTTGCAATAAGCTTAGCTACATCTACACCCAGAAATGAATTTTCTTTTAAATACATAGATGTTCTGTAGCTGCATCTTTTTTTTCATCTTTTCCTAATCATGAAAGATCTAAAGTGAGCAAGAAAGAAAATCAGTTTCAGAGTGAAACCTCTATTGTTTGATACAATGTGTAGAATGTTGTGTCATCTCAAAAAAGGCATTTTTGGATCGGTTTCATATTGTCAGTCCTGGGGCTTTATAGTGTTCCATCAGTTTTCTCAGCAGAAGTGTTTGCTGGCATTTGGATGAGGGTGTCCAACCTCTTGTCTGCATATATGAAAGCTAAAATCTGGCTTCTCTTCAAGAGTGTCTAGATAAAGGATGAGGTACTAGAGGCAATGAATCTGAGAGAGTAGCTCAGAGGTAATCCAGCTATTTATTTGTGGTTTGCTGAAAAAGCACGTGGGGACAGAGAGTGGCAACAGCAACTTCAGGCTCTTCACTGAAAACCTGCAGTTTGCTGCTCTAGGTCATAAAGTTGGGTACTGGTTTGGGGTCAAAAATGTGTTTCTGATTAAATACATAATGCAGACAGGAAATTGTTCATGAGGAGCTGACTTTTGTTCCTAAAGGACTCTGATAATCGTAGAATCATAGGCCAGGTTGGGTTGGAAGGCATCTTGAAGATCTGCTACTTGGTTTCAGCCACAGCAAAAGAGAGGGGAGGTACTTACATTTTATCAGAAAGTGGGTGCTCTTTATTTCAGTTCCCATACAGGAGAGAGAGATGTGTGTGCATTTATATATGGACTGAAAATCACTGTATGACAGAGTGCCTGGCAAAGATACAAAATAAATGATTTCTTGGTAACGAGATCACTTGTGTCCCTGGTACATCATCTACCTCCCCAAACTGTCGGGAAGCAAAAATTACTGTATTGGAGATAACTGTATTTGTAGTTTCTTTCTGAGTGTGGGGAGGGAATGAAGTAATCTGTTCCATCAGCTTGTAAAACTGAGCTAATTAACAGACAATCAGCACTGATTGAGACAGCTGCATTCTTTACTGCGGGATTGTAAACACAGAGTCTTCACAGAATTGTTTTTACTGCCCTAAAGTGCAAGAAATTGAAATTGTATTTGATAGCCAAAATTAAGGACTTTTTAGTGCCAGTGTATCATAGCGAGGTTGACAGTGCCACTGCAGCTAAATCTGTTGTTTTCATTCTAGGGTGATTTGTTACAGTGAATAGTGGAGGAATTCTGTAAATTATCAGCAAACATTTTTTTTTCTGGTTAAAAAAATGTTTTAGCTGTCCTGTCTACCTTAGTTGTGATCATGGAACAAGTAGATATTGGCTGTCCATGGCTTGGTGCCTCCTTGGAGGCATCTCCTGATTGGAAATGCCAGATTTGCAGTGTTTAAAAAACTATTTTGTAAATGCCTTTCATAATACATCACTTCTGGAAGGTCTTTAAATATTTCCTGATGTACAGTTTAGGGTATGCTATTGGAAATGTTGGTTTAAAACCAGTCAGTCCATGTTAAAAATACAGAGAATAGTCGTTGTGGCTCTGAACCAGCACCATTATTAGCATGAAGCATGTTAGTTTTTGTTAAATGCAGTTCTGGCTGCTGTCAACTCCAATCCAGCCTCCTTGTGACTGTACATCAGCTAATTTTACTTCATGAGTCAATTCTGCTATTTTCCTTTTTATGTCACAGAAAATGAGCTTAACTAAGTACTGCAATATGTTGTTGGGAAACACCTAGAAAAGGCATTCTGCATTCCACCGCCTCTGCCTCTTGATTTCAGTTCAGCATCAAGTGGGGTTGGTATCTATTTGTGCTGGACTGTAATCATCCAGATTAAATGTAAAAAAACCTGTAAAAAAAATCTCTGAAAGGCTTCAAAATCTGGTCTTCTCTTTAATTGTCCAAAATACGTCACGTTTGCTATTGGCATTTAATGCCAGATACACGTTTCTCATCGTGTGTTGTCATGCCAAACTGAGTCAATGTTTGGGATTTAGAGAGGATACTAAGATGCCTAAATGGGACTTTTTAGTAGTAGGAAAAGCCTAAATAAAGAAATTGTGGCTTTCTTGTTTCCTATTTATATCTATAATATTTTAGAAAACATCCACCAATTGCATTCACAGGCAGCTTCTCAAAAAAAGCTGTATTTTTGCCATCATGGGAAACTGCCTAAACCTTACAGCAATGCCCAGAAAGTCAACAAACTCAGACCAAGGGAGGAAGCATGTTAGTCAGGAGTCAAGGACCGTTCCCTGGAAACCCTCTGCCAAATACTCTTCCTGCTTAAACTGTTTATCAAACAGCAATTTCATTTGCCAGTAATTTTCTTCTGATCTTGTTTTTGTTACAACTTGATTTCTTAACACAAGTTCCCCATCCAGCTTCCTCTGTGTCCCTGTCCCGTGCCTGCTGCTCCGTGGGGCTGCTGAGCAGCTCCTCCACAGGCAGCAAAGACCTCCAGGGAAGGGAAAAATCAGAATTTAAATGTGCCCCTGGATCAGCAGTAAAAGGGGAGGTGAAATTTGGCCTGCTAGAAGAGGGCCACTGGACAGCATTTCTATTATATATTTTATAGGTTTTCCCTAGTGCACATGCCTGTGGTTTAGGATTTGAAACTTATAACAACAAAAAATTCCAAGTTATGCCCAGCCCTATCTTTCCAAGCTAAATTTGTCGTGGTAGGATAGTTTATTCATCCATTATCCCATTTCTGCAATGCCCAAAAACATGAGAAGGGAGCAAAACATGAGGTGATTAGTTCAAGTCCATGGTAAATTTTTCCCATCCCTGAAGGAATTACTTTGTTGAAATGTGGTTTTAAAAGTATTTTTAGGTTGCTTTTTCAGTGTGTATTTGTACTTTTGTTGGTAAATATTTTATATCCCAATGTTAGGAAACAGCTGAAGGAGCTTTGAGATTGGAAATTGCATTTGTAGACTGAAGGATTATTGAGTGGTGGCTGGGATGGACTATAATATATAATGTCTATAATGGTTAACCTTGTTAAAAAAATTAAAATTAATAACACATTTCATCAAAGAAAAATTTTGAATTTTTGTTCTAGAAGACAGCATAGTTAGGAGTTGGGTGAAGTTGACTAAAAGCTGAGCAATGAGTTCATTTTCATTTCGAATAAAAATAAAAAAGCTTGAGGGTTTTTTTTGGGGTTTTTTTTTTTCAAACAGCAAGTTCCCAGAAGTCACACTGAAACACACCTGTGTGTATATATATATTATTGATTTATTGGTGGCAACCTGTACAGCAAGTTATAAATCCTGGTCTGTGTTACAGGACATGTCTTGCTTAAAGCCTGGTCATGCTTCATTTACAGCACAGCTTAGGCTGGAAACAGGAGTAACTCAATACTGTGAATGATGTAACAGAGCTTAGTTAAAGACTTGAATTTTCTGATATTTAAACCACTCTTTTAAGACTACGTTTTACTTTGATCTGTGGTCAAAAGAATTATTTAATGTAGCTCATGAATCTGATATTTCTTGGAAGTAAGACATTTGCTGAAGTTGTGTTATTACAAAATGGCAGCATAATCCCCTTCCACCTGAGCACAGGCTGCTGCATTTGGGCTTGAAATGGCATGAGTAGTGCATTCAGTAGTTTGTACTTATTGATCAGTTAATTGCCTTTTATTTTATATGCTTTTCCCAACTTAAGGGCCAAGACTTTTTAAAATTGTCTACCAAAAATTTCATTTGTGGATCATTGTCCTGTGCATCTCCTGGCTCCCAGTTTGCTGGGATCAGAAACACAGTGAACATGTTCTATGGATCATTGTCCTGTGCATCTCGTGGCTCCCAGTTTGCTGGGATCAGAAACGTGGTTGAGCTGCTGGTTTTCCCTCAGTGTCCTTCTCCATCCCCTGTCACTGATGTGTGTGGAGGGCTGAGGAGGGGACAGGGGACATTCCTCCTGCCCCTGCTGGCTGTGACAGAAGTGGAGGGGATGGGAAGGGCAGCCTGGCCCTGGTGGGACCCGTGATCTCCAGACTGTGGTTTTTATGTTCTCTGTGGCCACTTCACCCACGAGGTAATTGGCTGCTGTGCTGTGGCCAGAGCTATGGTCAGTATGGTCAGCTGGCTTTGTGCTTTGGTCAGCCTTTGATCAACCAGTGAGACAGGAGGTCAGGCAGATGGACTTTACACTGGGTCTTGCCCAGGCAAGGGCTGTGCAAGCAGCAGTGAGTTTCCTTTGGTTTCCCATAATTTATTTCATTTGGCAGAAGATGATGCAGTTTGAATCCCCACCACCCCTTATCTATTTGAAAGTCACAAATACTAAGCTGAGGCTTTTTTTTTTATTATTTCACAGTGATTAACCAGCAAGTACATGATGAACTTAATTTTATCTGTAGAAAGCCAGCACAGGGCAGTTGAGCAGGTGCTCACAGGGTTGTATTATGATTTTACACCACAGTCAGTGGATGGTGGCTGAGCAGATTGCTCCAAGCTGGGGCAGCCCTCACTGCTTACATCCATCTGAAATCCTGCCTTCTGGGAAGCCTCACTGCAGCAACACTTAAATTAACTCATTACTTTTTGGCTTTTTCTGTTGTGGGTATTGAACTTTTGCTTTTAAGTGGAAGAGTGTGAAAATGCTGGTGTGGGAAGTGGGTGAAGCTGTAGGCAGCTCCCCAGCGGGACAGGAGCCGCAGCCTGGCTGGGGATGTGCTGTGCTTGCAAAACCAAGGGAGCCCTCTCCCCCAGCAAACACTCACTTTTTTAGGAAATTTATGTCCTTCCAAAGTGTGATGAGCTGCAATGCAAAACCCAGCAGAGTGTTAAGTAACTGGTGGAGTGGCTTTGCTGACAGATCCTCCGCCGGGTATCGAGCCCAAGCTGCGGGTCTTGGGGGTGAGGTAATGGAAGCTGGTGGTTTCACACTGTGGAGCTTCTGTGGGAGAGCAGCTTGGGAGAAGGCTGGGAAAGGAGCAGGCTGGGGGATGCAGAGAGCAGGGAGTGCTGCTGGGTCTGGGGAAATCCACCCTCAAAGTGGTTTTTAGCTCACCCAATGCTCAAGGGGAATGGTGATGCTGTAGGGCTGAGGTGAGGGTGGGCCTGGCAGGAGCAAAGGGATTAGTTTGGGGTAGAAACTGAGGAGCAGGAGGAGGAGAGAAGCTTTGGGGTGAAGGTTGAGGATGCTGTTGATGAAGCCTGAGCCTTATTTCTGGAGAGAGGTGAGAGCACATCACCCACCTGTGCCACTGTGAGCTGGGCTGGAGGCCCTCGGGGCTGGGACTTGTGCAGTCATTCTGCACCTGGCTTTGAGGAGGATGGAAAGAGGGAGCAAATAATGCTGGAGGAAGACAAACTACCTTTTGAAAGAAATAGGCAATATTTCATTATTTTCTTCAGTGAGAGAAAAGGCTTGTTCAGTCGAGACCTTTGGCATTGGATACTCTCCAGTTCTTTGCATTTTGTAAAAATTTTGAATTCAAGGTGTAGGAGAAAAGACAGGAATAATCATCTTGGCTCTGACACTGCCAAGCTTTTCCCCTCACAGTGCATTTGTTGCTGGCATCAATATTTGTGTGGCTTCTTTCTGCTGATTGTAGCTCCTTTTGAAAAGCCAGTGCTACCTTTTGCCCTCTTGCAAGATAGTTTGAAAGGCTTTGCTTACATTTTGTGGCACTGGATGTTCTTGTTGTGAGCAGACAAAGCCACAACACCCTTTCTTTTTTACATTTTCCTTCTGGTTTGTTTTTTTTAGTAGCCTGCTAATTAAGATAATTTTATTGATGTCTCCATTGGCACCTCTGTTCTTGCTCTCTTTGTTTTATGCAGTGGCCACCACCCACTTTTACTCCCTGTCCCAAAAGCATTGTGTAGAGCCCTAAATTTGTTCCAGTTAAAGCTTGTTTTAAAACTTATTTGGAGTCAAATTACTTCAGTATGCGGAAATAAAATGTGTTTATTGAATTTTTCTAACTAATTCTACGTGTGAAAGGTATTTGCATTGTTTTGCCAAGTGGCAAAATGCTTCCTAAGAAATGTGTTTTAATGCTTGTGGGTTTTTACTAATTTTTTTCCTTCCTCTGGGAGTGTAAATTACAGGTATTTTGGTTTTTGTTATTTGTTCAGCTGTCACTGCTGGGTTGTAAGATGGGATCTTGGTTCTTGAGATGTTGTGCTCTTGTTGAACTGTCTGGTCTTTCCTTTTGCTTGTTTTAGAAAGGGGCTTTACAGCAAGGCTGACACAAACTCTGCTCACAGAATCCTTACACTGTTGTACTTTTCTAAGCACTTTCAGCTTAGAACTGGGGCTGCCTTTTACAGTCAAAACAGACATTAATAAAAATTCCCAGTGTCAGCTCTGTGGTTTCTCCCCCAGTCATAATCTAGAGCTTTATCAGGTGAACGTGGCTTTGTTTTTCCAGAGGAACACACCAAGCTTGCAAATTTATAATTTCTGAAATATTTCTGAAATACTTATATAATTGGTACATTGGCTTCTGGACAGGTACAAACGATGGGGTTTTGAGACTGAAGGGTGGATTGGCTCGTGGAGCAGTCAGGAAAATGTAAAATTTCCCCAAGGCAAGTGTGCAGAGTTGTGCAAGACGTTTCTACACTGGTGTCATCCTGGGACCAGGAAGTTTTCCTTTAATGGGAAATTAAAAAATGTAAAAATCTACATTGAGAGCTTTGATAGATCTGACAAATGCAATCCTGTGAGAGGATGAAAACAGAAACGAAACTTCCAAAATCTCCATTCAGTAGCAGATTATCAGTAGACTGGGGAGCTGATTGAACTGGTGATAAAGGGAAATACCTGAAGTACACAGAAACAGGATTGCAGGGGAAGTGGTTAATGCTACATTTACTGGTAGAAAATTCCTAATCTACATGAAGTTGTGGTTTGTGTCATTCCTTGTAATAAGTAAAATGAGGTTCATGGTGAATCACAGAATCATTAAGGTTGGAAAAGACATCTGAGATCATCAAATCCAACCTGTGACTGATCTCCACCTTGACAACTAAACCAGAGCACTGAGTGCCACATCCAGTTGTTTCTTGAACCTTTCCAGGGATGGGGACTCCACCACCTCCCTGGGCAGCCCATTCCAATGCTTTGAGCACCTTTTCTATGAAAAAATTCTTCCTGGTGTCCTGTTAATCTCTGCAGTCATGCTTAAGGCTTTCAAAGGCACAGCTTAGGCTTTGCATCCATGTCTGGAAGCCTACCAGGAAATAATCAGTTTGTCTTCAAGTTGTGATACGTGTTTCTTGCTCCACTGTAGGAGCTTTGTGGTAAATGCAGCAAGGATTAAACATTAAATATGGGAGAATTACAGAAGTTTGGGATACAGTTATGTCACAGTACTTACAGGTGGTTATTACAGGGTTTTTGTAACTTCTTCCATGTGAGCCATGGCAATACTGGTTCAAAGCAGAGACTGAGGACTAGTTGTGGTTGCTGGAGCAGCTTTTGGGGGAATTGGGATGCTGAAGTGAGGTGGTTTCTTTGGTTGTGAAACGTCCATGGCAGGGCAGTGGCCAGTATCTGTTAGAAATGGGTGAGGGAACAGAAACTTCACAAATAGCCAAGAAAGTTCAATTTCTTTCCAAAACTGTTTTCCTAAGTGAGTAATTTTTAGGACTCAACGTTGAGAGCAGCCACCCAGCAGCTCCCAGGCACGGAAGGGCTGACTTGAATCTTCTTATTATGGAAAGGAAAGGCCTTGTTGTGCTGAAGTGGTCAGTGGTGCAGACCTGCTGCTGGGTGATTATCAAAGAATGCATCTGGTAGGCAAAGACATGTCAGCCGTAAAGGAAAACAACCTTGAAACTCGCCTGCAGTGAGCCTGCAGTTTCGTAATTACTTGGGGTCAACCTAATTGCAAGGCTGGTGCCAAGGAGGGGGATTCCATGGCCCCCTGCCTCACTCCCAGCTGTGTTTTCCCACCTCCCTGTTGGAATGGTGCAGCTCCTCGTGGGCACAGCTGGGCCCTGAGCTGGGAGAAGGCAGGAAGGGAAGGATGGGATGTTTTCAGCAGGTTCCCTCTGCTCTGGTGGGTCCCACGCAGCCGTGTCACCCTGGGGTGAAACAGGAGGCAGGATGAACAGGGAGTCTAAGAGGGTCTGAAAGTACCTGAGAGAACATAAATTCACTCCAAGGTGATTGTTGTTATACTGGATAGTGGATTGACCTTCCTAGTTTTAGATTTTTATTTTTTTTTTATTTCTATACTGCCTGAAAGAAAGCTTTTAATGTTTGTTTTCTGGGGACTGCTTCTAATGACTCCCACACTTAGAGGAGCATAAGACTTTCTTGTCTCCTCTCCTCCCACTGCCTCCCTCCCACCCCCAGTGAATTTGTTGAAATGGGTCAAAGTAGAAACCCTGGAGAGAGTTCTTCAGTTATCTGTGAACTGTGCCTGCCCTAAATCGATGGGACTTTGGGGCAGGGGGAGGGATAATGGTTTTGTTTGTTCTCTCAAGATGTGCTCCAAGCAGTGACTCCCTTTCTGCAGGTGGCTGGTTTGGGCCAGAAAGTTCATTAGCCAGTGTGGAATCAGTGGAACTGAAGCTTCCAGGCTTTGAATCCTTTCCACAGCCAGGTCACTGCTGCAACACCTTTGAGCCCTGGTTTTTGTTTGCTTTTTTTCATTGGAACCCTTTTGATTTCAAAGGTGTGAAGGATGATACTGAGACATGGGCTCCTATTTTTGACTCTCCAACACACTTCTCTCTGTGCAGAATTACATCTCCTTTTACTTGTTATCTGCTTAGAGAGTGATTGCAAGGCTTGGGAAAGTGTTTACATCTGAGTGTTACACAGTACTCAGGCTTGAAATATTGAAGTTACTACTTTTTGCTCCTTAAAATGAGCTTGCTTGCAGAAATAATACATTGGCCACGTTAATTTGTTCCTTAAGATTGGGCTATCTCATGAGATTAAATCACAAAAGTATGAAAAATCTGCCATTAGTCCTTGTGGGTTGTAATCCTGTATCTATTGTTAGATTTAAATAAATGAAACTTGCATTGTGCATGGCTCAGATCAAGCAAGGACGAAAAAATTAGCAATTTTCCAAACAGTTTTAATTTGGGTCTTATTAACCATGACATGGCTTGAAGATTTAATACCTTATTCTTTATCAGATCATGGGTTTAGATACCTGCTGCTCCTCAGCTGGGATTGCATCTCATGCTCTCAGCTGCTCATCAGAGTAAGATCTGGAGCTCGTGGGCTCCAGCCCCCAGAGTCAGACAGCTCAGAGCCATGGTGTGCTGGCAGCTCTCCTTGGCAACGTCTGTGCCTGATATGTCACAGAAGGAAATGTTTTGTGGGGAGGAATTATCAGACCTGTCCCAGAAGGAATTTCAAAAATAATGGGAAGGCGCCTGGTGTGAGTGCACCGTGGCACTGGTACCAATCAGGCAGTGAGGGTGGGAAAACCCTTTGTCATTTGCTACCTGACTCTGCATTGTAGCACAAAATATGAAATTTATTATTTTTTTTCAATCAGTTCTTTTTCTTGTCTCTAAACTTGGAAGCACAGGCCTTTTAAAGTCTTGCTTTTCCACTGCTCAGGTTCCTTGCTAGTGCTCGCTATGGGAAGCCAAAGCACTTGGTTCTTTGCTCCACTGAAATTCCCTCTTACTTCAAGATTTGTGTTTTCTTTGCTTGGCTCTAAATGTGTGCTTCCTTTTTAAATATAGTTTTCCAAGTTTCTGGCCGTACCAGATTGTTTATATTTTTTAAAAGCCTTCTGCTTAGCCGTTATATTGCTCTTTATAGTTCTGCTTAACCACATTGGTTTCTGTTGCTCTTTTTTCTTGCATAAACTTAGCTGGGATGAATTTCAAATGTGGTTTATCCAACTGTTAAGTATTTCCCACTTTTCTGCAATAGATTTCACATATGTTACAGAATTCCAAACCAAGATCTGGTGGACATATTGCCCTGTTTCTTTACTCAAAGTCAGATACAGAAAGACTTTTAAGCATTTTTGTGACAATATTTAGGTCACTGGTTTCAGCATGCTGCTTGGCTTCAAATCCATTTGTCATATTGAGCTGGTTTCCAAGGATTAGGATAACTGTGGTCCATATATTTATTAAAAAACCCTAATTTTATGCTAATAAACCTAAAGGGGAAAAAAAACTATTGGTCCTCTTGATTTGGGAACTCAAAAGGTTTTTTATTTTCCATCCAGAGGTCAGACTGTGGAGTTACATAAGACACGTGTCCATCCATCCAGGGTATACATTTACCCATTCAAAAATGTATCTAAAATTAGGAATTAGGCTTTTTCAGAGTATTTAGACAATAGTATTTGTATCTAGTAACAAGTCAGCAACTTGGCCACCTATTTGGGGTCTGGTATCAGACCTGACAGGAGGTCCCAGGTTTGTGCTTTTGGTCCCTTACAGGTGGTTGAGTTATGAACAAATTCCAGAAGCATGGCAAATTCCTGGTGGAGAATACTGGGAGTTTTCCAGGCAGGTTGGAGGCACTTTGGCAGAGGGATGAGGTGTAGTCTTGCTCTAGCACCTTGTTCTCACTTCTCATGAACTTTTCTCATAGCCAGGTTTTTCTCTTTTTGAATTAATAAGAGGATAAAACAGTGCCAAATTTCTTTTATGAATTCTTGATTCTCCCAATGACTTGGGGAACGATGTCTGTAGCTGAATGGGGGGGATTTGCCTTTATTTTTTCACATTATGTGGAAATACTGCAGAAGAGGCACAAACTGACACAGAAGATTGAATGTTGTTGGTTTATGCACTGATAAGTGACCTGTTCAGTTTATTATGGTGACATTTGGAGGGACAGCACTGAGTGGAGGAATTGGGATGGGTATAACACCCTTGGAAGAAGCTGGAAAACAGTGGGACCTGTGCTTCAGCTTAGTAGAAAGTGTTGGAAGATACTCTGGCATTCATCAGGTGCTCATAAAAAGATATATTTTGGAGAGGAAATGGAGATACCTGCTAAAAACCTTGGAGGAATAGATTCCAATAAGAGGAAATGACAATTTTGTATTCAAATAAGGCAAGAGTTAAATGGAAAAGAGCACTGCACTGGCAGTAGGGAATTATATACAGCATGTCATAGGAGATTAAGAATGACTGAAGCATAACCAGTCCAGATTCAAGCATAAGGTTAACCAATATTTGAATTAATAAATTTTTATAATAGGGTAACTCAAAATAGAGAAAACCAGTATCCTTAAAAAGAAGGCAGGTGAAAATAAACCTGGTTTGAATATGTGCAATATCTGTAATCTTCACTGGACTTGGGAATTTATTAGGAGGTCTGTATTATGTGCCATTGTTCCTGTCCTGTGTAATGCTGGGGTGGAGCCATGAATAGTTTTGAGAAGAGTGGTGATGTTTTGGTTGCAAGATGGAATCCAGAAGGTTGCAGAGTTTCATTTGCTGTTATTCAGGAGGTCAGATCTCTGGAAGCCTGGTGCTTGTTCTGTGCTGCTCCCCAGCCCTTCCATCCCCATATTCCCAATAACATGATGCATGTATGAGGGTTTTTTGTTTTTTTGTTTTTTTTTTTTTTTAAATTTCTGTGACAAACAGAGCTCTGACTGTATGTTTTTGTTTGTTTGTTTGTGGTTTTTTTTTTCTTCCCAGAGAGAGCTCGATACCACAGCAACAATATTGGCGAACCGGCAAGATGAAAGTGAGCAGTCCAGGAAAAAACTTATTGAGCAAAGTCGTGAGTTCAAGAAAAACACTCCAGAGGTAAGGAGAAAAGCTGTCCCAGTCTCCTGCTGTAGCACCTGGTCTTTGGCATGTGGAAGTGATGATTTCTTCTTAATGGTTTATTTCTGTAATTTTCTTGTATGTATTGCCAGGTCCTTATCTAAACCTGCTCATCTCTGATGTTTCCCTCATCAGGGAGTTTTTGCATTCTGTAAATACTGAAATGTGGATTGATGTTTTTAGAGGAAGAAGTTTATGTTTTAGAGGCCTTCAAACAGGCTTGCTCTAAATTGCATAATAACATAAAACCTGGAGAATTCCAAAAAAAAAAAAATTTCTTCACCAATCCAAACTCTCAGAGCACTTGGATTTAGAAAGTGACATTTTGCTGCCTAAATCAATCTATATCAAGGGCATAACTTCAAAGATGCTCATTTTTCCATCAAAAATCAAATTAAGTTTTGCTGTTGATTTCACTGGAAACACAACAAGGTCAGGACTGAGCCAAACTCCCCTGGGAGGATGTGCATGGAGCACAGGTGTGGGGTAAAACTTGCAGAGGGGTAAAACCAGTGGGAAAAGAGGGAAAAGTGATTATGTGTGAGAAGCTGGGAGTGTTTAAACTCCTCATGTGCAGTTACCTCAAACCCACAGATAATCTCACTTGGTTCCCTGCTGAAAGCAGAGCAGTGCTCAGGGCTGGCTGGCTCCTCTTGTTTGTTTTGTGCATTTGGGTATTTTTTTTTTCCCCCCTGCTGATTGCCAGCAATCTGTTCATCCAGGAATGTTGTGGCCTTTCAAAGGCAGTTCCAGATAACTGATGTGCCAGCACCAAACTCCTTCCAAGGCTCTTCCTGGGAGGGGAGCAGCAGGCAGCTCTCCTAACCCTCAGTGCTGCTTCTCCAGCAGCAGCTGCTGCTCTGCTCCCTGTGGCTGCAGAGGGAGGGATGCTGACCCACACTGGGGGAAAAGGGAATGTGGGAGCAGGAGGGACTCGTGGGGAAGAGGCAGAGTTGATTATCTGGAGGCTTTGTGGGGTGGAAATCTGTGCTCTTTGAAGAAGAGAGGATTTGGGGACTGCAGCTTTGAAGGGACAGGACTTATTAAGAGGAGTGAAGGAATTTGGAGAGTGAGTTCAGGAGCTGTGAGAGGGTGAGATTGCAAACTGTTGGGAAGAGAAGGAGGAAGGAGAGAAGTGGAAGAATCTGGAGAGTATAGGAAATTGTACAGAATCCAGAAAATACATAGAATTCTGGGGCCACATTTTCAATTGTTTGCTAGAAGCTGAAGTTCATACTACAAAAAATAACTTGTTTCCTGCTGCCTTCTTTTTTTTTTTTTCCTGTAAGTGAAATGACAAATTCTTCAGAATGTGGCTGTAGCTGCCAGTTCCCATCTGATGGCATGTTAGAGATTTCAGGAGGATTTCTTTAAGCCAGTTTTATTTCTGTGGAGCAGAAGGGGAGCAACAAACAAAATCAGCCAAGACACTACAATTTTTAAGTGCATTGTGAGAGCACCTTGGTATCTCAGTGGGAGAGGAATGTACAGAGGCAAATAGATCCTCTTGTAATTACTTCAAGAGATATAGTGACAAATTATATGCAATTAATCCTTTCCAGTAAGCAGAATATAGAAGTTAAATTATTTGATGGGAAGGTTTTAAATACTATTTCACAAAATACAATTCTGTGTCCTCTATTCTCTTCTAGAATACGTGAGGTTTTAATTAATTAATTAGTTTTATGTATTTGTTTTAATTATTTATTATATATTTATTTATATGTGAGTTTATTTATTCAGGGACTACATTCAAAAGAACACTCTGAACATCCCCAGTGTTGGAGGAAATTGGGATCTCTGCTAGGTTCTACATCCTCATCTTTTGTCCTGGACCCCTATGAGACACACTCCTTTAGAACCTTGCATGAATTTTTTAGGTTCTTTCTTTGTCTGCCTTCTCTGCCATCATGATGCCCTTCTGCAGCTTTGTTTCTGAAGAGCAACTTCTGCTTTCTCTGGCAGAGAAAGAATGAAAATGGGAGCAAAGAATTAGAAGGAAGTGTCTGAACTGTAGAACAGGCAGTTGTAGCCAACTTGAGAAGTAGATTTTTGTCCCCAGGGCATGGAGGGAGCTCAGATGAGAAAGGTCTCTCCTGTCCAAGGGATTTGGTGTGGGAGATGTGGGTGTCCAGCTATCCCTGCTGGAAAACTGCACTGCATTTCCTCCTCACACAAAACTTACAGCTTGTGCAGTGTGTGTGTGTTCACCTTCAGTTGTTTTTTGCACTCCCAGAAAGCAGGGAGGTCTGTGAGCATTTCTCAGAACTGAAGCAGATTTGGGAGGCAGCTGGAAATCAGAAGACAGGATCAGTGACTGCAGCTTTGGCTGGAAACCTCCCCAGGATGGGAAATGTCCTTGAGGGAATGCACAGGGAATGCACAGGGAGCCACTGGCATCTCCAAACTGATACATTTAAAGTTCCTAAAACATCCAACGTGCTCTTTTTCATAACAAAAGAGTTCTGTGGTGGAAAACCAGCCTGGATGCAGAATGTTCTTTAAATAGATAAATAACCCAGTGTACAGCTCAATTTCAATTTCCACGATGAAGTAACAACTTTCTTGGCATTAAAAGGAGAAACAAAGCCACAAAGATGGAATTGTCAAATGTAACAATCTGTTTCAGAATTGTACTTTCCATTTTGTGTTTCACCCTGCCTGCATCCCTGTTTTAGGCTGTGCCAGCATCTCTTTTCCTCTGTCCTTGCCAGTCCCACCATAAATCAGGAGACAAGTGTGGATTGCCTTGACTTTCCTATTCCTTGCTGCCTCTTGACTTTCCATGATATCAGCTTGAAAGTTATCTCCTGTGCAGCAGAAAAGGATTCCAAAAATTGTTAATGAAGTTGAGGATACTTCTGTTTCTGTTTACTTTAAGGAATAGTGACAGATCTATTTGGGTCATTTCTGCCTTCCTTGCAAATTATCTAATTGCTGCAAAAGCAATACAATGTTTTCATGTTTGGAGGAATGACCCTAGAGCTTTTGATATTTAAAAATGTTAAAATACTATTTCTGTCTTGGCATACTGGGAGATGACTCTGGGAAGAAGTATCTCATGTTTGGGAGCTTTAAGTGAACAGAAAATTCAGCAGTGGTTGTGCAGAAAGTTTCAGAAAGGGTTCTTAACCTGTTACTGCAGAAATACTCTTTCCCTCCTCACACCTTTTAGGAGGTCATGTCAGACTTGCTGCTCAGAGATGTTCTGGAGTATTTTCAGTCTCAGTTTGTTTCCCCCTGAGCAGCTACTGTGGAAGGCTGAGGCTGGTCAGGAGATTACTTGAAACATCAATTTTACATGACTGTTACTTGGAAGACATCTCAAAATATATCATGTGAATTGACAGTCTGCATCAGATGATTACTTTCTTACAGTGACAAATCCTGAACTGTTGTGACCAAGTGTGATATTTCTGGGGTATTTTAACCTCTGTGGAATTCTTGTTTTACTTACTCCTGTCCTCATATGCCAGTTCTGGTGTGAATAAAGGAATGTTTGTATGACCATCTTTGAGAGTTGGGGTTTTTTAGTCTCTAAATAATTCCAGGTGCACAGGTTAGTAATTTTTGGCATGAAATGTAGATAGTTCCTAACGTTGATAACCTTGCTTTTGTTTTTACCCTGTTCTTTTAGTTCAGTAACCACTTTTTACTTAACTATTTCTGTTTTAAACATTGAAAAGCTTCTCTAATACTTCCACTTTTAAGCCAGTTTAAACCTCCATTGCTTTTCTCTAGGATTTGGCCACACAAGCCAGGTGATATTGAGCTGTGGGGTCATTAAACTGGGCACAAGACAAAAGAGCAGCCTGGCAGGCCTGGGTCAGCTGCTCTTGGGAAATGAAATAAGCAACTAATTTTGTCATGGGAGACTGTGAGCTCTACAAAATCAGAAGTGAGGTGCCTGCATAAAGGCCAGATTTAGAGACAGGAGCTTGCCCTGGTGCTGTGGGCCCTGGTTTTTATCCTGAGGGATAAAATGGTGAATTGGATGGGTGATTCCTCACTGGTTTTGCTCTTTGCAGTTTCTGGGTTGTAAATGAAGTCAGCTGGTGAGATTGGGAGAGTCAGGATTACCTTTAAATGCCCAAATTCCCATCTGAATCCTGTAAAGCAGATTAAAGGTTCAGTGGGCAGAGTTATGGAGGGATGTGGGAGAACCTTTAAGCACAGAAACATAAATTTTCAAACAAAGGTGCTCTGGAAAATGGAATATGGGAAAATGCTGGATAATATAAAATAATACCTGAAAAATAATACCTGAAATACTTAAAATAATACCTGAACACTGACTGAGTGGAGGGGGCAGCCTGCTGAATGCTGAGCCCTTGGTTAATCCCAAATAAATGACATTTACCTGCCTACCTCAAAGCTATTTTCCATCAGTGTCACCCAAACCATCCCTGTCACCCCATCCTGCTCCATCCAGTTCTGCAGTGTCCCAAAGAGAAAGAAAGATGCCTGTAAAATCTTCTGTTACACAAGTAATGGTTTTATTCCTCATGTTGTGTGTTTAAGGTGATGCTTATCTTTAAGATCCATGTAAATATAAATAATGAATATAAAAAATATATCATAATTGCAAGTCATAAGGAAATTAAGGCAGTTATTATGGAAGGGCTCAGTTTTTCAAAGTGCAAAATTCTTAAATATTTTTTCTCCAACGTTTCTGGAGTTTTCTATTGAAATATCCATTCTCTACAGCAAAAGATAATTAAATTAAGGGTAAAAAAATATAAATTTCTGCTGCTTGAATTAGTTCTTGAAATGAGAGCAGGATCTTCAGAATTGTGGGTAATGTTGATTCCCAATGACTTTGCCCAGTCAACTTTGGTCTAGTCTGTGTGACAAAGTGGAAATAATAACAAAATCTACTGAAAACACACAGTCTGTCTGAGGATAATTGATGTTCTCAGTGTCTGTGTACAGAGGGGTGAATATTGATTTGCTGCCATCTACAGCTGGGTTGTTCCACTCCTTTTATTGTTTTCTTTTTTTCCTTCCCCCCTCCTTTTTCCTTTTCCCAGTTTCCTCCTCTTTTTACTTTCTTCCTTCCATTTTTGTCTTCTTTTTCCTTTCCCTCCCAGTTTCCTCTTTTTTTTCCCTGTGATGAATACCTCTCCTTTAGGATAATATTTAGGTGCCATGTCCTACCTTCCCATATTTTTATTCTTAAGAGCTTTGTTTTCCAGGTAAATGATTTTTATGGTAATTTGTACTACATGGGCTTGGTATTTCAAAAGCTAAATGGAGAAGTACATTATTATTATTATCATCTGACTTTTCCAGAAAAGTAATAAAATCTATCTCCATATCTTTAAATGTGATCTAAACACGAGTCTTGTGGAGTCAGAGGGGTTAAATCAGGTCTAAGCTTATCCTGCATGGATTATTTAATACATATTTCACGTCAGCAAATTCTCTTTGTTCACAGGAAACCCACCAGTGTTTCTAACATCTATTTCTATATTATGATCTCTTGCTGCCTTTTTACTGGAAGTGAGAGAACACTAAAACAGTTACAATTCACAGTTGTATTTTTCTAGGATTGTCCTAAAACTCACCTCCATTGACCACATTGACCATTCCTCCCATACTCAGTGAACTTCATTAATTTTTTTTAAAATAATTGTCTTTATTGTCTTAACTTGTGCTGTTCCCAGCAGGGCAGGGGTGGCAGCAGAGGATGGGCAGCAGAATCTGCAATTTATTTGGGAATAACAGGGCTTGAGAAAGTCCTTTTAGTAAATGAGGCCATATTTGGGGGATTTTTGCTATGTAGGATTTCATAGTTCATGATTTTCAAACAGCATTTGTAAAGGTCTGAAAGCCAGGAAAAGAATTTCCCTGACCTGCAGAAGTCATGATTGTGTTGTGTGTTATTAGGCAGAGAAGTTTAATTTAAATCATTTTTCTGGAAACACATGACCTAGGCCCCTTTGAGTTACTGTTTTTCTCTCCATTTGCTTTCAAGAGACTCTTAAATCAATTTTCTACAACACATTTACCTCAAAAGTCTTTCTGTAAATCTGAAAATATACAGGCAATTACTTTATTCAAGAGTTCCAAAAAATATTCAAGAGGGGAATACATCTGATTCAACCAAGTTCATCAGAGCAGTTGAACAAAATAATCCCTCTGAAGTCACTTGCTGTTAGTAATGTAGATTTATTTCATTTGAGCATTTTCCTGGTTGAGCATTCTTGAGAGCTGAAGAATTCACTTTTCTGCTCCCAGCACTGGTGGCAGGTATTGGATTTCAGTAATACCAAGGGTGCAGCATTTCCCATTGCAGAAAAGGAAGAAAAGGGGATATTTGGGCTATTACTGTGGTTTACAAAGGCACACACTTGTAAGCAAATATTTACAAGTTAATCTCTCTTGTTAAGCCTTTGATGCTGCAGCGAGTTTGTGCTGTCACTGAGGCTGAGAGAAGACAAAGCAAACAGTTTGTTTTTCCCTGGTTGTTCTTGCCTTTGCTTGAAGCTGGCAGGGCTGACCCAGTTGGAAAGTGGCCAGAGCAGAGAGCGGGGCAGGGGAAGGTTGGGGGTGAGGGCTGAAAGAGGAGAACCTTTGCAAGGTCACAACTCGAGGAAAAAAAACTCCCTCTGACAGAGCATTTGTCATCCTTCCTCCTGCAGAATGGTTGTACTTTATGCAGTGTGCATTAAGATACAATGTGATTTATTGGTGTATCATTGACTGGCTTTTAAGGGAAAATATTGTCATTTTTTTTAGCTGAAACAGCTGAGATTTTTCTCACTGTGGCACCAACAATTACCAGCCATTCTTACATTCTGTTTTATGGTAAACTGAGTATAAAACTTGGAATTTACATGGAGATCACTGGCAAAGCGAGTCTGAAGTTCAGTTCCTGAATTTACTCTGAACAATAGTTTGACTTATTTTCAACAGTTATAAAAATAACAGGCATCAATATCCCTGCACTTCCTTCCTATGTGTATTTACTGAGCAAAGAAATAATTAAACATCTTCAATTAGTACTTTTCCTCTTTTTACTTCGTGAACAAAGGTTCTGTAACCCTCAGCTCATCTGCTGGACCACCTCAAAGTCACTCAGGTGGAATTAAGGGAACATGTTGTTCTCATTAAAATCACCATGTTGTCACAAATAACTCTTTCACCAGGAGCTGCCAGTTATGAGAGATTCTTGTCCTTGCTCTGACAGTGGATAAGTGAATAGTTGGATCTGCTTGAAAGAAAACCAGAAACTATTAATATGGGAACTAAAAATACTCCCACACCAAATGCCCAAGGTACAAATGATAGTTTGAAGCTTTTCTATTAAATACCCTCCCAAATGCCCCAAGTTTCTGCAGGGCAACTCTGTTGTGGTCAGTTTTGGATGAAGTCTTGATTTTTAGGGAGAGAAATATCTGTAAAATGCTCTTAAAACCTATTTTCTTCCAGGAATTTTGAGTGTGTTTTTGCTTGCTTCAAACAAAAAAATGCTTTCTGGTAACAATTTTAAAGTAAATTAAATGACAGATGAGAATTAGAGCAGTTGAGAGTCATTTTTATTTTGGAATTCTTTTTGCATTAACACATCTGCAGTGTTGATGAATATATGGAAAAATGAAATTGTGCTTCTATCCTGCCTTGTCTCCAGTGTGACAATAAATCACCTTTTTTTCCTTTTAAAATGTCTGGCCTTGTAATTTATGTTTGCATAACCCATTACTAAATTCATAGTAGGTGTTTTAGTTGGCAGGCACAATTCTAGGGATTCAGTGGACCTATTTTAATACTGAGCTTTTGTTACTGTTCATAATTATGTGTAGAAATATATGTATTTTCTTAATTATAAAAAACCAGCCTGCTTTAACTTTGGATCTCCTCTCACTTCCTCCACACAAATAGTGCATTAAAGCTTTGAAAGAATTAGTGCTTTTTTGACTTGAGAAAAGAAATGGATTTACCAGGCTGAGGGGTTTTTTTCCAGTTTTGAAAAAACAAACCACCAAAAAAAGTAATAAAGTACCAAAAGCAAAGTTGTGATGCATCCCTGGTGCTATTTAGAATTTTTGAGGATTCTTTATATTTTATAGACCAGTTGTAAATATTCAGGGCAGCATCAAGACAGTATGCAAATAAAAGAAGTTTTATTAATAACCATTATCTGGCCTGTGGTAATAAATATGTATGACTCACATAGGAATAAACCCACCCAATAAATATAAAAGCCCTACAAAACCATTAACAATTTTTAATGGACTTGCAGATGGAATAATTTAATGCAACTGTAGTTACTCAGGTTCCAGCTCCTGTAACTATTCCTCATCTCCTTGAAAGCTTTCATCTGAAATACATTGCCACCATTCAGGATTCCACCTTGTCTCTGTTTAAAACCATAAAGCTGTGGTTTCACAATTTTTGAAGCACTAATGCTTATTTATGGCCACAGTTCTGCACTTTTTAAGTACAGGGGTGGATATTTATCTATTGAACACACAGTGACTTTCTAAAAAGAGAAGTTTTTCCTTCAGAAGCAGCAGCACTAGGCCAGTGTTCAGCAGGAAGGATGAGGAGGTGGGAATGAGCTCTGTGCTGGTCCTGGGGCTACTCTGGCACAGAACTGCCACTGGCACAGACATCACTTCATTTATTCATTCTTGTCACCCAGGGACACTGGGGTTGTGGTTTCCCCATCCCTGGAAGTGTCCAAGGCCAGCTTGGATGGGTTGGAGCAACCTGGGACAGTGGAAGGTGTCTCTGTCCCTGTGGAACTGGATGAGCTTTAAGATCCCCTCCAGCCCAACCCATCCCATGATTCTATTATTATTACTTATTAAGATTAAAGCTAAAGGACCTAAACTTGTTAAAGGACCCAAACTTGGGACACCTCTGCCCCAAAATGGTTTCCTTGTGGTTCTCTGAAATGAAAAATGCTCAGTTCATGAATGAAAGCAATCTGGATGAGGTAGATACAGCATCATCACATCTCGTGAAAAGCTTCTGCTGTGGCTTTCCATGTGTTTTGTTTCCTACTGGGTAAATAACAGTAATTTAAAGTATTTTGAAGAATATGTTAGGTTTGACAGCGTGTGTGTGTGTGCGTGTGTGGGCACCAAGGACCTTTTAATAAACTATTGCAAAAGAAACTCGTGTTGCTGGGCTGAATGCTGATAGATGAGCTGCTCTGAGGAGAGGCACCTGCAAACACTCTGCAGGTTCAAAGCTGCTTTTAATCCCCAGCTTTCCTCCGGTGCGAGATGGCGCTGGGAGTGCTTTCAGAAACGCCCCGGTGTGTTAAAACTCCTCAGTCCTGTTCGTCAGAAGCGATTTGAGCCGAGCTCTTCAGCACTTTGTGTGCACTTTGGGACATGTCCACGCCTGCAGTGGAGCTGTGCTGAGGCTGCTGCTGTGGCCGTGGCTTTCAAAGGCAGCTTTAATGCCTTCCTTGGCTGCCAGCACCAGGCGGCTCCTTTCAAGCTGCCTGGGCCTGGCTGCACCGAGTTCCCAGTGCCACATCTCCCAAGCCTTAATCAGACAAATTAACCCGTGGCTGATTATCCCCTTTGCCTGCTGATGAGGCGCTGAAGAGCTGGGGTGGGTCAATCGGCAGCGCTCAGTGAAAACAAGGAGCCAGAGGTGGGCTTGGGGCTGCACTCTCCTTATCCTGCCCTCCAATGCCTGGATGCTTGGTTATCTGGAAACCCTTGCTCCTTGGGGAACTCTGTCCATTGCTCCCATGATTTATTAAAAATATGGATATTGATCTAATACCGATATCCAGCTACGACGGACATAGACTCTCTAACGGATTAAAGTTACAAAGTGTATGTTTATTAGGACGCCGGGCAGTGTGTGGGATTGCTCCCAAATACACACACACAATTTCCAGATGATCACAGGGTCTGTTTATGTACAGGAGTATTGAATACCCAAAACACAAATGCATATTCACAAGTCTGGTACATCCCATTCCCTGCTTCATATGGTAATTAGCCACAAAGCCATTAAGCATGAGTAGTTTGTTCTTTGAAATGGGTCGGTGGTCCTTTTTATGGGCCGGGGTCTCAAAATGATGAAGTAAGATGGGTCTTCCTCGCTTTGACTTTTTAACCTTTTAGTGCCACGTGACAACTGAATCCTGTTTTTCCAGGGCTGTTTGATTTATGATTGTATTGTATTCTTGGAGTCTATTGATTAGTCAGAACACACAAACAGGCCTCATGATTTATCAGTTCCTTAAATCTGGCTTCTGTTAGAAAAAGGGAAGTTTATTTCTCTTACCTCAGCAATATCTAGTTTAACTAAAGTCTTTAATTCCTAAAATTTAATGTCTCATCCAGTGAAAGTATATCAATTGTTTTTTGGGAAAAAATGATTTTCCTATTGTCTGTGGGAAACCATCCACTGCTCCCTGCACAGGCTTTTCAGGGCCTCCCTGGACCAGGCAGTGCTCATCTGGAGGAACTGGGATCAGATTTGCAAATCATTTTGGAGCAATCCCCTCTTGCTTTCTAGCAAAAATCAACCAAGCACTTGGTTCCAGTGGTCTCAGTGATGGGCAATGTGTGTGTGTGAGATCAGAAGGAAGAAAATCAGCCAGGTTCACTTCTGTGCTGATGTGATGCTGATCAGTCATATTATCACTCACGTGAATGCTGAAACTCAGCTTAAAACCAAGAGCTGGGTGTGGAAAGCAGCACTCCAGTGTGTGATACACCTTTAAATCCTGGCATCTTACTGCAAAGTGCACTTGTTGCTGCCCACGGTGCCCTCGGTTCATCCATGCAGGTAAAATAAGGGCAGCAATAAAGAAATGAAGTGCTGCTTTGTTAGGAAAGGGAAGACATTATTAGTCTAAAAAAAGATTCAAACAAATTCAGCTAACTGGTTGAAGTAGTTCTTCAATTAATGCTTGAAAAGGCAATAAGTTTAAAATGTTCTTTCAGTCAGTCACAGGAAAAGGCATATATTAAGCTCACCTGTTGAGAGGATTATCTCTGCTAAACACACTCATTTTACTTGAGACCAAAATAGATCCTTAAAAAATTAATACTGAAATAGGTTTACAGCCAATAGAGAGATTTCCTTCAGACCTGTTTTGTGGTATGCTCATCTGCTTTTTCAGGAATTTTAAGCATTGAAGGAATGAAGTCAAAGCTGCTGCTTGTCTTTGAAATGGATGCCTCTTTGATAAGCCTCTGATCTCTGTACCCAGAGTTGTAGCAGCAGATTCAAACACTGATTGTAAAATTGGGAGACTAAAATGTAGCCACGACAGCTTCAAACACTCTGTCTCTCTGTCAGATTCAATGCACAGGACATTGCCAGGAGTTAAAACGATGCAAAATTAAAGTAGCCTACTAAATTTACCTGCCATGGAGAATCCACAAAAGAACTGCCACTTCTAATCCTCCAGTTCGTTTCAAATTATTATTTTTTCAAATTGGACTCCCTGATCTCTTCAGCTCAAGCTGTTGTAGAGATTTGAAGAGCTGTCTCTTCTTGTCAGATCACTGGTTTAATAATAATAATATCTTACATTTATATAGTCCTTTTCATCCTGCAGCTTCCCAAAGTGCTTTACAAGCTCTCTATACACAAAATCATGCAACCACCTCTTGGGTGGCTGCTGCTCATCAGCTGCAGGAGTGTCTGGCAGCTCCTTACCCTCCCTCCTGGCTCACTGGAAAGCACCAGGGAGGGGTAAAAGACATGGAGATGATCCCAGTGTATCCCAAGGAGATGAGAACCACTGCTGGGATGTGCTGCCCACCCCAAAACTGGGGACACAGTAAACAACAACCATTGGTTTTGCTGGTTTGTTTTCTGATGGCTTTTAAAAAAATTATTATTTCACTGTACTCACAGTCTGAGAAACCCCTGTCTCTGGAATTTGATGGAGCAAGAGGAGTAACTTTGTACCACTCCTTTCAAAAATGTACATGGGAAAGTGCAGGTACCTTGAATATAAAGCAGTTATTTAAAAAAAAAAAAAAAAAAAAAAAAGAGTCCAAACCTCTGCCCAGATGTTCTTACTCATCTGTTTTTGTTGGAGACCCATGGAGAGCTGTTCTGACCTGTCAGCAAGTGCCTTCCATGGTTTCTTTAAACCTCCAGAACCTGGGGATGATGGTGCAGAACAGATTTTTGTCAAATTAGTTCTAAGTCTTGAGGTAATGATTCCTGGGAGGGAAGAGGCATTGAAGTGGCATGAGGCTGCTCATTAGTGGAGGAGGCACAAAGTGAGTGCAGCCACTCTGCCTTGGTTCTCCAAGGGAAAATGGCCAAGAACACATTGATGGAGGTTTAGACACAATTAATATAATGAGCCCAGGTTTCTGTAAGGATTGATCTGGCTTATTTTTGTATTTCCTTTAGTACTTCTTGGTTTGGCTTCAAGTGTGCCCTTCCCAAGATTGCTGGTGCTGAAAGGAATATTAAAAACACACAAACAAAATATTGGGGACTGCTCAACTTAAGGGTCACTGACACATCTGCAGAACATCCTGCTGTGCTGTGCTCATCTGAATTTGGATCATATCCAACCTCATAAGTTTTTCAAATTATCCTGAATTTTGTGTTCTAGATACCATTAGAGACCATTTACTGTGTCCAGATTGACTTCAAATAATCCTGCCTTCTTCCTTACCCACCCTTTGGGGGTGGAGAGGATGCTAATGAGGAAGGCTTCTCCTCTGCCTGGGGGGAAGAGGTTTTACTTCAATGGTTTGGAGCCAGGAAGAGGGAAAGCTGGAGGCCCAGACATGGTCTCAGAGGCCTTGAAAATGTGGAAAAATAGAAAGTGTACATCCACAGACACTAATACTAATGGACACTTATCCTGTCTCTGGCTGTAAATTATTGAGATCCTGCTTCTGTCTGGTAATGCAACTTAATCAGAATCAGTTTTACTGCTCTGACCCCATAGGGAACCTTCTAATTTCATTTTATTTTACATTTTGTCTAGTCACTGTGCTAGGAAGCTTTGCATCCAGTCTCCTGGTGACATTTTGAAGTTACATACTGTTGTATTTACCTAAAAACCCTGGAATCAGGAGGCTGCAGTTCAGTGCCATAGCTTTTTTCTTGCAGTCCTTCACCTGATGGTCAGTTCAGAGGGCACAAGGTGCCCAGCAGTCCTGCACTCTGTTCAGGGCTGGGGTGATTAAAAACATCTCAATGCCATGATTTCCTGAGCAGAATTCCCCAAGGCAGCCTGCTGCTGGGCTGTGCTGTGTGGAGAACCTCTCTCCACAACTCCTGCATCTTGCAGCCTTTTCAAGTTGCAGCTTTTGCTTTTCTCTCTCTATCTGATGCCTGTGGTGTTGCTTGTTGCCTCAGCTGTGGGTTTTGGGTTTTTCCAGGCTCCCCATGGGCAACAGCAGCTTTGTAGGCAGGGGGAAAACCTGGAAATCAGCTGAACAACTGCTTTACACACGTGCATGGAGATGAAAGTCAGTTATTGGGGTATCCAGAAATTTGATGGTGACACAGCATTTTAGAGCTCCCATGGAGGATTTTTCCAAGGCAGTGTGGAATGGTATGAGAGCTCACCTTGCCCATCCAAACACTGCCTCTGCCAGTAGGAGGTGGCACTCCAGCCATCTCCTGTTCCTCCATGAAGGACAGTCACCAATTCTGTGCTGTGCCAGCTGTAACAGCACTTTTACCTCCATATAAAACAGATGACAAGGGGAGGGATTTGAGGGAGGCTGAAGGGTTGACGCTGCTGCAGGTCAACATCCTTCCTGCTACTGAGGCAGAGCACACAACACCTGTCTGTAGTTTCCAAGGACATTATTCCCTGCCCAGTGCTGGCAGCAGGATGTCACTGGTGGTGCCCAAGAAGATGGGGTGTGCATCTGTCCATCTTCCACACTGACCATGAGGTGAGCGGCGCTCGTGCACCTTTTATTTCAGTAACTACCATATTTTTACTCTCTCAGCCTGGTCTAGCAGGTTTTTTAAAGGGATTACACTCCCAAGCCTGGGATTGAAAGCTGGGTTTAATGAGTTTGATGAGCCTGTGTAGCAGACTTGCAGAGAAGCCTGTCTGTCTAAATAGCATTTTTAATAAATTCCCCCTGCTCCGGAGATTAGCGAGATTAGTGCAGGAAGGCTCCTTCCCCATGGAGGGTGCCACATAAAGACAAGCTCCTCTGATCACTAACAGTGCTTGCCAAAAATGAGTGTCTTTACACTTAAAACAGTGGCTCTGTAGTGGCAGAGCCCTCTGTCCTGGGTCAGCACTGGGTGTGAGGAGTGTGAGGAGTTGGATGCTGCGCCGTTGGATGCTCAGCTGCATCTCCACAGGCTCCTACCCTCACCCCATCTGCTGTGGGGGATGCTGCTTGCACATCTCCCAGAAGTGATAACTTGCTCTAAAAAAACCCCAAAGCCAGCCTTCAGGATTACTTATTAAAGAAAGTATTCTGTGAATTCATGTTGTTTCTGTAAATTTCTGTTGGAGCTCTCTGACTGCGAGCTGGCAAAAAGGCACTCGGATGTTCTCTGTGTGTATATTTGCATATATATATATTTATGTGGATGTACACACGTTAAAAGTAGCTCTGCTCAAAGATGAAACTGGTGATAGTGTCTTGGAGCGAGTGGGCTATACAGAGTCCCTCCAATGGACAGGCTTTTCCACTGAATTCTGCCTCAACAATAGTGTTGGCACATTTTTAGATGTGTGAATACATATAAATAAGTCTTAGAGAACAGCAACTGATAAGGGATTTTTTAAGTGAGCAATAACTGGGTAAAATATGTAAGGGTAGATGGCATGTCTTGTGGGGTATTGACTCTTAACGCCTGTTGTTAGTCCAAAATTAAATATTGCTGTTCTGTTTTCCAAATTAGTGTGATTATGGAACAGGGGAAAAAGATTTCTGCATACCTTTTAATTTTTATTTTTAATAAAAGATGAAAGAGACAACATATTTCATCTGTGAGTGTTTGAAATATCAGAAGTATTTTGGGGGAGATAGATTAGTTGGCAGAGTGCATGTTGTTGGACTGCTGTTCAGAAACAGTAGCAGTTTTTAGTGGGAATGAGCATTTTGATAAATTTGATAACACACTCATTTTTGTGACCTTAAAAGAGGAATTGTCTGGTCACAAACCTTGGGTGAAATATGTGTAACTTCTCAAATAATCCCTCTTATTCCTGCATTTATCACACACAAAGTTCTTAGGCACATTCTGTTTCTTCTTTTAAATACCTTCCTGCTTTAGAACACAGATGAGAGAGAGTTGATATTTTGGGGAATTTGGGGGCATTGTCATCTGTTTTCTGCACATCTTTAACTTACACAATCCTTTTAGAGTAAGCTTTTAAAACACACCCCTGCTTTATACCTGTACATATGACCCTGGAAGATGGGGATGGGGACAGCAACATGAAGAAACAGAAGATAAAATTTGAACACTTTTAAGTTGATTTTTCCCACTAATAGTTCTTTGATGGTTTGTGTTATTTCCAGCTCTGTAAAAGAGGGTGGAAAAAAGTGGGGATTTTCCCCTGTTGAGGCTTGGCTTCATCCACAGCATCATCTGCAGCATTTAAGGATAAGCAGATTTTTAAGTGCCAGCAGCATCTCCAGGTTTCTTTCTTCCCTCAGCAATGATCTGAAGGAAGAGAACAAGGCCCACAAGTCCTGACTTGCTGCTGCCACATAGGAAAGGCTATAATTGAAACTTTGGCATTGGCTGCATGTCCCTTTCATAAGTATTTGCTTTGTACCTTGAAGGATTAAAAAAATTGGAAGTGAAATACAATCAGGTGTAAATGATGTTATATAAAATCTTATTGCCAAATCTCTGCTGTTAAGAAATAAAGTATTTTTTATTGAAATGAATAATTTAATTCTACCAGTGTACTGATTTTTTTTCTTGCTCTCAGAGTAGGAAAATTGGCAATTAGTATTCCAATAACCCAGTCTTATGGAAAGATTTGCCTGTTGTTAGATATGTTATAATTTATATATTACATAAAACCTAGTGTGTTCCATGCTTTAATATTGTTCAATCATTTAAAATTTGTGCCAGGAATCAGAATCTAATGTTGGAATTAAAGTTCAGAGCATTCAACAGCTGCATTTATTGACTACAGAAGATAATGAAGGGATAACTGGTAGATAAGTTGTGCTTGAGCCATCCTGGGTTTTTAATTCAATTATTTAAGACCCTTGGACACAATATTGAAGTGTCAATTAGTAAAACTTGCACGTTTTCTCCTGTGTTGACAGCTTCTAAAAACCAAAAGATTGGCTTGAAAATGTCAGTGAAACCTGAGTTCCAAATGGCAAGGAAATGTATGTGGAGCTGCTCTGCTGCTGCTCCCCTTTCCCCCCCTTCTTGTTTAGGAACAAATCCTGTGTTTGTAGTAAGGATTTTATCCAGTGATCTGCAATCACTGGTGCCAGCAGCAGAATGGTGTTTGTTTAATAAAAGATTAAGTAAAAAGTACCTTGGTGTTTGGTCTCCAGTGCAGTCACTTTATGAGCTGAACATTCCAGAGCCAAAATAAGAGAAAGGTATTTGAAGCTTTGAAAAAGAGCTATTTCTGAGAGTTCTAGTGGCTTTTCTTAATAGCAGTGGGTGGATTTAAAAAAATAAAAATTAAAAAAAAAAAAAAAAAAAAAAAAAGAGGAAAAAAAAAGTGCTTAGCAGATAAATATAACGAAATGTATCTTTTTTAATCCAAGGTCTTTCAGGTTGGGATCTTTGGTTGGAGACTTTCCAAAGATGGATGACTAAGTAAGAAAAAACAATTCCCAAAGCCCCTGGGTGGAGTTCCTAGACTGGTACCAGCAAATTCTCAGAAAGGAAAACAATTGCTCCTTAATTGGAATTCTTTCACCCAAAGATTATTCACTTATCAATACTCTAAAAATATCCTAGTTTTCCAGAAGTCTAAGGAACAAGACTTGTTTTTACTGGGGCAGGTGTGTCATGCTCGTTCAGCAATGGTAGATCTGCCCTAGGATGCTTTTTTTTTTTTAGTATTTTAGTAGTTTAGTAGGTTTTTTTTAGTATTTAAGAGCAGAAGGGAAGAAACAGAAAATTAAATTAGGTGTACTACAACACAGACTGCTTCCTGTGAGGGAAGACTGGGAAAGGTCAAACAGTCTAAACATCTAATTTTTTTTTTAAGTGTATATTTTTCTATTATTTCTCTTTTGTGTATTTCTGTTCAGTGTAATACTGCATTTTGTGACATACTGAGATAACAAAACTAGATTTTTCAGTATGAATATCTTGACTTTCTTCAGTAATTCTCGTGGAGTGTTGTGTTCTGCTGAAGTGGGGGGCAAATGCCAAATTTTTATATACAATGTGAGTAGTGAGTGTCTGAAGAAGTGGGCAGTAGGTATTGCTTTAATATTTGTAAAATGCTTTATAGATAAACACTAAAATGCTTTGTAGATAAACGCTTTACAGACAGAACAGATTGTTGGAAATCTGTGGTCTTACCATCAGTAAATCTTCAGGCTTTTAAAATTTCAGCTGCACCTTTCTATTGTGTTTCTTATGCATGAATTAATTAGAAGGTGGTTCATGGTAAGTTGGTGAGAACAGTAAACACCAGGTTGTTCTCCACACAATATCAGATACTTTCTTCAAAACGAAAATTCTTAGGGTTGATAATCTATAGAATCTGTAATTTACCAAAAATATCGAATCCTTTTCATTGTGGAAAATATCTTAATTACTTTGAGGAAACTTCCTAGTTGTATAAATTTGGTATTTTGTTGTACAGAATTTGCTGGTTTGTCATTTACTTTGAATTTACTCTTAAGTTTTTATATTAATGGCTGATGGTAGATTCCTGCCCACTTACCTCGATTCAAATTTATCCTCAGTGATGCCAGTAAAATGCTTTCTGCCCCATATCCTCTGACACCTTCTTCTGGAGGAAGAAATCACTGAATCTGTATCATGAAAATCTCATTTGGACTTTTAAAACAAACTTTTCTGTTGGGACTACTGAACATTCTGTGAATATTCTGTTTATTCTGGGGCTTAGGTTGGACCTGGCAATACAGGAAACCAAGCCAGAGGCTGGAATTCCCAAAGAAACTTCCCTGTGGAGGAGAAATGTTTAGCAGGAGCTGGAGTTTCCTGATGATTGAGCAGGGGGATGAGATGGCAGCGGGATCAAAGGGGAACTTTCTGTGGGGAAGAATTCACATCCAGGACATTTCTGTGCTGGGGAAATTCTGCCAGGGATGCTAACATAAGTTTTGTATTATGTTGAATGTTTCTTGTCTGTGTTTAGTGTCCTGTTAGAATTATTATGGGTTACAGTTCCACGTGTTCATTCTGGCACTGTGAGAACTCTCAGTCCCGTTTCTGCTGAGATTCCTTTTGTTTCATTCTCTGCCCATTGCTGAGGAGCAGGAAGGGTCAAACAGGACTTCCTGAGAACCTGTCTGCAAGAGGCACTGTCATTAATATGGATTGCAAGTGCCTGGAGGATGAAACTTTTATTTGCTGACCATCAGTGGTAATTAACCCTTACCCTGGCAAAGGCTGGAGCTCTGTGCAGCATCGATCCTCCCACAGCACTGACTGCTGGATAAACCAGCCAGCTCCATCAGAGGTTTCATCTACAGAGATGTGGAATTTTCCATGCCTTGCAGGACAAGATAATACCTCCTCTCTTAAAGAATGGTGAGTGAGGCCGAGGAGAGTTTTGAGAACCAATTGGGCACAGAAAATCTGTTTCTCAGGGAAGTGGAGCACTTCTTCCTGGCCTGGCCTCTCTTTATTTGACCATCTCTTTCCTCAACTCTTTAGTGATTCCAGCTAATCAGATCAGTATCATCGTGAGTCTCTTATGGGTTTGTCTCTTAGCAGAGATTTAACAGCTTAGGCTTTTTTGTTTTGTTTTGTTTTGCTTTGCTTTGTTTTGTTTTGTTTGCAAGATTAATGGTGGTATTTTCTTTCCATGGAGATGGTTAAAGTTTTAGTATTGTTTTTGTCAGGTTGGTAGTTCTGAGTAATTTTGGTGGCTTATTTATACAAGAAGTTAGTTTATATACTCCAGCTTGTACTTACTCTGGCTGGTTCTCTTAAATCCATGTAAAGTAGCAAAGTAGAAATGCACATTAGAGGAAAAACTGGAAAAACAAACCTCTGGGTAGAATCTCCATGCTGCTTTAAGCAGATCAAGCTGCAATGCTGCTGCAGAGATGGTCTCACCCTGCACTGCTCATGTACTCTTACCCCTTGCTTGCAGATAGTTTTCTATCTGTTTGTGCTTAAAAGTCAGGTATTTAGTTAAAGACTGGCAAAGTGATCAGTAATCCTACGTGGGATTATTCGCACGTGTGCTTGTGTAACGTGTTTCTCAAGAGCCAGATCCTGCAGGATAAAACTCCCCATAAAAATGGAACAGAAATATTTTCAGTAGAGCTCCTGAGCTGTGATGGTTTCTCCCCTTGCACAAGGGCATAGTCACTGTCTTTATTCCTTCTTTGCTTCATCTGAGGAGACCAATTCTCTGTGGTTGCATTGAAAAACTCTGCCAAGCTCACAGCTTCTCCTTTCCCCTAATTTGACCCCAACTGCAGAAAGTTGCCTGAAGTTCTTGCTTTTCTCATCCACTGAAGTGAGCAGGTCCTAACAGGACTCTTGAATTTCACCAACTGCCTTATTCTGGGTTGGCTCCATCTTATCATGTGTAAGCCTGTTATTGGCCTCCAAGCTGGAAGTGCAGTATTCCCCAAGCAGAGGTATTTGGGAAAGGTTCTCATAAAAGAGTTGTCTTGAAGTTCCAGTTGACCTAAATGGCTTTTCATGGGAAGATGTTCTGATAAAGCTTTAGCTGGGAATGGTTCTCCCAGACAACGAATTCCCAGAAGGAAATTGCCTGAGAAGAGGTCTGGGTTGAGGATCTGAATTTCCTGAGGTTTTGGGTCAGGATCCCTTTGCTGAAGTGATGCAGTGGAATTAAACAAGAGCTGTCCATGCCCTGCACAGAGGATTTAACTCTGATCCACTGAGGTGGTTTCCACTGTAAAAGCTTTTCCACTTGCAGTGCAAAGAGAGATTATGGATTTAAGGTGAACATCTTCTCCTGAATTATCGCTTAAGTTATGAAGACTTTTTTGGACTCTTTCAGAAAGTCAATCTTGAAAACACAATGATTTGTTATTAAACACATTTGGTTTGTGGCAGTGGCCAAGTAGGCACCAGTTTCCACCTCTCCTTCCTTGTACTTCACCCAGTTTTGATGGCTGGGAGAGGGTTGGTCATTTCCTTTATTCTGTTTTTCCTTTTTAATTCTGGAAGGTTTTGTGGGAAAGGGGAACTGCCATGCAGCTCTGCCCCAGAGCACACAGAAATGCTTTGCAGCAAATGTGGGATATGTAAAAGTGGCACCTGATGGTGTCCCCTTGTCCCCTGCTGTGGTAAAGACCACGAAGGGAAGTGCTCGAGGGTCCTGGCCCCCCACCTCAGGTGATACTCATGGATCAGATACCCTGAGCACAGGATCTTTGAATCAAAGAACAGGAACAGAGATGAAGAAATTCCAGAGCAATTAACTTGTTGTGCAATATTTAAATTATTTTTAATCATAGTTTTACCTCAAATTATAATTTAAGATATATCATGTAATCACTAGTAATACAAAATGAAAATGGAAAGGGCATGTTCTTTCTTCTGAACATTCTCCATATAATAATCAGCTAATAACTCTGTCTGCTTTAATTCAAGAAGTTCCACTCACTCAGTTTTTATGTTGGCAGGCTGCTTTTTAATTCTTCTCTTCTAATTTGTTGCAACATGTATGAAATACACGGGTTAATTTGAGTAAATACAGTCAAGTTAATCAAAGGAAATGATTACAGAAGGAACCCAAGAGGGGAGCTGGATATCACTCAGGAAGGCATTGTGTAGCTCTGCCAAATTAATTAAATACTACTGGTTCAAAATCACGGGTTAGTGATAAGAATCTTGTAGAATTTGGGTTACAAGTGACTTGTTTTAGTGGGTGAAACGATGACCCTGTTTTATTTCCTGACAGGTTGAGCATTCCCCTCCCTCCTGTCCCTTCTAACTCCGAATTTCCGCGTGGATTTCCCGTAAGGGGCCGAGCAGGGAAGTTCTGCTGCCTCTGTCACATCATTCCTGGAGGTGGCTGCTCCGTGGTGTCCCTGCCCCAGTGGGAAGTGTCCCCTCTCCCTCCAGAGCTATAATTAACTCTCCAGAGCACTCGGCTGGGCGCCAGCAAATCAACCCCAATTACTGGATTCCCCTTGTCACTAATGCCACTTCACAGCTCCCACTAATTCGAGGTGGCAAGTCCCAACTTCCCATAGCAAAATCGCCGGGTTTTGCACCATTTTTTTTCTTTGTTTGTTTTGTTTTGTTTGGGTTTTTTTCGCCTTTTTTGTTCTGTCGTTTCGGTCTCGTGTTCTGTTATTTTGGCTCCATTAAATTGCCATTGTAAGGAGAGTTAGGGATCATCCTGGAAAATTCTCATTTTTGCAGGGATACCATGGAAATAGAGGAGGTCTGGTGTTGGGCTTGGTTTTAATATAGTTTAACACAGATCAAAAGGGGGCAAAACCCAAAAAAATCATCTTTAGATTGATCAAAACCGTGTCTGCACTTAAATGAAGGTTCTTGTTGGGGGATTAAGTCAGTGCTGCAAATTAAAATACCTTCAAAAATCTCAGTTTTTTCTTCTTATCCATCATTTGGTTTATGGACCTTTCAGACTGTTGCATTTGTCCTGTCAATATCTGGTGCAAACAAATACCTGGTTCCATATTTAAACAGTTCATTTCTTTTTTTTTTTTTGCCTTCTCTTGAATCAATTTTCTCAAACATTCCACAACCAAATTCAGGGAGTTACAGGCAACTGAGACAAGAAATTACTGAGTTAATCTACATGACAGAATAATGCATTTCAAATTATTTCTCAGCTTTCAGTGTTGTAGTGCAGGTGGCAGAGGCACAGCCTGGGTGACCTCTGGCATTTCCCCATCCAGAGGATGGATCTGTAGTTGTTGGATGTGCTCTGGAACACCTTGACTGGGATGAGGGCTCTAACAGGAGATATTTCCATGCTCTGGGTGTCTGAGATCCTGCCCAGCCAATCTGATCCAGCTTTTATCTGTGAGTATTCAGCTAATGTGATTATCTCTTCCTAAACTTGTTTCACATAATGAGCTCCTGGTTTGTCACCTATTAATAATCTGATATGGAGAACTGAATTAATGGGCTCCCCTGCATTTTTCCAAACATTTGCCTCCAGGGCCAGATCATTGGGTATTTTAATTCAGTGGTAGATAGTGGTTTTGACAAGAAGATTGGTTATGTTGGGAGTTCATTGAAACACATTTGCTGATGGGTTTTTATAGTTGTAGCTTTACTTTGAGTTCCCAGGTAACATCCTTAGGATTAATACTTTGGTTTCATTCCAACTGCAGCAAATAAATTTTGTACTTTGATTATGACTTACAACTGTCATTAATGAAACTGCCATAACTGCTGTAACCACCATGGATTTTCACTCTGTCCTTAGCCAGAGTTGATGAATTCCATGGGCATGAAATGCAAAATTCTTACTCTGCAAAACTTGCCAAAATTAAATATTTGCACTTTTCTTGATTGGCACAACAGCAATACCCTATAAAGAAATAGTCTTTATATATATATATACACACACACACATATATACACCCACCCCCTTTACACCTCCTCCTTTTTGCATCTGGCCCATGCCCAAAGAGGCAGCAATGTGGCACCAGGATGGTTTTTTTCTGGTAAGTGGCTTTCTGCAATTTTTGCCTTCCATGACGCAGAGTAATTTCTTCTTGTAAAATCCCAGTTCCTTCCAAGCAAATTTAGATCTGTTCTGTCAAAGATCTGTGTTTAAATGGGGTTGCAGTGCTGGGAGTGATCAGCATCACTAAAGCTAACTCAGAGCCAAACTGGCCATGGCCACTGGTGCATTTATTGACATTTGCTTTGTTAGCAAAGTATTTTTGGGGTACATCATTAAAAATAATGTTCATTCTCAGGAACTATTCCCAAGTAATATTTCCACATCCCTCTGTCCTTTTAATGCTGTAGCTGTAACTCTAAGCATCTTCCTCTTTTGCTATTAATATAATTTACCAGATCCTTCATAATTTGAAGAGTTTTCTTCATTAACCAGATTCACCTTTCTCACTGGTAAGACAAGGAATAGGAAGAATATTACCAAACTTTCAGAATAGAAATAAAATCTCTAAAAAATAGCCTATTGAGCTTTGTGGATCTGAGATGACCTATGAGAAGATGAATTTTCCCCACTGCAGCCTTGCCCAGGAGCTGCCTTTAAGGAAGGCATTTGCTTATTTGGATTGAAAGCTGGGAGCACTGGTGCTGGAGCTCCTCCAGGGGGGAATCACTGCAGATCCATGAGCTGAGAACACCACAGAGTGTCACACACCTGGTCAAACAGCCCCAGCATTTCACAGCAGCTGCCTGCTGGCAGGGGCAGGGTTGGAAATGTGGGGTAACTTCCAAAGTGCTGCTACTCTGTGCTGTTTTCTTTGTGAACTCATTTGAATGATGTCTGAGGATTGATGGCTTTTATTTGGAAGGAAATTTTTGCAGGAGCTGTACAGCAAACTGTAGTAACAGTAGGAAGGATACATAAAATACCCGAGGTGATTTTGAGATGAAGGTGGTGTCTTGGATATTAAAGAGTGCTTCACAACAAATCTTGCTTTACCCTTTCTTTTTTTTTAAGATTGGTGGTTTGTTGTTTTTTTTTTCTGCCTCAAAGTAGTTTTTTTAGAGCCAGGGCCAAACTGCCAGAATAGCAGCACCAAGATTCATTCAGTACTGGGACCAGCATTCAGACTGCAGACTGAGCTGTCAGTTTTATCCCAGCTTATTTCACTGGAGTTGGAATGATCACTGTAATCTCTGATTTTAGACTTATTTTAGCAAGGGAGACACGAACAGCATTTAACTGGGTTTTGCCGTGGTCCATGAAATGGACCTAAAATAACAAAAATGGATTTTTGTCCACTTCTCTGTGGCTTTGAACAGAGCTGGATGAAGGCTGTGCCCAGAAGTGGTTGTCCCTTGTGGAGGGACTGTCCTTCTCCTGCCCACTCTGGTGCTCTGCTCAGAAGGGTTTTACATCCTTCTAACAAAAGAATCAGGGGAAAGAGGTATTTGTGTGTGGAGAAATAGTGATAGTGTGCAACACGACAAGAATAAAGTCTTGCTCTTTCCTCTGAGACTGATTATGGGGAGGGTGGAGTTGGTTGAAGTTAATTTTATTGTGCTTTTACAAGTCATACTGTTTTTTTCCCCTTCCCTGTTTGTTCTTACTTGATTTTTGGGAGGATTCAGTTTTTGCTGTTTAATTAGTAGAGAAAATATCCTCCTTTTTAGTCTTGCATCATGTGCTAGACCCATGTTCTGACATGGTGGAGCTTGTGGACCCTTTTAAGTACAGCTTCATTATTTATAAGGCATTAATCAGATTAATTTCGTAATAGTTTCCTGCTAATCCTGCCATTGTTCCTTAACTCAGAACTAACAAAAGCACAATTTTAATACCATTTTAGTTGCTACAACATCCTTCTATTATTGGTTATATTTTTATTAGAGAGTACTTTCAAACAGTTTCCTAAAATCTTAAAATGATTGAGCAACATCTTAAAATTGCAGCGCTTTGACTGCTGATAGAAGGACAATTTCTCAAGCAAATCCCCTTTTTATTAAAATCATGTTTCTTTGTCGGTTGAAATTTGTAGTTTTCCTCTTTCTGTATAATCCCAGTCCTTGTGCCAACCAGATTTTTTTCTAGCAGTGATATTGAGGCTCATTTTAAAATGTGTTTCATTTGTGGAAAAAGATCCTTTTAGTGATCCTGAGAGCATTTATAGTGGAAGTACTTAACATACTGACATGCAGCAATAAACTGCAAAATCCTAATTACTTGTATATTACTTTGTTATTACTGAAGAAACCTGTGTTTGAACATCACTTCCTTTTTCAGTTTGCAAGGGGCCTCATTTCTAAAGTCTTTCAATGAAATTAATTCTTTTTCTGGTATCTTTTTCAGTTCTGTTTTATAAAGTACTTCTCTGTTATGTGATATGGAACTGTACCATTCAGGAAATTTTGTGACATTAGGTAGCTTAGAACAGAAATTTTACCTCGTGCTAAATTAAAAAAAAAAAAAAAACAACAAAACCCCAAACCCTGAAAGTTAAAAAAAAAGAAGCCTTAAAAAAGGTTTTCTGATTTCCTGCATAGATAACCATATTGATTTCATTCTCCTTTAACTGCTGTTCATCTCATCTTCAATAGCATTTTAAATACTCCAATAAAAATGTATATATAATTACAAAAAGGCCATTATAATCAAAATGTAAAGGTCGTCAAGCAGATTTCTGAATTGATGTCCCTAAAAAGTACATTATTTTCAATGATGATGAGAACTTATTCTTTCTGTACCAAAAAGGATGATGGGAACTGCTTCCATCCAGCTGGAGAAGAGACTTTCCCTCAATAGCTCCCCATGATAGGGTCATTGAGGTGTCAATTACATATTTTATATTTATAGAGCACTTTTCTTCAGGAAAGATTCCTAAGTGGCCTCCCAGGTCCTACCACACGCACGGGAGATTAATGTATTATTTTTCCTTTTGAAATTGGAGTGGCTCAGAAATAGTAGGTATGTTCTGTTAAATGGATCCTCTTTTCACAAAAAGACTGGCTGAGATAGGAGGGGGTTGTAGGCATTCCTGGAGTTGTCACATGAGGTTTTTTTCCCTGCATTATGCACACTGGGATGATTTTCTTTCTGGGAAGGGGCTTCCCTGGAGCAGTGACCCCACCTCTGATTTCATTTATTCTTGGTACTGATTAGGGAGAGAATGAAAGTTTAGAAAGCACTCACAACTCCTTTCATTAGGAGCTTGTCTCCTTTTAGAAACTGTATCTATATTCTGCTTTGAAGCACTAAATGAAATATCATTTCAACAGACCCATCCTGTGTAGGGCTCAAATTAGGGTGGGTTTAATTGCTTTGAAGGAGCTTCACAAAAATGGGCATGATTTAAAGGAAGGGGTTTTTTTTCTGATTTTGGGGATAGACTCATTATGTCAGCAGTAGTTACTGACCTCTTAGAGTTTGGTTTATGTGGAAAACCTACAGCACAAGTGCTGATCTCTTGGAGTTAAATTTTCAGTGCCTTCAACGCTCAGGTTGGCTAAGACACATGGTTCGTTGTGGGGTTGTTTTTTCCCAAGCTTTTGCTCTCTGGAGTCTTTGACTTTTATAAATGAATGAGTCCTCAGTGTCTCTCCTTGGCCATTAATTTGTTGCCTAAAAAAATTCTTTGCATGTTGCATTTGACATGGTCCAAAATTACAGCTGTTCGTGTTACAGGCTGGCTGCCTTGTGCTGGCAAGTAAAGCACTTCCCTACACACGTGGAAGATGCATCTATTAATATCCTGTAAACCAGGTTTTTTTTTGTTCTTCAGGATCAAAGCTGGTATGTTAGCAAAAACTTCAAATTCCTGTCTTTTAACCTGCTGGTTAGTTTGTAGGGGTATCTATTCCTCCCTGCTTTATTGCAGCGAGCTACATGTATGTCTCATGCTCATTTTGAGATCACAAAGCAGCTGTTGTTATTCTGGCATTTAAAAGCGACTTGAATGCTTTTTTCTTAGAAGGAAAAAGCAGGTAAATTAGTTTTCTTCACAGCAATATTAGCAGTACCACCAGAGGTGCTGAGCAAGGTCCTGGAAAATGCAGAAAACCCAGTTAGCAAAGAGGTCTTGAGAGAAAAAGGAGGGGAGGCAGATAGTTCTGGGAGACTGTAATTAGGGCAGATTTTATAAATATTTTTGTGTTCCTAAAAATGCCAGCATGTATTATCTCAGTCTGTGATGACAATAACCAGCAGCAGGGGAGAGAGGAAGGGGAAGTGGAGAGAATTAATACACAGCCCAGTAACGTGGCCATTCTTCTTTTTGTACAAGCAGCTGAACCAGAGCAGGAATAAAGAATCACAGCCTCTCTTTTCCCAACGAGGAGCTGGTAGGAAATTACAGCTTCATATAGGAAGCCTCCAAAAGCCATGATGTCTTCAGATTTTCATGTTAAATCATGCTCAGAATTTTATAGTTTGGAGCAAGTTGTGTGCCAGAATCCCAAACGCTTCGTTGTGAAAGCAGCTTTGCAAAGTGAGAGAGGAGGAACTGTCCCAGCTTCATTATGAGCCTGTTGCAAGGAGCTGCTTTGTTTTTATGGCTTTGTATGCTTTGGCTCAAAATGCAGAAATCAAACAGGAGCTTCTTCTTGTCATTATACAGGTGCATGAGTCAGCTTCTTGTTTAGTTTTTCACAGCCTTTTCAATTGTGCAATAAAATCGTGTTGAAATGCATTTTAGTGCTAAACACGTTGTTTCTCCAAAAGCTTCACTTCAGTTGTCTCTAAAATTATTCAATTTTCCATCCACACGATGGGAATTATCTACAGGAGGGGTTTATAGCCTGGCACCCAGAGTTACCAAAGCAGGACACAAGGTGAATTCTGGCCATGCAGCTTCAGGTCACATCAAGGTAATGAAAACAAAAAGTGACCAAAGAAGCCATTTGTGCAAATACTGTTATTCCTAATGCTGGTCCTGGGAGAGATGAACACTGACTGGAAAGGGCTAGGTTGGAAGCAAAGGAAAATGAGATTTTGCTGTTTAGGATGACCCCACACCCTACGAGGAAATACATTATCCACACTAGAGTGGAAAACTATGTTTTATGCAATGTAGAAGATTGGAGGTGATTTTCTTCTTCCACTTTAAAAAAAAAAAAATCAACACAAAACAACAACAAAAACCACCTTTAAGACAGACCTAGTGGATTTTTTCTTTTTTTTTTTTTTAGAACATGTTCCTTTTGCCCTGAATGAAATATTCTAAAAAATGTGCCTAGAATTCAGTGCACCATTAGTCTTGATTTTCTTCCTGTATGACTGAAGCAATTGTCTCAGCTTTACTTCAGGTTTATTAAATGTAGAAAGTATCAAAGAAGCATGAAGCTTCCCACTCCTTAATGGCCTTGATTGCTGCCAAAAGTGCATATTCTTCCACTGCATCTTCCCCGTACGTGACTGCAGGTCCAAGTCCAAATTATTTGTTGCTTAGCTGAGAGCAAATAGGTTCAGGGAGTTTTCCCTGCCAGATTCAAAAACATTAATGCTTTCAAAACAAATAAATTCATTTTTTCTTTCAATTAAAAAAAGAAGTCATTCCTGTTTGAGCAAAGCATGAGAAATTGCAACCCTCCCATCACGGTGATGAATTTTAGGATATAAAGGCTTCCTCCAAGCAATGTGAAATGCTTTTAAAAAGGAGCATTTGGGAGAAAATAAATGAGCTTCATCTTGTGCTTGAGGAATTAACTTTCATTTTAATGGTGGAAATTGGAAACACCAATACAGGGAGTGAGTAGGAATCAAGTAGAGAAAAGAGGACCTTGCTTCATAATTCCGGGTGTTTAAGCATTTAAGTTTCTGTGGAGAGGGGAGGTTAAGTTCATGCTTCTGTTGGAATTTTCTGCAAGGCTTTTTAGCAAAGTCCAGAAAAAAAAGGTCTCTGCAAGTTTTGGGCTGCTTGGTTTGGTGTTTATATTGAATGACCTGCCCAGGGATGTTCAGGGTGTGCAGAACACTTTGCTTTGGGTGGAGCAGAGAGGAACCAGCACTTTGCATTTCCACCTGTGTTAAATGGAGGCTCAGCTTGATTTTCTTGGAGAAAAGCTGGACAGAACTCAGGTTAGATGGTCCATCAGCTGTACCTGGCAGATGTTTGCTTAACCTCCCATTAATTCCCATGTTGATGGAGGCTCACAGACAATTGTTTCTGGTGTTTTTATTTTCCATGACAGAACAGTCCCGTTGTGGAGCCTTAGTCCTTTTCTCTGTGCTCTGTCCACAACATGGAGAACACGTTGCCACCTGCCTCTTTGGAGCAATGTCTTCTACTTGAAATCCCATTTTCTTCATCATTTTCTCTTTCCCAAACCAGCATTCTTTTGATGATTTTAACCAGGGGTTATTTTGAAGCATCCCGTGCTTTGTTATCCAGTTTCTCCTGCATCACAGAACTGCCCCTGTTCCTTCTTTGCCTGGTTTGTGCTCATGCCAGGGAAGCTGGTTTCATTTTCCTGATTCCTGAGCAGGCTGAGCTGCCCTCCTGCCTTGCCTTGCCTGCAGATGAAGCTTCCTGGGCCTCTCTCTGATTTCCACTGCTCTGGAGGTTCTCAAATTGAGCGATATCAGTTTTGAAATGCAATACCCAATGCCAGCAAGGCCTCAGCTGGAAGATTTTGTCCGACACTCACTAGAGCAGAAGAATTATTTCACATCTTATTGGCCTTCTGTGTGGGTTTGCTCTTCTCAGAACGATATCTGCCTCCTTTGAAACAGAAGGACATTGTTGAGTCATGTTCAACTTGTGATCCAGCATTATCCCTACTTCTGCTTTTTTTTTTTTTTTAAACTGCTGAGTAGTCAATTGTTCCTGCTCAAGTGCAGTCTTTTACATTAAACATTTATATTGAATCTTAATTGTTTAGGGGGTTTTGTGCTTGTTGGGGTAACTGTGTTGGTTTTTTTCAGTTTGTGAAGTTCCCTTGGAATTGTAATCCCCTCATTTGTCACTGTTGCTGCACACACCAGGCTCCTGTTCTCTGCAGATAAAATAGCTTTAACAGTCACAAGGTTATTGGGGACAGTGGAGTGGGGCAGACCCAGGCCAGACACTCGAAGAACCTCTCCCTGCACATCAAAGGGTTTGATAAACACCTGCTGATAACTTCTCACTGGGTGCTGCTTCCTGGTCCAGAGCAGTTTCCTCACCTTCCTGCAGGGTGTGCTGAGCAAGACTTCACTGAAGCCTCCCTCAATTCAAATTTTGGCATTTCCTGGTTTTTCCTCAGTCCTTCAAGCTCCTCAGCATCTCAAGGAAGGAAATCAGTTGCTTTAACAAGTTGTTTTTGTGACAGTTTAGAGCTACCTGTGGGGTTTCCTCTAGGTGCTTATAACCTTTATTTCTGAGGAACTGTCCAGCCCTCCCTGTCCTCTGCTCCTTTTTCTGCCACTTTAAAAATGTGCTGTACATTTGGCCTTTTTAGGTCCTTTTAAAGGTAACAGCAAATGTCTTGAATGATTTGCCAGTTTTTCAGCACACACAGTGACAGAGTTTATGAAGCCAAGCCAGTCTGAAAATACCTAAACCCTTTAATTGACATCTTTGTAATCTGTTCCAGATAAAGTTTGAAACCCTTCCCTCTTCTCTCCTCATGTTATCCATCTACTGACAGGCTTTGTAGTAAAAGCTGATGTAAAAAGACATCCCTTGTGCTCTTGATGTCCCTTTCCCACTGCATGATCTGCCAGGAGTCCCTTTGCTTGTCATTCCACTGTTCCTTTATTTATAAAATGTGTTTCTTGCTGCTTTTTGGATTTCTTGCCGGTTTTCTCCCATTCTGTGTTGGAACACTCCTGATTTCATTTCCAAATGTTTATGCTGTGTGTTTATACTTGCCTTTGGCAGTCTCACCCAAGTGTTTCATCCCTTTCATTTGAGGTCAGGGAAGAGCTTTGCTTTAGCCATTGGGCCCTTTTCACACTCCTTCTCCTTGGGGTTTGGACCTGTGTTTTTAATTGCTGCTATTTAAGTTTCTGCCAAGCTCTTGCTTAACTTCTCTCCCCCTTTAGGTTTGTGTCCTCTCTCACTCAATCTACCAGTTTTGTGAATTTGTTACTCTGTTGTTTTGAGGAGTTCAGAATAAATTCCCACTGTAAAAGCTCCCATATTTGTTCTCTGCTTTTGGCTATGACTAGAGGCTTTTGTTTCCCACAGGTATCTAAATTCTGGAGTAACATTTTTAAATCCTTGATGTCTGAAACAATCCTTCCCCTTTTTTTGGCCCCTTTCCCCCTGAGTCCATCCCATTGTGCATTTTGCACAGGGCATCCCCACTGTGAGCAGGATCCCAGGGCTCTGCCCAGCTCTGTGCTCAATACATGCCAGCAAACCTGAAAGCAGCAGTAACAAGGTGTGACAGAACTTGATTGCCCTGATTTTTACTCCTTAAAAATGTGCAGAGTCAAGTCTGTGGTGGTGCTACTGACACTGTGATTGGATTTACAGAATTCACTGATGTAAATCTGTCCTGACTGTGTGTAGTGCAGCCCTGGCTGGACTGTGGATGTGTATGCATTTATTCAGGAGCTCGTTGATCATAATTGATGAAGACAAAGGGTGGGAGGGCAGAATTGATAACTTTCTGGGGAATGCTAGCAGTAGGTACTGTAAGGAAATGAAGTATCTTATTAAACTGGGATAACCAGACGTGCTGACAATTCCTGAAGTATCATTTGCTGCCCAGTGCTTACAGTAGATGTGCTGTTAGGAGGCACCTACATGAGAAATTTGATAATCAGGTATCACAAAGCTTGGAGGAGGTACCTGAAGGAAAAGCCCAGCTCTGGTAGGTGTCAGTTCTCCCTGGGACAGTACCACAGCAATTCCTTGGATTATAATACTCTGTTTTAACCCTGTGGCTGGTGCTTAACTCTGACTCATGAGCCTGAGCATTACTTGCCCTCAGTAGCCCAATTTCTGACTGTTTGGGGATGTGGAATAGCAGTATCTTCTGCAATTGGTGCTGCCCACTTGTATTTATATATATCTTATATAAAAATATATTTATATATATATTATATATATTTTTATGCATATATTTATATATTTTTATATTTTTATATATCCCCCACTTGGGATTGGGGCTGGTAGAACAAAAAAAAGGCTGTAAGAGTCTGAGCATCATCCCCAAACCAGGATATTGCTGTAAATCCCTCCTCACAGGAGCTCAGTCCTGCTGTGGTCAGCTGGGGAGCCATCAAAAACAGGAGGCAAGTATTTGGAAGGCAGCTTTCCACGTGTAAGGAAGTTTTTAGTGTGCCCAGGCACAGTGAACTGGGACAGATTTCAGGGCTAGGAGTGGAACAGGGTGGTGCAAAGTGAGCAGGAGGAGGAGGAGGTGGTGGCATTTGCCAGGACACAGAATAAGGATGAGGTTAAATGATTTAAGGCTGGTGGAAATGATTGAAGACAACAGAAGATGTGCTGAAGTTGGGATGGGAGGTGAGTTCAGGCATTTATCAGGAGACATGAAAACTCTGTATAAACTTCATTGTTATGCTCCAGTTCTAACTTCACACTCCTGGTTCCATCTTCATAAATAAATCTTACAAGAAGCAGAATGATGTTTTTATCTTAACCACAATGACAACTGTATTTTAATCATGCTGGGCTTTTTTTTCTTAATGTTGTCATGATGGGTTTTATTGTGTGTGGAGCTGGGAGGAATTGTAGGGAGATGTTGCATTAAGTAGATGAGGGGACCAATAGAGTCCATGGATTCACTGCTAACACTTGCAATAATTGTCCATTACTACTTCTTAAGAACAGCTCTCCTGCTCTTAGAATTGCCAGCATGGGGTCCTTAAGAACCCCATTTTGGGTGGAAGGAAACACAGTTGTAATCAAAACAATGATTACCATCGCCTTCATTTAAATGCAGAAGGAGAAACTAATGTGTGCTCTAAAGGGATGTAAAAAATTTACAAGTAATTCCTGGTTTTGAGGTTAGGTTTCTGATGTCCATGGGGAAAAAGTTAATTTCTTACCTTTCACTTTCAAGTGAATATTTTTGTATTCATTTCTCACTCTGCATTTAAATGAAGGTGATAGTAATCATTGTTTTGATTACAGTTGTGCTTCCTTTCCCCTGTAATGGTGTTCTTGAGTACCCCATGCTGGTCGTGCTAAGAGCAGGGGAGCTATTCTTAAGGAGGAATAATGGACAATTATCTGAACATTAATAGTGAGTCTATGGACTTCTCAGGACTCCTCAGCTCTCAGAGAATTCTCCTTTTCCTCGAAGGTGCAGGGAAACTCCCCAATAGTCTTATCTAATAACACAAAGTTAAATTTTGCAGCTCTCGCAGCAAATGCAGCTCTGTCTCCATTTCCCACACAACAGAATTACAAACAGATCCTGCCTTCCCTGTCCAGGGCTGTTGGACTCCAGGATTTTTGTGTGTAACTCTTAAATACCAAACTGCAGAAATACTCTATAACTGTCAACATAAATACAGACTTTTGTGCCATTAGTAATGGGTGATGACAGGCTGTATGAAGAACACATTCCCTGTCTCTGCCATTCTTCCTTTCTCCCACTCTCCATCCACCCACTCCTTTTTCATGTTACTACTATTGTTATTATTTTTCGTAGCAGGCGTCGTATCTGGGAGCAGGGGATTAAATGAATAATTCCATTTGGCAACAGGCAGGCAGCAGCATCAGTGCTGCAATCCTTTCTGTTCTTTAGCAATGTTAATGTTGTAGAATGTCATCAGGAGGGAGGTGGTTGACTGGAAACTTGCAGATAAATACAGGGGGGTTATTTGGTCAGTATTGTTTGTTAAAGCATTTAACAACACAGGAGCAACAACACTGCAAAAATACTCTATGCATATGTTTTGAAATGCTTTTTAATCCTGATTTTTGCTTTAAAACTAGAAATATAATGCATTTTATTTAGAATTATGGTGCCAGTTGGGGTGGCTGTCAGTACAAAGGCTAATGCTATTTATTAAGGTCCTGGTTTTATTTAATAGCCAGATGAATGGAACAGTTAATAAAAGAAATATTGCTTTATTCCCTGACATTTATGTCCTTGGTTTCCAATAAAGAATTGAAATTATGAATAGTTGATGGTTTAAATTGATGTTTTATGTTGAACGCTAGCTATAATTTCCCCTCTGAGGATTGTAATACCGAGAAACAGATGGTTTTTCACAGTAACAAATTGCTGTGTGTGTACTGGATATAGAGCTGCCTTTCAGCTCCCTCCACCTTCCCCGCCTCAGCCCGAGCAGAGGCAGCACTGCTGCTCTTCCCAGGACAAAGCCAGAGCTGCAGGAAACTCTCAACCTGTTTTTCCAGGTGGGCTGGAGATGGGAAAGGGCTGCAGGACCTCGGTGTGAACGACTGAGCAGGATAAACACAGGAGTTCTTGGCTGTTCCTCCTGTCCCACTGTGCTCTGGCAGGCTGGGCTTCCTTCCCTGGTGCTGCTGGAGGTGGAAGTCCTGGAAAGCTGGGAAAAGTGGGGAAAGCAACAAAGATTTGAAGTTAAACAGGCAGCTCCAGTCCAGCCCCAGCCGTTTCTTTGCTTTGGATTTCTGATCTTTGGATTTCTGCAGCCAGTTCCGCAGCGTCTTGAAGTTTTATTGGCGTTTGGGCTGAAGCAAATGAGTGCTAAACGCTCTTGTTTATGCGTTTTTAAACTGTTTTTCAATAATTGTTACTGTGGGGAAGTAGTGTGAGATGATTAGTGGAGAGTTTGGCAATCCACATTAAAAATACACCTTTTCATAAGCTAATTATCGAGGGAAATGGTTCGTAATTACCACTTCTAAATGTTCTCTGCTAAGGTTTACATGTAATATTTGGATCAAGAGTCACTTTAAGCTCCATTTAAAAGCAGAAAGAGGAAGAAAACAGGAGGTTAAAGGGGTATGAGTGAAGGGAGGGATCACAGCCAGGTCTGTCCTCCACAGCTTGTGGGTGTGAGGCCATTGCTGGACTTGAGAATGCTGCTGCTATTGGCAGAATGAGTATTTGGCTTTTCACAAATCCTTCTATGATAAATCATGTTACTGACACACAGTTAAAATACATGGGCTTCAAGCTGAAAACAGCAGCTATTTCATAGGAGACATTAATTGCTCAAAACCGAATTGCATAGATCATAGGATTAAATTTTTAGTACTAATTTTCAAAGAAACTCTTACTCTAAGAATGATGTAATGCTTTCAAAATCCTTTTTTTTCCTTGGAAACATGAGAGATTTCTACTTACTCAATCTTAGTGTCCTGACACTTCTCTGTAGCCTACAAGATTTGGACCTGAGCATGGTTATTGCATACCTTAACTGTAGACCACTAGTGAACTATATTTTTTATAAAGCAGTGAGGTTGCTGGAATGAAATACCACGTTAAAAATCTGAGTTGGTTAATTTAATATTACCCTGATTTTCCTGGTTTAATGGCTTGTATTCAAAACTGTGAAAAAATGCATCAGAAATCCTGCCCTTTACTTTTCCCCTTTTGGCTTAATGTCAGGAAATGGCACATTAGAGCAATTTGTGTGGCCCTGCACCACTGCTAAGAGAGATAAAGCACTGAGAACACCCAGAGACCAGGGCTGGAACTCAGTGTGGCCGTTGACAAGGACAGGAAAGGTCAGAAAAGGTTAAGATGGTTGGGAAAGCCATTTCACATATATCAACTGTGGTGTTTAATAAGTTACCTGGAACCAGTCTCTAGCAGTTTGTACTGTGGAGTTTAAGCAGGAAAATTCAGCAGAAAACCTGTCTCCAGTAACTGTGGTGTAGGTTATAATTTAAAAGAGCTTGCTGGGACCAGCTTTACACAGCTTGTGTAATGAGAAAGTTGCCATCAGGGTAATTTAGAAGTGGCCTTTTGTCAGTAGTTTCTAAGTATCACTTGATTGAAAAATTCAAGGTGTGATTGCCGTTCATTTTCTGGTACAAAAGAGTGGTCAGGTGGAGATTTCTGCATAAGCAGCTGGAGAGGTGAGATCAGCCCATGGGCGAGCGAGAGCCCACAGTGGTTTGAAGTCAGCACTGAGGGATGTTAATAAACTTTATTTACTGGCTCTTGCCCCGAGGAATATTGTGCTAATGCAGCCAGGGTTCTCTCCCAGCTGAGGGAATAGTGGGAGAGAAAGCAGAGGGAGGATCAGGAGATCTGCACACACAGACAGAACAGAAGTAACTTGCACTTGGGTGTGTGTTGTCTTTAACTACAGCTCTGGTTCCTCAAAGTTCACAGAGATGACATGAAGAAATAAACAGATATTTTCAGTGCTAAAATAAGCCTGGTGTTCTCCCTCTTAGAAGAAAAAAAAAAGTATTATTTTCTCTTTCTTTCTTTCTTTCTTTCTTTCTTTCTTTCTTTCTTTCTTTCTTTCTTTCTTTCTTTCTTTCTTTCTTTCTTCCTCTCTTTCTCTCTTTCTCTCTCTCTTTCTCTCTCTCTTTCTCTCTTTCCCTCTTTCCCTCTTTCTCTCTCTCTCTTTTTTTCTTTCTCTCCATCTCTCTCTTTCTCTCTCTTTCTCTTTTTCTCCCTTTCTTTCTCTTTTTTTCTGTTTCTCTCTTCCTCTCTCTGTCTTTCTCTCTTTCTCTGTCTTCCTCCTGTTGGCCTGGAAATGTTGTCCAGGCAGAATTGGAGAAGGTTGGCTCCCAGCCCAGGATTTCTGTCTGGTGCCCTGGTCTGAACAGGAAATCCCAGGCAGAGCCGTGGGCGCATGTGCAGCTCAGTCCCAAGTGTTCTGTGCCTTGTCCCCAAGGGAAGTGTCCCCTGGGTGCTGCAGTGCCTTTGGGGTGCTCAGGAGCCTGGGGTGGCTCTGAGAGAGGCTGAGAGATTTCTTAATCCTCTGTCTTTTGGTTCAAAACCCCTCCATACCGCTTAAAAATTAAATTTGGTCACTTTGATGAGCATGTTTTGGACAGCAGTAACCAGTGATTTTTATGTCAGAAATGCAAGGGTCTTTGCCAAATCAATCCACACTCCCTTTTTCCCTAATAGTTGCATCTGCTGATGATTTATTTACTTAGGAAGAATAACAACTGATAATGAGTGAGCACGTCTGTGATCTGAGGTTATGCTTCCCCCAAAAATCAGGTGTGGGGGCTTCTGGCTCTTGCTGGAGGAGCTGCTGTTGGCAGAGCTCTCATGCAAAACATGCCAAGCCATGTCTGTACATAAGAAAGTGGAGGTATTAGGCAGCCATACGCTGTAAGGAAGAAGCACCCTGAATTTCCATCTCCTAATCCACTTGTCTTTTTTTTCTTTTTTTTTTTTTAGTACATGTATGCACAAAACATTATTATAGCACTTTTTAATAAATGGAATAATAGTAGACTTAGTGTTACATACAGGAGATTATCATCTTCAGTGATTGTGTGTGCACAGCTTGTGTTATCAGAAGATTAAATGAATCTTAAGGAGACGCTGCTTCACAGTGAGATTTGATTTTCCCCTGCACGAAACCTTCTTAAATTATGGAGGCGCCGCGGCGCAGACAACACTTGGCAGAGGGAAAACCAACGGGAGGAAAGTTGTGAGCAAAGCTTTACCTGCCTTGTCAAATGGCTCACCTTGGCTGAGGGGAGAGGGTCCTATCGCTGGGAACACATGGGGTGAATTATGGGCAGATTAAGAGCTTCCTCCTTGGCTTAAGGCAGCGCTGCAGCTCGCCCAAGGACTGCTGCTCCCACCTCCTTCCCTGCTTATTCATCTCCTCCACAGACCTTGGCACGGGGGACCATGAAAACTATCACCTTAAGTAAATCCTCATAAGCTATTCATGTTCCTCGACAACTTTGCTCATGCTGTTTGACTCACAATCCTCTGCCTCTTCGGTTCTCTCACATATTAACGAGTTTGATCACTGCTCCATATAAATGAGGCATAATCTGAAGCTGTCAGACCTAAACTGTCTTGAACATACACTAAGTGAATATATTCAAATTTCTCTTTAAAGCTGGGAATATTTATAATAAAACTTGTCAGAGCTTCAGTTAACAGTTTACACTGGAAGTATTTTTGGTTGTGAAATACAAAAACAAGTCCAAAAATGACTTTTTGAGCTGATATTTGCCTTGCATATGGAAAACTCGTGTTGTGATTTCAACAACAAATGAGAAAATTGTCAAACTTCTGTGAAAATTAAGTAAGCTCAAACTTCTATGAAAATTAATTAAGCTGAAACTCCTATGAAAATTAATTAAGCTCAAATGAAAAAGTGTTAAAACACTTCACAAATTTATACTAATGTGACTTTTAACAATCACAATAAAAGAGCAACGGGCACTGTTAGCAGCGCTTTTAATTTGGGTTGTGCTGCCTCTTCTGTCACAGCCTGAAACTGGATATCTATCGAAGTGCAAACACTGGACTCATTTATTTTTTTATCCCGTGATGTTCCCAGTGAAGAATGCTGTGTAAAAATGTCTCCTGGCTCTCGGGAGAGGCGGCCTCTCCTATTTTCCCTTTGAATGCTCTCTGCTTGTACCTCTCCCTCAGACTGCATCTGTCTGGGCTCTTATATCCTGTCTGATACAAGGCTACATCCTCGCCTGGCAGAGGCCAGCACAGAGACAGCCTGAGTGTCCTCTGGATTTTTCTTTGTGTTACTCTAGTCCGAGTTTAAAAAAATTAGGACTTTTCACCTTTGTGTGAAAGAAGCACAGAAATAAACAGTATATTATTGTTACAGAACTTAAAATACGGAGTTCCTGATATCAAATATGCAAGACAGGCTGGCTTTATAAGGAACTGGCAAAAGGAACAGTAGTAGGAGCAAATGATGTCTTTTTTTAGCTACTAGATAATACTTTGGAAGTGAATGAAGGCTGCAGCTTATGAATCTCATTTTCCTGCTCAGCCACATCGAATACAGAGGATGAGTAGATCTCTCCAGTGTGCGTTGCTGAGTTAATATTGAAACCCCAAGGAGATGTTGTGGAACTCCTGTGAGGAGTTTTTGTGGTGTCCCAGCCCTCAGGTGAAAGGGAGAGAGTTCTGGCTGCCTTGAGCATCCCTGAATTTTGGCTCAAGTCTAATGGCAAAAGTGACACCGTTTATCCCCTAAATTCAAAACATTATCCTACCCAGTCAGAAAACATTCTCTGTGTCTAGTGCCGTGTCCAGGGCAAAGCAGACACTTGAATTTAAGTCGAATCAAATGTGGGGAAGGTTTCCTCAGCAGCCTTGATGTGAACAGGAAATTGATCCTCCAGCACAAGGCCGGAGTGCCAGGAGCTCATTCTTCACTGAGATAATCAGGCACAAAACGCTCCAAGTTAATCAGTTCACTTTCAGTTTAGTATTTACATTCGCTTCAGCTTTAAACAAGCATTTAATTAGTTCTGAAAGTGTATTTGAAAGCCTTCGTGTTGGACCTCGTAGATAATGAATGGTGCCTGTGAGTTTTGTTTTGTTACTGGAAAGTGAAACCAGATGCGGCTTCGCCATCCAAGTTCAGCCTCTGGCTGGCTGGGTGCCGTGGGAGATAGGAGTTTTTATCATTTGGGGAGGATTTTGTGTGCTGCACTAAAGCTGGGCATTGTGTTAGGGAAGCATGTTGATTCCACACAATGTTTAAGTTGCTGGAACAACATTGAAACGTATAAAGCAGCGGAATTGGATTTCCCTGTTCAAAAACAGCAGGAAAAAAAAAAAGGGATTAGTCTGTGGTTAATTTAATAACTCCCAAAGTTGCCATTACAATACACCTATATTCATCTCTTTATTAATTACGTGGTTGTGCTATTTAAGCTTCCTTTCTGTCCTTTGGGACCAAATTCTTGTCCTGGGTGAGAACCCCAGCTCCCTTTTGTGCTGGGAATCATCATGTGATGCGAGGCAGGGATTATGCCCGGCCATTTCTGAGTCATTAATGGGATTCGCCGGGGAATTGTCTCCCCTCCGCCGCTTCCCTGCGGGGCCCCTGGACCTGACCTGCTCCTGCTGCTCATGAAACTTGGTTTTTGCACTTGCTCAAGGTTTGTGTGCTGTTGAAAAACTCCTGGAAGCTGTTTCTTCTGTGATGGCTCTCTAAAGAATACCCATTTTAAGATTTACTTAAAGCAGCCCTGTGTCCTCTCTTACTGCTTTTGCCCTTGGGACAGCCTGTTAAGGATCCTCCCCGAGGGGATGCAGAGGGAAAATCCCACTGTGTTTGTGATGCTTTTAATCCCCAGCCTGTCCATAGACTGAAATAAATAGAGCATTCACCTTTCTGCTCGTGGATTCCTTTCAAATACAATTTCAGCGTCACCTGTGGCATCCCGATTCATCAAGATCTGTTCTAAGCACTTCTGAATCTTATTGACCACTTGTTTTACAGGATGATAAATCCCCGTTCTCCCAGAGCAAATAGATTTAATAGAGCAGGGTTTTTTTCCTTGATTTATGTTTGCCATGACCAGAAAGCAGGATTTCAGCATCCAGCAGACGCTGCTCCACAATTACAGAGTCACAAGCTGGCAGTGTCTGTTTTGCTGCTGAATGACAAATATTGTGAGAGGATTTGGTGACAGTTTATATGTTCATACAGAACCCAAGCACGTGGTGCAATTGTTGCTTCAAGATTAAACTTTCTTGAAACCTATTTTTGATTTTAGAGGATGCCTCTGAGACAGGGACTCAGTAACTTACTGGGGAGGGAATGAAAATTGGCAAAAGGAGTGTATTAGAAGCAAAAATAGTGTATTAGACTTGAAAACAAAGATGAAATGTTTTTAATGTGTGTATTCTTTAAAAAGTGGAAGCAGTGTGTATTGTACAAGGTCTGGAAGATGACTGTGGACATTTGAAAATTACTTTTATCCCTCCTTTTGTAACGTTGTAAGTGCACAAAAACAACCCTAATTGCATTTTAACGAGCCACAGTGTTAGTGCCTGACATCTGAAGAAATGAAAGACTGACTGTGCATTATTAAAAAAATATGGATATTGATCTAATACCGATATCCAGCTATGAGGGACAAAGACTCTCTAACGGATTAAAGTTACAAAGTGTATGTTTATTAGGACGCCGGGCAGTGTGTGGGATTGCTCCCAAATACACACCTCAATTTCCAGATGATCACAGGGTCTGTTTATGTACAGGAGTATTGAATACCCAAAACACAAATGCATATTCATAGCTCTGGTGCATCCCATTCCCCACTCTGTATGGTAATTAGCCAAAAAGCCATTAAGCATGAGTAGTTTGTTCCTTGAAATGGGTCCGTGGTCCTTTTTATGGGCCGGGGTCTCAAAATGATGAAGTAAGATGTGTCTTCCTTGCTTTGACTTTTTAACCTTTTAGTGTTATGTGACAACTGAATCCTGTTTTTCCAGGGCTGTTTGATTTATGACTGTATTGTATTCTTGGAGTCTATTGATTAGTCAGAACACACAAACAGGCCTCATGATTTATCAGTTCCTTAAATCCGGCTTCTGTTAGAAAAAGGAAAGTTTATCTATCTTACCTCAGCAATATCTAGTTTAACTAAAGTCCTTAATTCTTAAAACTTAATGTCTCAGCTGTGCGAAATTGTGCCTGTGTTGTACAATTAGATGGGCTGGAAAAACCAAAATCAGGGTTTGGCTGAGGGGATGGGTCTGTGGTGATGGCCCCGTGCTTGTCCATTGTCACAATAAACGAGAGTCTGGGCTGCAGGAGTTAATGATAGTGATGCCCCCACACTTTATTGATCAGAAGATTAAATACAAACTGGTTTCTGCAGCAGTTTGCTCTTGTCACTGTGGGTTTGTGTGATGTGGAAGGGGTTTCTTGCACTGGGGTATTTATGGGGTTTTGGGCCCGTCATTTCTCAAACCTTTGGGAGTCAGAGCCAGGGGAAATAGTTCTGAACAGTTTTGTGTATTTATTATCATTCTTACATTAGAGCAAGACTTGTCTTAGTAATGAAATCCTACAAGAGCAATATCTCCCTTGAAAATCATATGTCAATAGAGCTTTAAAATTGCTTTAATATGAAGAGGACGTTACACAAAATAGATGGATTCTGCCAGCCTAAGGAATAGGAATTGACATTTTTCAGAACAGATGTCATTGATAATTTATAGATGGCTTTAAAAATTAAACTTTATATAGAAGCTGGCTTAAAAATGAAGTGTTGTCAATGTTCTGAGTGCATGGGGTACATTAGGCAGAAACGTTGGTGTCACTCAGCGGTATTTAAATACTGCAGAAGTCAGGAGCGGCCGTGTCCTCTGAAGGTCTGCTCCTGTTCAATATTAAAGGCTCATGTGAGTCTGCTTGTTTCCAGATGATGTAGCTGCACTCCCAGGAAGTGTTTTGAAACTAGTAGTTATTGATTTTTGTCCCTTACACTTCTGATTGAAACCTGGAAGTGAAGCGCGTGACTTCTGGGGAAAAAGACAATTTTACATCCAAAAATACCAGCTTGGCTTTGTGCTTCATAAGCTGTAAAAGCTTCATATTGATGCCCTCCTAGTTTTAAAAACCGAGTGGCAGTCCTCTCTGAAAGCAGAGGCATCTGCTCTGTGTGCAGTAACACAGAGCTGGGGAAATTATTGGAAAGCTCTCTGGTGCTTTTGCAGAATCAAAATTTCTTCTTTTTTTCCCCCTTAAATACACTTTTTGTTAAATTGCTCCATCTAAAACGAAATAGGGGTTAATACACATTTTGTTAAGTAAGAAAAACAACCAAAAAAAAGCCCCAGCCCAACACTGGAGGCTCAGCCCAGGAAGATGGGAATTCTGAGATAATATTCAATGTGCCCAAAGGGACAATGCTGTCTCTTGTTGTCACTGCCTATATTTAGCCACCGTGCTCATATGCAACTTAAAATACCTAGAATAGCAAGAAGAAATTTTTTTCCCCCTTCATTTGAAGTGGTTCAGTGTAGGGTTGTTAATTTTGGCTTATCACAGCTGACACTTGAGTGAGGGGGGGAGAAAATAGCAGTTTGAAGCTTTAACTCTCTCCACATGTGCCCCTCTGAGGAGCCCTCCTGACTCCTGCAAAACTTTCTCGGCTGCCTTAAATTATGTGTCCCCCATTTAGGAGAAGTTCACAGGTCATTTAGTTGATTTAAAATCCATTGTTGTTTGTGCAGCTGATAAGGGGTGAAAAAGCTATTAGTTAACAGACCCGGGTTCAGAAAAAAAATGTTAATAATTCCAGCTTCCTACTCGCATCAACTGAAATTCTTCTGATCACTTAATGTAACCACTGTGATTTATACTTTAATCCTCCAGCTGACATGAAAATAAGCCATAATTTTCACACTTTCGGGAGTGTTTCATGCTGTTGCAAACTAAGTTGTTGCATTTTACCCAGTTACTGAAAAGATAATGAAGTATTTCTGTATGACAATCTGGCAAATATTTATGTTTCAGGGACGTATTACACACTTCAGTGTGCTGGTTTTCAACGGGAAATGCTCCCAAGCATCAGTTTAAAAAATTGGGCAGAAAAATGAGAAAGAGCAAAGTCCTTGAGGAAACAGTGGACAAGTTGTTTATGGGGGGAATGACCTTGGCTGGTTTGGATCCCACTAATGGCCTATTTATCCCAAAAGTGAACTCCTGCTCAAAAGGAGGGTGCTGAGCACACGGGGTTTGGGGAAATGGAGCAGGAGGGTTGTGCTGAGTGGGCAGTGATGAGGAATCCCTGCTCCAGCTGGGAATCTGGGGGAAGCACAGCCCTGGGAGCTCATCCAGCAGGTCAGCAGCAAGAACCACCCTGAAAATTCAGATTTTAGGTCTGAAAAGGCTGGAAAAAAATCAGATGGCAGTGCAGGGAGCTGGTCTGTGGAGTCACGCTCGCAGCTGGGACTTGACTCAGCAGGAGTTTTTGTTGTGCAGTGCTTTCCCTACATCTGCCCTAAGGAAAAACCACTCCTGGAATGCAGCTGAATGATACCTGCTCTCTCCCCAGAGGTGCTAACAGTTGTTTATGCTCCTGCTATCTGATGATGGCACCGAAATGTTTCCTTGTTCTTACACAAACTTCGGGAGCAGCGTCAAAAATAATCCTGTCTGTTCTGATGGATCACTGGCATGTGTAAGTCCATGGCATGGGTGAATATCTCAGTCCCTCAGGTCTGATGGACCACCAAATGCTGCACAAGCCATTCCAAAATCAATTTAAAAAATGAGCAGTTCCATCTTTTTATAAGCAGATGATCAGGATCCAATGAATAGAAGTTATAAAATCAGATAAGTTGCTTGATTAATCAATACCAGTTCAGAGTTATGATGTCAGTTGCCCAATTTTACCTTTTTTCCCCCCCCCATGGTGGTTCTCAGTGCCTGACCTGACCTGGCTAAGAGGGAGCTCTGTGGTTCAGAAATGTCAGCATCTGTAAGTCTGTAGTCAGGTGGGAAAACCCGATATACTCTGGGTCTCAGGAGTTCTTATTCAAACATTGCATTTCCAGACACGGCGTGCCTTCAGGAATTTAAAATAACTTGTTTTAACTGCACGGTGTTAATAAGCAGCTGGGTAAGATACAATCTCCTCTGAACAGGAGCTTTTTCTTTCACTATTTTATCTGCATTTCCTAAGAGTGTTTCACCGGATGGGGCATGACTGTGCTTATATTTTGTGTTGGCAGCTCTCAGCCCTCTGTGACTCTGCCCCACTGTTCAGAGTGACCTTCCTCATCTGCTGAGGTCTCACCAGTGCCATTATTTGTAGAAATACAAATCCTCCTGCTCAGGAAGAGGCTGGCTTTGGGTATTTGCTTTAAATGTCATTTAAAAGTGAGCCCTGTAGTGTTATTTTTGCATTCAAAACTCAGTGTTGGCTTCCAGTCTTTCAAGTTTGCTCACTGTTTCACTCCTGGCTTTGAGGAGCTCCTGCCTTGAGCCCTCAGTGGCCCTGGATGTCCATTTTGAGGCATGTTAGGGATATTTGGCCTAAAGAAGGTGCTTGAACTTGGTGTACCCTTTGCTTTGGATGCACAGGGAAGGTTTTGGATGCAGCTAAAAGCCTTCAGTATTGTCTCACATGCTGCTGGCTTTGATGTACACACTTCAGCATCTTGTAGAAATGATCAGATGTATAAAAGATGGTGATAGGAAGAAGTTTATTGAGCATTTCTCTGGATAAAGGGTGTTACAGGCATTTCTGGAATTCCTTTGTAAGTCCCTCTGTACATCAGTCTGGCAGTTTGGACCTTTTTTTTTTTTTCTTTTTAAGTGTGGATTTTGCCTCTGTTGCCAGTTTGTGCTTGACTTCTCATGGCACTTGGTGTTACTTGGTATTTCAGGTAATAAGAGATGGAAAACACCTGCTGTTTGGTGAGGTGCACCTTCAATGACAGCAGAAGAGTGTGAATGAGAACATGAACTCCACAGCATCACAGTCTGGGTCACTCCTCACAGAAACATATTGCTGAGAGACAGGAGGCACTGACAAAAGTTAATTTTTACTTAAGTGCATCTCAATTCAAGTTTTTTTACTGCCTTGCAATGAGTGGGAAAATGCTTTTGAGAAAAGTGGTTGTCAGTTTATGTCTAACTTAGCAGAACTGCAGCTGAGGGAAGTTTGCCACAAAGCCAGAAATAAGGTAAAAAGTTTGAAGCTTAGGTTGAAACGATGGCAGATAACTTGATCTGTAGTTGCCATATATAGTCATGCAAGAAAAAGTCTGTAGGAATCCTCCAGACGTTTATGGACTTCTCTGATTCATCTGTCGGAGCCAAACAGCTCCAGCCAAGAGATAGGGAATTTGTTAAACTGCATTAAGTTCCTAAATTGCTGTAGCCCAAAGGAGCAATTCTTCCTTTTATAGGGGGAAGAGTAGGAGGGAGTAGGCAGGGAGGATGGTACATTATTAAGTCTCTTCTTTTGGTAAGAGTTTCAAGAAATAAGTAACATTCTAGAGCTCTTAAAAAAAACCCAAAAAACCCACAAAAAACCACAAAACCAACGAACAACAAAACACAAACCACAGACAAAAAACTTGAATTAATTTCCGTTGCTCTCATCAAAAGCTGGCTGTCTAAATTTAGCCATTTCCTATAGACACTCAGCTTATGCTGGCAACAGTCAAACTGTTTGTCCTCAAGTGCAATTTGTCACCTCCCCCTTCTAAGTTGGAAGAAGATAAGCCTGTATTAATTCTGCTGATTTATTATTATACAAGTGTGCCTCATTTTAATCTGCCATCGAGCTGATTGTGCTTCAGCTCCAGCTCCCCGTGTCTCCCTTCCTCATCTTCCATCCCCTGGGTTCCTTTTCCTGCTCTTTTTATCTCCTTTCTCTCCCCACCCCCTCCAAACACTGGAACAGTTCACAGTTCAACACATGAATTTGGGAATTAATCCCAGCTGAGAGTATATATTACATTTGTGAGGGGATGCTGCTGCTCAAAAAGTGCTTTATGTGGGTTTTTTATTTCTGAAGTTCAGCTAACAAACAGTAAATGTATTGAATAAGTCTGTAGTGAGCTCTTGCTTTCTTTCATCTGGATGATTCATTTCTATCTACTGTGTGCTCCCAAAGCCATGTGCCTGAGCCTGTTTCCATAGGAATTTTGCCAGGAAGTGTAAAGGCAGCAAAAGTTTGTTTTCTCTGAATTGCTTCACTCACTGAAGCAACATGAAAAGCTCTGTGCTGTGTTTTTTTTATTTAGGTCAGCAGGATGACAGATTAATTTCGAAGTGTTTTTACCAGGTATGCTAAATTAGATGTAGTAAAACCTTTGGGTCTGTATCCTGATGTTTTTGAGGTTGTCAATTTTATTTTTTTTTCCCCTTTGAGTTTCTCATCTTTCTTGGAATCTGAAGTTATCACGTCAGCTTCATCCAAAGGGCGAGGCCAGAGCCCACAGCCAGTGACTCCCTGCATGGAAGAAGTCACAAAGAACATAAAGACAGCAGAGATGATGGTCATGAGAGTTTTAGCAAATATAGGACATGTATTTGCAGGACAGCAGGCTTTTTACTCAAGTCCTCATATGAAACAACTTGTTTCCTGTAGGAGCAACTGGCTTTTGAATAAAACTGGATGGTCAGGATCAAGATTAAGAAGAAAATCTTATAAAAAGATTAGTAGAGGGTTGCGTAGTATTGGATTTTCTTGCATTGAAATCAAAGCAGAAGGCTGACTGTAATGATAGAAATCAGTAAATACACCTGTGTTCTTACATGCAGGTATGTCAGAGTGTGATTAATGCACAGGCTGCTCACAGCTACAGTTATAATCTGTGTGCAGAAGATAAGTAAGGAAAACAATTTTGCAATACTTGATGTCCCAGCAGTGCCTCCTCCCCAGTTCACAGATGGGCTGTAAGGATCCATGAGGATGAAACCTGGCTCCTCATTATTATATTTAACACAGAATTTTTCTTCTTGGAAACCTAACTTGACTGCAAAGCAAGATCCTTGCATTCTGGAAATCAATAACAGGTTTTGAAACATGATTTTTTTTTTTTTTTTTGTAATCTTCCTTTTCCTAAATGAAGCAGTACATTGGGATTCATGATTTCTGAATGGTTCTAGCCATCTTTTCCTTGAGACAGAGGAGAAATCCCAGTCCCAGGAGCCCAGAGCTGCCAGGCAGCTCCAGCTCCTGATCCATCATCCCACAAGGCTGGGGTAGGGTGAACTCTGATTCCAGCCTTGCTTGTGGGGAGGGAATATAGAAAATTACAGCTGCAATTATGGTTTCACATTAAATATTCTTCTTTCTAAATTCACCGTGTGAAGCATTAGGCTGTGTTTGAACTGGTGTTGTTAATTGGACCACAGCACTTAGGTGCCTCTTCTGCAGAGTCATGGCCCCTGTCATTAGCCTCTCATTAGACACGTTAATTTTTTAGGGCTCATAATAATTACCTTTTTTCAGAAGTTCCCCATTTTACACTGAAGAGAAACCTCTGATCTGCAGGCTGTAAATCTGGATAACCAGGGGAGCACTTTCTCTATAGACTATTTCAGAGTGAGAAATACAGTGGATGGAGGGTGAAATCCTGCAGGATGTGGTTTGGGAGGAGGGTTCAGGATCTTTTTCACTGGAAAACTCAGATCACAGGGGCAAGAGAAGTTGTGGAACAACATGGAATTTATGGAGGGGCAGAGGACTTCTGGTTAAAATTTGACAAATGTAGATGAGGCTGGTTTTTTGGGATGTAAAACTATATTGGGATGCACAACTAAGCAGTCAGTTTGTTTCCCAGTTTTTTGGACAGATGGGCTCATCTGATAACATCTGCAGATACTTAACAAAGCTCTAATTATCTTTGCCCTGTGTAGGGATCCTGGCCTAAGCTGGGAATGGCTATTCCTGGATTTCACTGTTGTGTGGTTGTCCTGCTGGCAAGAACAGTGCACCTCAGAGGTTCTGAAATATTTATTTAGTGTATCAGATGGGTTTTAATTCCATAAATAAGGAGTTCTGCTGAGCTGGGATGATGCAGACGTGGTTTTTCCCATGACAAGGGTCTGTCATGGCATGTTTGGTGTCACCTCAAGCCTTCACCACTGGGTTTAAGAGAGCAGGAAGGACAATCTCCATGGAGCCATTACCCATTGGGAAGCTTTTGAAATTAATGTTTGCTAAAAGTGGTGCTTGATTTTTCTGTGTGTGTTGGTGAACTGTTACACAAACCATCTTTTCCTTTTCTTCCCTGCTGGAAATTTAGTGACCAGGCCTTTATTTCATTAGAATCACCTCCTTCCAAAAGCTCCACCTAAATCATTTTTGTTTGAACTAATTTTTTTTGTTTCCTAGCAACTCTACTTTTTAAGTTCTGCATAGTTCCTGTTCAATGTCTTTCCTAGCCACTCTTAACTCACTGGTTTATAAATGACACCAGGCTACTCACATGATGCTAAAAAAGCTGAGTTCACCACATTAATTTGTAAAGTTAGTTAAAAGAAATCCTTTTCCTATTCTGCATAGTGTGATGTGTGTATATATACACACACTTCCATACATATATATGGGTGCAACAGTTCCTCTCTGGCAGGGTGGCTTTTTAAACAGTTGGGAAGGTGCCCAGGCTGTTTGGACGTGGCTGCACAGGCCCAGAGTAAACCTGTGAGCTTTTTGTTTATTTGAGCTTGGAAGAAACCATAAGGGGATTCCATTAAGACTTGGGCAAATTCCATTGAAAGCAAAGTCCCAGCACGGCTCCTTCCCAGATGCTCCATTTTCCCCAGCTTGGGAAGAGCACAGTTTGCACCTTGCCACTGCAAGGGACCACAGCACCAGCCCCAAAATTCTCCTTTTTGACCCATGGCTGAGTAGGACCCATGCAGTCTTTGGAGTTTGGTAGAAACCAGGGAATTTCCACAAAGAAACTCTTGAAACTTCTCCATGGAGTCCTCTATTCCTTCCTTTGGGATTGTCATGTGGCTGCAGTCTGGCCAAATTATCTGAAGTGGTCAAACAGCAAAAATTCCCTCTCTTTTCAAAGAGAAAACACTCTATCAGTGTTTATTCTGCAGGCCCTGCTTTGTAACCTCTCTCCCCCTGAATTACAGTGCTCAGGGTTTTGCTCAATGTTCCACTCAAAGCTAAAGTCTGTGCTCACTGAATCAGCCCTTCACAAATGGAATATTTTTTCACTTCTTGCTGGGTGGGTCCATACACTGAAAAATAGGTCAAGAACAGTAATCTAAATCTACTGCTAATAAATAATTAAAGCTAATGGAATTTGCACAAGATCTGTGAGCTTGAAATATTTCCGAAAGTACTGTGGTGTACGTTTTGCTACTGTAAATCAAGATTTTTTATTTATCATTGTGCTACGTTGAAACATATCTATAAATGTAACTTTAAAAGGGTTTTTTTTTTGTGCAGAGAAAACACTGGCATGTTAGTGTATTGAAATAACTAAAAATATCACAGAAGATTGATAAGATCATGATTCATTCTTTAATGATCGGATTTCAAGTAAATACTTCAGCAGCCTTAAGCAATAAGAGGTTTTATATCTCATTAAATCAAAGTGTAAATTGAGCAATAAATTGTTTACTCATGTGATTTGCTTTGCCTTATATTTTAGGAATTAAGTAAGTCATCTAAGCTACTGTATAATACCTGTTTGAACAACTATCTGGGATTTCAGTTTCATCTCTTTTAGATTAAAGCAAAGTGGAACTTGCTGGAACTAATTAAATATAAAGACTTAAATGTTTCCTTTAGTACACCCTCAATCACATATGCCCAGGATTTCTGGTGGAGAATAAGTTGGAATATTCTGGATTTTTTCATTATACAAAGAAATAATAAAACTCAAAACTGGTGCACTGGTAGGTGAGTGTCTGAGTGATCCCAACCCCTTCACCCATTTTCCCATAGCAGGGCAAAGCATCTGTGCTTGCTGCCTCTCTCTAATTAACCAGCAGAACTGCTTACTCCTAATTATAGTTAACTTGCTGATTTGTGTGTTTCATGGTGACAAGTTGTGTCCTTGAAGTGCACAATAATCAAACACACCTCAGAAGTTGATGCCAGCGTTCTTCCCAAATCCTTCATGCTTGGCTGCCTCTCACCTCTCCCCCTTTCAGCTGTATTTATGGGAAGCTCAGCAACATTCTGGAGATAATAGTGGGGTGGATGGAGTGTGTGCAGCCCTGGCTGTGAGGGCACGTGGATAAACATCCTCCCAATCCCTAGGAGCAGACATCCACCCTCCCAGCACTCTGTGCCTCTGGGGAGAGGGGCAGAAACCTGGCACAGTTTATGTCAGGAGAGCTCCCCTTCAGCTGTGCTATTTCTTATCATGGAACTGTGGAATGGTTTGGGTTGGAAGGGACCTTAAACCTCATCTCATTCCACCCCCTGCCATGGGCAGGGGCACCTGCCACTAGCCCAGGTTGCTCCAGGCTCCATCCAACCTGGCCTTGGACATGTCCAGGGATGGGAAGTGTTCAGTGTTGATGGAATTACAAACCCCCTCCTGCACAGCCAGTACGCCCTGGGAGTTGTCTGGAGCTTACTCTGTGTTGGATTTTTTTTTTTTTCATTTTCTTTCTTTTTTTAAGTTCTTACAAGAGATAATCTGGGGTCAGGCTGTGCAGCCCCTGCCAATTTGGAGCACAGGGCACTTGTTCAGTGCCTTGTTCCATGTGGGCAAACAGGGAAGGGGACATGAGAGGGGGAAGCCTCAGCCTCTCTCGGGTGATGAGGCTGCTCCAGAATGGGTTGTGACAGCTGAACTGCTGATGTCACCCACGCTGAGAGCAGTGGGCTGCTTCTCATTAGGATCCCCGTGCCAGACACTGTGACATTCCCCAGCCCCTGCGTGGCTCCAGCAGACAAAATACAGAACAATTGGTGGGAAATGAGGCCCAGGCTGGAATGCTCAGCCAGGTGTTGAGGTTGGTTTGTTCCACAGGAGCTCAGTGCTTGTGTAGATGAGAAAGGTGTGTAGGACAAGCTCAGCTTGGCTGGGCCACTTCATCAAACTGGGGTCAGAGGGCTCTTGTTGTGACATCTAGAGATAAGCATTTAGGAGGTAAATGAGATGGAGCAGCCTGTGAGGAGATCAGAAAGTGCTTGTGTAGCTTCAGACCTCAAGTAAATTACAAATACAGCCTTGGTAGCCTGGCCATTGCTGTGTCCTTTGTACTGTACACAGGGTATTAAGATCCAGATAAATAATGTTGTTTAGTTGTCAGAGAGACACATTTGGTTGCCCAGGGTTTTAACACAGATTTATTCTTGGCTTATTTTCTGTGGAGTTATTTTTAATGAGAGTGGAAAGAGAGTTAAAAATTATGTGGATTCAGATTTCATTGTTTAGCTACTTGATCAAAACATAAACTCATTGTTTTGACTCTTGTTAAGAGGAAATGCTGTATTAGCTTTCAGCCATCGGATTTGATTCAGATAATGATACAGCATCCTAATTCTTGGGCTCTTCATCAGATAGTGAGTTTGTCTGTGAGCCCTTTTCAGAAAACTGCTCTACCCTTGATAAATCATCCAGAGAGAAAAAATGCATGTATTTAGATGGCACGGAAAAATAGGCTAATAATGCAGTTGTATTCCTATACTCAAATATTTCAGTGTGTTTATGTTGATAAATTACAATTTGTTTTAATGTTCAGTTGCATGGACCCTTTTCAGCTGTTCTGCTTGGCCACAGTGTTTTGGTAGCTTTGTGAGGGCTGGAGCCTGGATGCTTTTCCTGTTTTGATCACAGCACAGGCAGTAAAGGCCACCACACTTTAAACAGATAATAAATCACCCGGTGTCCTTGCTAACCAACACTGCAGATTCCCCTGGGTCTGAACTGAACGTCCTTCTTCCTGTTCAATTTAGTGTAAAGAAGGTAAAACTCTGTTTGAAGTTCAGTGTAATATTTTGAGACAAAGTCTGATGAGAAATTTTTCCAAACTGCCAAAAATAAATCTCCCCAGCAGAGCTGTGACTGGAGGCATATGTATTCCTGACTTCTGTCTGTTTATTTTTATTTCCCTTTGGTTGTGAGCTGTCTCAAGTTTTGATGTTGTTTCGCTGAGGAAGGAATTATAAAAGTACCCTATAAACTCTTTCCTATAAACTCTTTCCAAGGGCAAACCAGGAAGAGAGGGGAGAAAAGAAAAACTGGTGTGAAAAAGGTGTTTATGCCTTTTGCTGTGGTGTGTGCCATTTATCCACTCACCTGCACAGAGTGTTTGCCTGAGTTTAAAGCACTGGATCACATTCCTGCAGTTCCCTTTCCTGGCCTGTTTGCTCTGGGAAGGGAATGGCAGTGGGATGCTCTGTCTCAATTGTTCAGCTGCAACAGATTTCAAGTTACTGTGAAGATTTCAAGATGTCAAAGCATTTTACCCCGTTCAAGTGTGTGCTCTGATGTGTCCTGGGATTGCCCTGGATGGATTGCAGGGGGATAACCCATTGCTTGCCAATGGACCTGAAGCACCCTGAGCTGTCTTCTCCTCTATCAGGAAATATTTCCAAAGCAGTTTTACCCCCACCACAAGCTGCTGTCTGAGTCAAGCACATGTTTTCCCATGATGGCATGAATTTTGCTTGGTAACGTTCTGATTGCTGGGATTAGTGTTTAGCATCCTGAATTTGCTAAATGAATGCACTTGAAAGGTTTTTCTCCCTTTCTGTTTCTGTTTTCATGTCTTTGGGATGCTCCTTCTATTCCTCTCCACCCCTGCTTCTCTCCCTCTCTGCCGTTACAAACAACATCTCTCATTACTCAAGATGAATATGAAGGTGAAGTCCTGACATAGTTTATATCATGAAATAAAAAGTGCTGCAAATCCTGTCTTTCAGAAGTCAGGATCTGCCAGAGGAGGCAGTTAAATAGCAGGATCTTGGCTAGAGCTTGCCATGGACACAGGAGCAAGGATGACAGTCTCCTGCCTCTGGATCTGGGATTACATCTCCTGTATTTCTGCCTTCACTTCTGGCATCACTTTTGTGGCTGGTGCCAAACAAGTCAGTAAAGTCAGAGGCAATATCAGGGACAAAACCCCTAAACCCAGTGATTTTCGACCAGCTGAGATTTTTATTTCAAGAAAAGTTGCCTTGCTTGGATGATATAATTTCTCCTGATTTTATAAAGGGTGCCAGCATCCGGGCTGTAAATCTAATTCTGTTTGTAATTTCACTGGGCACTAAAACTGCCTCTGACAGATTTTGGCCTTGAATCTGGGCATTTATTTTGCCATCAGTGGTTATTGTTACTTTCTTCAACATCAGCATCATCAGGTTACAAAGAAAACACGTTCTAAAAGGTGCACAGGTCTCCCTGAGGAGGCAGGGAGTGGGCTAAAGCTGCTCAACCTGCCAGTTTGCTTTGGTGAAAGTGTAATTTGTAGATGTTTGTGATCCACAAGGACAGTGTCCAACCTTTTTTTTGTCCCAAAACAGGCAGCAGGATAGATCAGGAAATATTTGGGTGACTTGGCTTGGCCTAAGAACAGAAGCACATTTTGGTTCAGTCCGACGAGGGAGCTCAGAAAGCTGCAATATTATCCTTGACTTGATGGGGATTAAGCTGTATTTTAGTGCAATAACCATGTCAGAAGTGAAATTTGAGTGATCATTTGTCTTTGATAGCTTCATTTGCCTTGGGCCCCCTAAGCCATTTCTCAGGGAGTGGGAGAACTCCTGATACTCCAACTCTCTGCATGACTTGTCATTTAAATGACAAAAATCACTTCTCTCAAAAGCCTACTTTTCCTTCAGGAAAATCAGATTAAACCCAGGGCTGAGAGTGTTTTGGTGAGTGGTTTAACATCCAGTATGTTGCATGACTGTAGATGTAAAAGTAAATGTGTTGGAAAAGAGAATTTCCCAACTTTTTAAGGTCACCTTCTTTTCTGAAAAGCTTGAGGCCTCAACAGACCCTTTTCTATATAGAGAAAATGCTTCAAATATGTCTTTGTGACCCCCTGCAGGAGGTTCAGGTAGCTCAGGGACTGTGGCCTGTGTGCAGGCAGGAAGATTTCATGGTTACTGAAGCAGCTGGTGACTATTCCAGTTGTTGGCAGTATTCCCAGGGGATCCAAGGACTCAGCATTGGAGGGGTTGTCCAGAGTCTGACCACATCTCACCTGGCCTTAAAAATGGGTCTTTAGCACTCACTTAGCACTAGTTCTGCTCAGCTGAGCCTTGGAAATCTCCAAGGATGGGGAATCCACCCTTTCCTTGCAACAGGATCAGTGCTGCCCTCCCAAGTGAGGCAGCATCAGGTCATTGGTTTCATCCTCTTGCAGATTTATTTCCAGGTGTAAGTGCACTCTGAAGTGGCTGCTTGTGCCTTGTCAGTGGCAAAAGCAGGAATGCAGCATCTTGCCTGTGCATGACTAACAGTGTCCTCTGCAAAGTTATTGGATTTTATTCTTTAGGCACACACATAATGAGAATTGTGGAATTTGTAAGCAAGTTTAGACCCAAACCAGCTCAGAAGTGAAGACATAGAAAATTTTATGTATGATAAATATACCTTTTTTGTCCTAAGTTATCTCAGTTGCTAAGTAAAAATACGCTATACATTGGAGTGATTCTGTGGGCAGTATTTGAATGAATCTTGTAGCACTGAGTGTGTTGTAATTTGGAAGAAGAAATTTTGAGTTCTGCAGAAACCAACAAATAATACTTGTCACCTTCAATGAGCTCCATTCCTCTGATGACTAAAGCCAGAACACTCTTGGGAAAATAATAAATAAAACAGAGATTTTACAAAATGGCAACATTTCTAGTTGAAATGATGGTCCAGAATCATCTTCCTTTAAGCCTGGCTTCCATTTGTGGGAATTTCCTTGGCATAAGTTCAGAGGTGTAGCTGCTGTGGAGGTAGATAGAGGCATTTACTGCTAATCTCATTAATGTTTCAGCTGAATTAGGAGACTGAAGGCATTCAGTGCTTACCCAGCACCACCACAGTTTGGATAATTAATACCATTTGCAGCACATGCAGGTGTATGTCAAACTGGAAATCCAGACCTGCTCAAAGTGAACTCCAGGTATAATTCTATTTTAATCAAAGCTGCCACAAAATGCGATCAGAATTTAAGTAACACTTGAGAACTGAAAATAACACTCAGGAAAAACGTGATGATGATTTGTCCTTTGCAGTTTTTCTGATGAGATTTCCTGCTTCTGTCTTCCAGGACCTGCGCAAACAGGTAGCTCCATTGCTGAAGAGTTTCCAGGGAGAGGTAAGAGCTTCTTCTGCTTCTGATGGTGTTTTCAGTGCTGCTTCACACGAGCCTGGTGTGTGGCCAGGTGGGCACAGAGCCCTCAAGGCTCAGCCCTTTGCACTTTGTGTGTGCAGGGAATGTCAGGAGCCTGAAGATGGAGCCTGAGGATGGAGAGGGAGCTTTGCCAAGAGCAAAACTGACAGGACAAGGGGGATTGGCTTCAAACTGACAGAGAGGAGGTTTAGATTAGATATTGGAAAGAAATTCTTTCCTGTCAGGGTGGTGGGGCTCTGGCACAGGTTCTCCAGATAAGCTGTGGCTGCCTCATCCCTGGAAGTGTTTAAAACCAGGTTGGATGGGGCTTGGAGCAACCTGAGATAGAGGAAAGTGTCCCTGCCCATGGTCCTTTCCAACCCAGGTCATTCTGTGATTCTGTGATACGCTGGGTTTGTGCTGGACAATCTAAACTGGGCACATCTCTTTGCTCTGAGCCTCCCTGAGCATCCCTGAGCCTCTCTGAGCATCCTGTCACTGTGGCAGGGACCCAGGTGGCACATCCAGTTCCCTGGGCCTCACTGACCCTACAGGTTGAGCTCCTAATGAATGCAGTGTAGTGCACTGTAGTGGTTTCACGTTTGCCAATTTCTGTTTCTCAAAGTTAGTGTAGTGGTCTGAGTGTCTCCTTGAATTATTTACTCTTTTTCCTGCTGTGAGATAGGATTAGGAGAAAAGCAAAGCAGGCTCAAACTTAAAAGATACGTTTATTAACAGACACTAAAGGAAAAGAATGAGAATCAAAATCCTATCTAGGACACACTCAGACCACTACACTAACTTTGAGAAACAGAAATTTGCGAATGTGAAACCACTGCATGCACTCATAAAACACGAGGATACTGCAAATTGTTCTCCCTGCAAATCTTTTCAGCTGTAAAACCTTGTATTCCAGAGGGCTGATGGAAAGCCCTGGCTTGGCAGGTGTTTGTTGGAAGGCTACAGCCCTGCTGCTGGCTCCAGCTTGGGTTTCTCTTCACAGCACTCACCGAGAACACACCAGCAGAGTGCTCACGAGTTTAAAAGCCAACTGTTGTTATTCTGAAGAGTTTCTATGGGCAAAGGCAGCTGGGCCAATTAGAGAGTTTTCCATTTTTGCTGTGGCCAGATGGGAGCTGTGGCTGTGCTCGGAAAGTATCAGGGAGGGAAGGTGGAAATCACATTTGTCCTTGTAAAGCTCCGTGCCTGCGTGGGGTGCTGGATATGGTGGTGAGCTTGAGCTCAAACTGAGACACATTACAGAGCTCTGCCCCTCCAGAGCTGTGTTCCAGCACCTCCTCAATCCCTGAGTTGTTCACTGACTTCTGATTGTGGCAGTTCCATCAGCACAGGGCAGTTCAGGAGTGTGTTTGCAGGACAGGGATTTAAGTGCACAACTCCCCTGAGTGAGCCTTGCATTCCTGATCTCTTCTACATCCTGCTAAATCTTATTGCCAACTAGGCAATAATCCCTCATTTAAAAGCAGCATGGTACTTTTTGTTTTACAACCTGATTTCCCAAGTATTGCTAGAAATAAATAAATAACCAGGACAACTTTGTCCTTGATATATCCAACAGACATTTGTGAGAACAAAGAATGACTTGCGTGAGTCCGTTTGCCAATGGAAATTTACACTTTAAAATTGCTCCGAGTGCATTGCAGTGCTCTTAGAACCTTTTCACTTCAGTTTCAAGCTTGCAATGCACTGACTGAAAAGTGCATGTGTGCTTTCAGCACTGTTCTTTAATGAAGGGAATGTCTGAGGATCAAGTAAGAAACATACATTTTGGATTTGGCTACAGTGAAGGAGATTCTCCCATTAGATCTTCCCTGGTGGAGACAGCTCCCTGTTACCTTGGTATGGCTCACACACACTCCTCTCCTGTAGTTTGGCCTCACTGATATAAAAGTGAAGTTTATTTTGGTATAAATGCAGCCTCACCAGAGTAAAATTTGTTGTTGTAATTCCCTGTTACGTAAATGAAGCACAAATACATTAAAAGATTGTGGTGCTGAATCTCTGAGCTGGTGATTCCAGTCTCCCTAATCGAGACAGGGTTTCAGAAACCTAAAAAACCTGAACTAATCATGACTGACTACATAAATGCACCACATTAAACTGTGAATTATGGTATTTGATTATAGATGTAATTACTGTATCTTGTTTTGGAGACAAATCAAAATACTGAGGATATGAGCCTCTTCTGTTGAGTTATATTTGATTGTTCAGGATATAGATCTGGTTTCTGGTTGTTGTTAAGGCTGACTTTCTAAAACATCAGGAGATGACTGCTCTGGGTATCTCAAAAACAAGTTTTGTTAAGCAAATAGGCTTCTCTCCACTTCAAATCCACAGGAGATGCCTTGATTCCTGTCCCCTGAGAGGCTCAGGGAACAACACTGCTGGGAGCAGACACTCACCCCAGCAGCCCCTAGGGATTCCCTTGCAATAATTTGTTACCTGCCAGGTGATATTTAATGTCCTGGGAGGAGCTGGCAAAGGGACCTTTCAGTCACACAGTACCTGTGGGATGGGATGTGAGCAGGGAGGAGGAATAGGGCAAAGAGGTTCCCTGACTTTTCTACACAGACATCAGTCTTCAGCCCCAGATTTGTCCCTGGAAGTGTTCCAGGCCAGGCTGGATGGGGCTCTGAGTAACCTGCTCTGGTGGAAGGTGCACATGGTAAGGGAGCTGGAACAGGATGGGCTTTACACCCATCCAACCCAAACCTTTCAGTGATTCTGTGATTTTGGGGTTTTAAAAAAGATCAACAGTAGTGAGTAAATAAAACAGAGGTAAGTGGAAAAGGGGTGAGAGAAATGTTTTTGGGGCCCTTTCTGCTGGAGTGTCCTGGAGCAGGAGTAGGGAGTGGTGTAGGAGCAGCTTCCATAGGAATTGTGGGTGGGAATATGGAACTTTGGGGCACCACCAGCTGCTCACTCACAAGTGAGGAAAAAGGTTCTTGCCTGATGCACCTTCTCCACTTCCCTGTGGGAGAGTCTCCACCACATTTTTGCCTCTGACTCCTGTCTCCATCCTCCACTGCTGCTGCCCCATCCTTTGCTCAAACTCTACTTTTAGACAGAATTAGGTGCTTTTGGCATGGAATAATAAATTAGATTTTGGCATGGAATAATAAATTAGATTCCACATCAGAAGGGAAGTGGGCTTTTACCATTCCCATGTGGGCTGAACTGAGCACAGGGCTCTGGGCTCTAGGGAGGGCCAGCAGATGAGAGCTCCCTAATAAGCACAGGTATTTGAGCAGCTTTACATGGATATTGCTGTGTTCCTGCTCCCCACCCCCTCCTCAGCACTTTTTCTGGTGTGATCCCACTTTCAGCACAAAATTGGGGTTTTTCCCCTCTTTTTGCTGGCTTGGTTTCCCACCAGGTGGGTTCAGAGCAGCAGCTCAGTGCAGGGAAGAGGCCAGGAGAGCAAAGCCAGGGGCAGGGGCAGCACAAATGTGTCAGCTCAGGTTGACTTAAACTGTCCTTGAACTGTGCCTGGGTGAGCCTGAGTGACTTGGAGAGAGGGGAAATTAGGCTCAGGTATTTCTGTCCCCTCCCAAGCATGATTTATGGGAGCTGCTGGTAAACCTGGGGCCAGTTGGCTTTTTTAAACAAACCCACAGGTCGCTTTAGCCAATTTTTCTCTTCAGTTTAAGCATGGAATGTTGATACTTCCCCCCAGTATTTTCCCTTTATATCATATGAATTTATAAATACCGGACAAAGCAGAACATTCTGTATTCCTTAGTTATTTATCTCATTCATTGAGATAAAAACGGTTCCAGTTATCAAATATTCAGTTTCCATTAGTACTTGGAAATAACTTTTTTTTTCATAGATCTCAGTGTGTTAAGTAACTGGATTTTTTATGGTAAGAGTTAAAGTAAAAGCACTATGAAATGGAATTTAGCATACTACAAATTTTCAAATGCATTCCTAGTTCAGCACAAGCTCCTATTAATTCATCACTGGAGAATAGTTTTATTATAGTACTTTTTCCTGATTTAGGATCTTAATGGAAATTTGAAGGCAGTTTTCTAATTTAACAGAATGTTGTGTCTGCTTCAGAGCTGATGGTATTGTTCTTTTGAAATCTGTGGGTAACTTTTCTGCCTTCCCTGGAAGATTTAAGGTCTGGGTGGTGTAAATAGGCTATTGTGAGCAAGACAGTTAAAAGTCATTAATTTCAGAAGTGTAAAATTCCTGTCATTTTAATCTTAAATCTCTGTCTTGCTTTTCCTTTTCATGGCCATTAGCTTGAGGATGCAACTTATTAATGGTTTGCTCTCCCTGTGCTGGGCTAAATACAGGACAGAAGTAGGAAATGTTAAAGAGCTTTACCATGCAATCATGAAATTATTATTATATATAATTAGCAAAGCACTCCTGCAAGCAGCCATCTGAATAAGCTGTGTTTTGGATAGGTCACTGTGCTTTACCATCCATCAGTGGATAGATATTTTTACATGAAATCTGGAAAATTAAAAAAAAAAAAAAAAGAAGAAGAAGAAAAAAAAGGGATGTTCTTGGGCTATGTTAATTTACAGAACTGAAGTTGTGGTATGGAAGTCTAATGTTGGAGTCCGTATTTGTGAAGTCATCAGACAGATATTTTAAGGCTGGGAAAGGATTTCCTGAGGTCATTAGCATTCTTTTCATGTGGCATAAGAGCAGTGTCCAACAGTAATGCAGTAATCCCTCATTTGGAGAACCCTCTAAGGCATAGACTCCAAAACAACATGCTGGACTTGATGTCTGTGAAAGCCATTTCTCATATTCTTCTCCCAGAGCAAGTACTTTTAAGGGTATTGCCATTCTGATGAGACCACTCTGGCTCCCCACTCAGCTGAATTGCTCTTTAAACTATTAATTTGGTCAGTTGAGTAATTTAATAATTTTCCATATGCAGACAACAGAAGCTGAAAATCAGTTTGATGTGCTGGAACTACTAATCATGTCTTTGAAGGAGTGCTCTAATAATGTGTGTGCCTAAACCACTTCAGACCTACGTTTAGGACTGTTCCTGAGCTGATACTCATATTTTTCTATTTTACCCCCTTTAATTTCCTTATGTTAAATTTCCAAACCTAATTAATACAATTTCTTTCCTGTACATTCACTCCATGATGGCTCAATTAGAGCAGCAGTAGAACTGTGGTTCAATATTCAGGCCAACTTCATAATTGAAAACACATTTTCTTCTCAAAAGCTGCAGCTGGTTTGGTTCTGCTCATGCAGAAAAGGATATAACCTTGCATAACATAGGAAATGAACGGTTGAGAGAGAAGCCAAATTCAATTTCAGTCAGATATTTTGAGGATAAGTCCATGATCTATGGAAGCAAGGGAATGAAAAGTGTGTGTATGTGGAAAGCAGCGTGTTCAGCACTCTATTAATCACGGCCAGCCTGGGTGCTGTTGTGTGCCTTGCGTTAGCACTGATGCTCGTAGGGAGGCTGGAGAGCAGCCAAGCACTCCAGAAGTTAACCTCTTAAAGACCCTGAGCTGCTTTCTGTTGAATAAATGTAATTTTGTGGTCAGAAATAAATGCTTGTGATGTAGCAGGAGCTTTGAAAACAACAGCGTGGCAAAGCTATTACAAATTGCTCTGTGTTGGGGAAGTCAACAGCATACATCAAAATCCAGAGCTCGTGTTTGGGCCCAGAGCCTTTCTGCTTTTCAATGAAAGTCCCACCAAAACCCTCAATTTACCAAAAGTTAATTTTTTTTGGCAGTTAATTCTCTTTTAAAGTCCACTTTGCATTTCAGTTCTGTTCCCCAAAGCAGGGAGAGGTCATGACCCACTCTGGGGGTAACTACAGCTCCACAGTGCTTTCATTTCTTTGTTTACAGAAGTGTGTAAATGATTATTTATTTATTTTTGGCTGGCTTGATTGCAGTTTAAACAACATCTTTCCTGAGGAAGGTGATTTAAATATATTCCAGCATCCCACGGGCAGATGAGCTCTCCCTGCTGAGCACGTGGGGTGGCTGCTGCAGGGCCAAAAGCATCCCTGAGAGGAGACACTGAGCTGCAGGGGAGGGACAAAACTGCAGAGACTCTCAAATACAGTCAGAGCCTCTCCTATTTTATCCCTTTTTCCTTCCTGGGACAACTCTCAGCTGTGGGGATAACAGGCACAGTCCCAAACCTTACACATCCCACCAGAAGCAGCGACAGGCACCCGAAGCTCTTGCAGGTTCTTCTCCAATTTGCAGGCAAGTTGTACCAAGACAGCAGAGACTACCAGGGTAACTCTGGGGAGGATGAGCCCAAATCCTCTTATTTTTACATAATTGACAAAGTGCTGAAATTCCTGTTGGCAGCTGGTGGGCTGTCTGTACGCCGTGCCGCTGCCATGCGCTCGGGGGCAACGGGAGCAGTGGTGGGAAATTCAGTTTGTTCAGGATTCCGACAGGCAGCACTGGTGCAGCTCACAGGGTCAGGAGTGTCTTCTCATGCTCAGGAGGAAAAAAAAGAGAGCTTGAAGTGTGCTGGAAGGAATGGGGATGGGAGGGCTGGGCTGGGTGAGATTTTCTGCCGAGTCCCTGTTTCTCCAAATACAGAATTATCTCTGTATTTATTACAGAATTATCTCTGTATTTATTACAGAATTACCTCTGTATTTATTACAGAATCACCTCTATTTATTACAGATTTACTATGAGGCTCTATACAGTCTGGCATCTGGTCTTTCTTGGTCAGAAAAGAGAAGCAAGAGGGTGAGCTCAGTACAAAACAACAGGAAAAGGGTGCATCTTGGTATTTATGTGCAGGTGGATTTTGCACAAAGGTGGTTAATGAGCTCCTGCTTGCATGGATTCGTGTGACCTATTTTTTTAAAAAATACCTAAACAGAATTTTGGATCATCCATGAGGGAGAGGAGTGACTGTGTGTTCCAGGTCACTGCTCAGAGACTGGAGGAGAGGTGCAGGTGAGAGCACCCACTCACCTTGCACATGCCTCCTGCTGCTGGGAGGCTGGGGGTGATGTAGGATAGCCCAGGCTGCTCTTTCCTGGCTTTCTCCCCTTCCTCCCTTCCCCATTTCCCACACCAAACATGGCTGGGCTGGCATGGCCAGAATTGTTCTCCATCCTTGTGCTCTCACAGAACCTCGAGGATCAGAACTGGCAAGCTCTGACATCTCCCTCTTTGGTGACAGAACAAATGATTCGCTGATCTGTTCACCAGAAAGATGTTCCTTCAGTTTTGGGGGAAGGATGTGTCCCCTGTTTAGAGGTCAGCTCTTTGTTTTACCTTTTTGGCATTCAGAAAATTCATGACTGGCCTGTGCTGACTTGAGCAGAGAGGCTGGGATGCAAAGTGTACTATTAAAAGGGTAAACATTTATTCATTGTGCAGCCACATTGGGGCACCTCATGTCTGGTTTCACACAAGGTTTTTATACCCCTTAAAATTCAGGTACAACACAATTTGACTAATCACTAGCACCTACACTTACTAATTGGAGTAAAATATTGCAAATCAACCCTATTTCCACAGCAGTCTATGGATCCAGGAATCCCTGGGATCAGTCTTGCTGGAGTTACTGGTTTGTGACACCAGAAAACACTGTGAGGCTTTGAATAAAGTGTCAGAAGGGCTGGGATGTTGTCATTAGCTTGGTGTTCAGTATCCTTTATCCTTCCATGAGCAAAGTCCTTATTTCCAGGACCAGGCTGTCCTTTGATTTGTTTCAGTTGAGCATGAACAGCACCAAAGCCTCCAGGAAAACTGTAATGTGTCATTACATCAGAGTGTATAATACGAACTAATATAGACATGAACAAAGTTAATCCACTTTCATACTGTAAAGACTGATCAATAAAAGAGAATTCTGGTAACATTTGGCCCTCTGAGACTCCCTGTGCCCTCCATTCCTTGGCACTGGTTTTGTGCTGTACCCAGCCTGTGCAGGTGTGGGACTGATGCCGAGGGGGTGTCCTTGCCCCAGCTCTGGGTCCCCAACTCCTCCCTGGTGCTGAGCCCAGCAAATGCACAGGATGAGTCAGTTCAGTTTACCAGCACAATGGAAAATAAATTCTTCCTCTCCTTCCTCAGTTTTTCACCGAGCCACTGAGCTGAATCACACTCCGGGAGAGGCAGGAGGAGGGAGCAGGGCTGGGATGGATGGGTTGGGAGCTGGGAAACCTGCTCTGAAATGCAGAGAGAGGTGAGGAGGGAGGCAGGTGGGTTATCCAAGGCTCCAGGAGAGGTCCAGCAGGGACAGCACAGCCACTGATCCAAAGGCAGGGTGGCAAACAGGATTTAATCAGAGCTGAGGCTTTGCTGTCAATATCTGCAGGCACATGTTGGGCTGGGCTGTTTTACTGGGAAGGAAGATCAAAGATTGGAAAAGCAGCAAGAAGCTGTCCTGTGAGAACATTCCTCAGGGGATGGCAGCGTTGTTTGTCTGGGAAAATCAGGATTTATCTGGGCATGAAAGGAAAAGGAGGTTTTAAGGGTTCAAGGTTGCAGCTGTTTCACAGTGGAGGGAACAGAATTGAAAAGTTGAGGCATTTGAGTCCTTCCTAAAGCTCTCTGCTTAATTTGAGGTTAAACCAACAAGTTGGTGAGGCAGGCGTACCCTTCCCAGGCTCTTTCGTGGTACCTGTGTCCCGACCCAAGCAGCTTTGTTAAACAGATTGGTGTTGGATCCACTGTGAAGTCCTTAATTCTGTTAAAGAATTTATAGCCCAGCTGAAATCCACGCCATATGCCTTAAGCAACTGCACAGAAATAATTTCTTTATAATTTTGCTTCAAAACTGTTTTAATTGCAACAAAGCTAAAAATAAGTGTTTTTTACTTTTTCTTTTTGCAGTGGCAAAATAAATTAACAGGGATGGTGAATAATTTTTTATTAATTTGTAAATTACAATGCTATTTTGATTTATTTATTTATTAATGTAGATATCTCTTGGTATTAAGAAAGGGAAATCAAGCCAACTGTATTGTAAAGGCTTCAAAGCAAGACTGATGCATTAATAATCCTGCTATAGCCACCATTTGATTCCAAGATAGTTAAGAGCACAGCATGGCTTAAAAGAGTGCTGCTTTAATGAGTTGTTCTCGTGCTTTTGCCTTTGTTTCATATGGTTCTTCCAGTTCTTAATGGTGTTTTGGTAACTTGTAGTAATTGAAGACAAATGGAAAAACTTCGTGATGCAAAACAATACGGCAGAAGATGTGTAAGGGAAGAGGGATGGGTGTCTCCTTAAGGCATCCATTTATTAAGAATCAGAACAGAAAAATAACTTCTCTTTTAAATAATTTAGTTTTACTTGATAGATTAGTTCCAGACTTTGTGCAGAACAGTAAAAGACATGTTAAGGTGGTTAACAGGAGTGAGAACTAAATTGGAGAACTATGAGGATACGTGGAAGAGCTGGCACTGCCAAGTTCATATTTAGCAGAGTTGTGTGAACACTTGTGTTTGTGGTACTGAAAGTAAATCACCAGTGCTTTGGGAATGCCAGACAGACACAGCACTGGGAACCCCTCAAACTGGAACTGTCTTTGGGATCCTGAGTGCAGCATCCCAATCTTCAGCTCTGCTGAATGATCCAAGTGGATCCAAGATGAGCAGCACACGTGCCAGTCTCGTGCTCAGAGATGTGTTAATGTGCTGATGTCCCCCAGTCCAGAGAATTCAGGTGTCAGTGCAGGATGTGCTGCCATCTGGCAGTCCAGCTTCCTTGCAGAGAGCTTCAGCATCCTGTTCCATCTTTAAATGCAGGAGCAGGGGTGTGCATCCTTCAGTCTGACTGCAGTCCATGAGGCAATCCACGTTCATACAGCCCAGAGCATCCTGGCCCTGCAGACCCCTGCTCAAAACATATTGGGGCACTAAACATCAGACTTGAATTAATGCTGAAATCTCCTGCTGCATAAAAACTGACAGATTCCAAACTAAAACCACAGTCTTTGCTTTTATCCATCTGAACCTTGGCTGGACAGAGCTGAAAGGGGCAACATTAAACCTGTGTTCAGCACCTTCCCTGGCCTAGGTGCCAGATTTACAGTGCTTACATAAATGTGGAGATAAACCTGTGGATTTCATTTGATAGTATTTTGATTTCAGCCAGGTGCAGTGAGTATTAGACTGGGACCAAGTCCTTCTGAGCTAGGCTGTCCATGTTTTTGGAGGAGCAAGCCAGCAGTGTCAGACAAGAAGGGGAGAGAAGGATCAGACCATGGAGATCTTCACGGGCAGGCTGGAAAGAGACAATTCTGGAGGGGAAGGGGAGACACTCAGCCTCCAGGGTGACCTTGGTACTCTGAGCACCAACTCAGGAGAGCACCTGACCTGGAAAAACAAGGTGGATAAAGAGAGGACTGGTCTCAGCCTGTGTCTGGCTCCTCCACGTAGCTGTGGCAATGTTTTGGGGATGAAGAGTGGGATGAAGGCTGTGCTGAGCAGGGAGGATTCCTGGTGTCTCAGTTCTGTTATCTCCCTGCAGCGCCAGTGGTATTATCAAGACAAATAGGATGCCAAAACTTAAAAGTGAACATATGTTTATGGGGGTGGTGGGGAATACAGAGGTCACCGTTGTTTCTTTCTGCTCAGAGAAGACATAATGGGGCCTGGTTTAGATAAATTAAGATTTGGAGCTAAGCTCGTGTCAAGACAACGCGAGTGTAATTATAAGTTGACTTCTTGCAGGGTCCCTGAAGTTTTTAGAGTCAAATAAAAATGTTCAGCAAGAGTTTTATAATGTAGTTCAATGGTTTAATGTGAGCTGATTGCAGCTCAGCCTTGTTGGCTCCTTAACCAGTTTTACTTTGATTTGAAAAATTTTCAGTGAACTTCCAAATGTTTCCATGTCATTTCAGTGCTCTGTTTCCTCTCTCTCTGGACTTAATTTATATTTTGCTATTTTTGATGTATTTTTCCTCCCATATTTCCTTATTTCCTTATGCACCTGGGTGCTGGCATGCTTGATTATTTTTTTATTCCAGTTAAAGTTGTCATGGTTCTTTTTCTAAATTTTATTTTAAAATATAAAATAGTTGCAGTGCTCGTTTTTAGTAGAACTTTAAACCAGACAGGTTGATTTATTTATTTTAACAACTAAAACATAAAACCCTATTTCTGCCTAGTGGGATTGTGTGGAATTCTGGTTCTGAATTTGAGGGTGAAAAAAGGTGTAAAATACCTGTGATTTACAAACTGCTTCCTTTGGAAAGTCTCTGATCTCCTTGCAAGACGTTGTTTCAAATCTGGTTTATATTTCTATCACTCTATAACTGGTAAGGAGCAAATAAACCATACCTTCTATAATACTTAGAGAGAATAAAAGTACAAATGCTCTTTATTAAAATGTGGAAAAACTGTAATAGGGAAACAAATCCATCCTGTTATTTCCCAGAAATGGAAGCATTTTAAGTGCTTTGCTTTTCATAAAAGGGGCAAATGAATTTTTCAAAATACAGTACAGAATCAGCGCTGTAATGCTAATTGTATTTAATAATAGTAATTTAAATTTGGCTGCTCTCTGCCGAGCAGCAGCAGCGAGAGAAAATTGTATGTGGGAACGTTGAAGTCCAGAAGTGTAACATATGGTGTGGTTTGGCCTTCAGAGAGTCTCTGTGCACCCATGAAACAGCTCAACTGCACCAGTGGCCCTGGTGGTGCCCCTTCCTTCTCACCCCATCCCCGAGCAGTGCCTGACACTCCCCAGCATGGATTTACACATCCCGGGGCCTCCCTGCCTTTGGCACTTCGTTCCACAGGCTCATTTCAAGCACTCCTCGTGTGAAAATGTTCTCTCCGAATTGCTTCTGTTCTCCTTCCCTGATGAGCAGCAGTCCATCTGTGATTGCTCGAAAATTTAGATTATTAAGTGGGTTATTCACAACCATCAATCCCTTGCCCTGTGGCATGCCTCCACTGCCTTTCCTGGTCTTTCTTGGTAAACTCTGAAAGACCAGCATGGCCTGCTCTTCTGGGGAGTTTATATCTGCTCTCCACATCCTCCATCATTTCGACATCTGATGCTCATTTATCACTTTTCCAATACCCTTTGATAGGTTGCAAATAGGTCAGGTGTCAGTTACACCACGCCTCCACCCATCTCCATAAATTAATCCAGATCCTGGGGGGGATGTAAGCGAAATAGGAACTTGGTTTATTTCTTTAAATACAGCCTTGTATTGTGCTGCCAGAACTTGTCTCTTCCCAGCCTCTCTCCGTATCTCCCAAGACTTCCTTGCTGCTGCTGCTGCCAAATGCTGTGTGGACACTGCCCGTGTCCTTATTTCCCTCCTTGAGCCCTCCTCCAAAGCCTTTTCTTGGCTCATACCTTGTGCATTGTGCTTCTGTGTGATTTCTATGATTGTCCTTGTCCTTTGGTTTTCTGGCCTTAATCCTGCCCCTAATGATCCTGACGAGTCACCAGCCGTGAGGCTGATCCACGCCAGCAACACCGACTCCTGACATTATTTAATCATCCATGTCGTGGGATTGTCCCCCTCTCCCTTCCCAAATCTTCCCCTTCTCTTCACAGAGGCATTTCAGGCCAAAGTAAACACAAGTGGCACCAGGGCTGACCCTGCAGCACCCCCCTGCTTTATCTCCCCTCCTCTTCCTCTCCCGGGCACCCGGCGCTGGCAAAGCCCCGGCTTGGTCACACACTTCCCAGTGCTGCAAATCCCCCTCCTGCAGGATAAAATATCAGATTCTTTCCTGAAATACAGATACAGTAAACTCTGGCCATTGTTTCTGGCCTTATCTACCGAATCAATAATGTAGAGAAAGAATTCAAGGACGTTTTTCAGACAGGGCCTTCCTTTTTTTAGGCCGCGGTGACGTCCGCACCTTTAAATGGTTCCATAATATTCACTGCCTTTCAAATACACTGAAGAATTGATATCAGGCCTTTGTATCCGCAGTTCTTCAGATCCTTCCTTGCCTTTTATTAAAATATGGGAACGATAATCTCCATGCCTTTGGTTTCCTGATTTGGGTAAGCTGCCACAGAGCTGTGTCAGGCTTTCCTGTTTCCCTTTCTGTCCCTCTGCTTTGGAGCATTAATTCACTGGATCTGATCCTGAGTCAGTTTGGTTGTTTATTGTCAATATGAAGCAACAGTAAATCCTCTGGTTTCTAGTACAATGGGAAAATACATGTTTACCAGGAAAAAATTGCTGCGGAATAAGTATTTTATTCTCAGAGCCGTTAAGCTGCCTTTCCTTGTAAAATGGAGTTTTAGATGAAAATACAGACGTAGGGGAAAAATAATAAAATGATAAAAATAAATTCTTAGATGAATATTGTGTGTGTTACAGAACACAAGGAGAAGCTGGTCAGAGGAGCTCAGGAGTGCAGCCTGTGCCTGAGCTGTATCAGAAAACTTCTTTGCACGTAGAAGATTCACAGTTATTTAGTGTTAAGTATCACAGGGTGCTCAACAAGTTCATCTTTTCATCTCCTCACAGGCTTATTGGAAATAACAGAAAAATCCATTTACCACAATAAAGACAGAGTGGGACATCAGAAGTGGCCACAGTTCCGTTTGCTGTGTTAGATCTCAATAAATGGTAAAGGAAAACAGTTGTTGAGGAGAGAATCTGCCTGGCAAATACCAGGCTTTTTATAAAGATTCAAAGTAAAGAACTGCAACAGGCAGGAGAGCTCATGAAATTATTGGTGCTTGTTATTGGGCTGGAAAATGGACTTTTAAATTATATTCTGTACAAATGCAGCAGGAACAGTCTTTTAAGACTTCTTCTATGGAACCTGTACACAGGAGACCTGGGTTCCCTTTTTAGGTACTCACTAGTTTTACGTGAAATTATTAATTTATATTTGTAGCTCTGAGTGTGAGAGTTGTATTGGAACAAAACTTAAAGCTTCTTTTCTCATCTCCCCTTTTAGATTGATGCATTGGGTAAACGAAGCAAAGAAGCAGAGGCAGCCTTCTTGAATGTTTATAAGAGATTAATTGATGTTCCAGGTAAGTAAATTATTCCCTTATTCTGAGAAATTAATGGTTCATGTTAGTGTGAATGCTACTAGGCATTTTTCCTACCTTTAATAAGGTAAATACAAGCAATGGTTTTGTTCTAGAACTGATAGACTCATGTATTGTTTCTAATGGAGAGAACTGTAACTGTGGCACATTTCAGGACTTCTCATTGCATCTACATGTTAATGTTTGTATGAATCAAATTATGTTATTATGATACTGTGTGATCCTCAGTATTTTGTTTGTTAATGGGTTTAGACAATTTTGAGAGAAAAAAAAGCATCTCAAAGCTTTACCAAGAAAAAGCAAAATTTGTACTTTTTTAAAGGATAGAGAAAACTTTTCATGCCTTCCAAAGAAAACAAAAGAAAAAGCCTTACTGAAAAGTAAATCACTACCAAATTTCAGTTCTGTGCAGTGTAAGTGTGATCATAAATTTTATTCAAAGACCTTTATTGTATGTGTTTTCAACTTCCCTTTTGTTTGGCATCCGAACTTTCTTTGTTTGGCATTTGGTTTCAGTTCATTTCTTTTTACATTTTGGGAGCTGATTTTTTTTTTTGTTTTCCCCAGTGGTAAATAAATAACTGCCTGAGCAGATTTTTCTTTTTGCAGCTGTACCCACAGCAGAGAGGGAGTGAGGAGCCCAAGTCTCCACTGCCACATCTTGGCCTGACTGAGCTGTTGACACATAACTCTGTGTCATTTTATAGTTTTATAGAACATTAACATTATATATATGTATATAATATTCAAAATACCTCAAGAGGGGTTTTGAAGTGTAATTAATACTTTTAAATACTTTCAAGGCTTCCTAGTGCCCTGACCTTTACTGGTTTTACCGTTGCATGCATGCTTCAAATTTCATGCATGCTTCAAATAAAAATTAATTTTTTAATGTTTTAACTTAATGATTAACTGGTTGAAAGGTCAGTGTTTTCAGATGCTCAGTCGGAGCTAAAAAATGTACTTTTTTTATGCTTTTCCATTCCTAGTTAAGCAGCACCCAGTGGCCAGTCCCTCTGTAGGAATTCAGGGACTCACCACGCTCTTCCTGAGCCACAACAGCCTTGAAAATGTTGTTTTTAGGTTAGTCAGCTGTGGTCTGTGAGTTTTCCTTCACTTATTTCCTGCTCAGAGTCTCAGTAATGTTCAGCTGAACACAGAACAGCTCCCTTTGGCCACTGTTCATGCCATGGGAGGAGTGGATAACTCGGAGAGGGTCCTGACCATCACGGGCAGTTTGCCAGCATGGGGCTGGGATGGGCACTCACAGCTCTGGCTTGGAAAGAAACCCCTCCATGAAAACATTCCCAACAAATCTGCAGCCTGGGAGTCCAGCAGTGAGCGCTGGGGAGAGGCACTGCAGCCCCTCCATCTCCACACTAACACTCGCTGCAGCTTCCTGCCATAATTTGGGAGCTGAGTAGGTTTGAGTTGGAACAGTCTGGCTTTTTTCACGACTGAGAAGTGGTGTCAAACAAGAGCTGTGTGGGATCCTTCGTGTGCTCTTGTGCAGAGGCTTCTTTCTGAAGCCTGGCGAGATCACAGGTGCTGGGATCTGAACAGCAGATCAGACCAAGCCTTGAGGAGAAGGTAGGATTTATTTTCACTCTGTTGAAATGCTGTTGAAATGGTGAGGGACTTTGTCAGGACTTCTCTGTAGGAGAAAGAATTTTCTCTTTTCCTTCACTTGCAGGAGCAAAATTTACAGCCCTGCTCCCACACCCCACAGCCTCTCTCTTGCCCCTCCATCCCCTGCACGTGCCTTATGTCACCTGTCACAGAAATATTTCTTTGATATTCTTAATACACATAAAAACTTCAGCCTGGCTGAGTTGGGAGTGCAATGGAGTCTGTGGGATGAGAAATACCTCCAGGTTTTAGGCCCATGATCTTACCTGGAGGTCTGAGGTAAAAGTAAATTCCAGGAGAAGTCCAGCCAGTCTCCTGTAGCTGTGTGCAGGCATAACAAATACTCACAGTTTACAACACACACTGCAAGGAGAAGGAAAGCAGCCATTAGGAATGTATGGCACTGGTCTTTGTCACTCTGCTTCGTTGTGTTGCTCTTTTTTTCTCCCCTCTCATCCTGTGTAGTCTGCTCCCTTGGGTATCCATGGAGGGCTGGGCAGTGTCCATGGAGGGTTGGGTGGGTATCCATGGAGAGCTCTCCTTTATAAACAGCCATCACTGTTCATTTATCACACGTGTTACTTCGCCTCCGTGTGGCTTTACATATCTTTTGACCTGTTCATTTGGTATTTCAAATATTTAGGTACACTTTTAGCTCCCCAATGCTGCTGTGTTTTCTTTTCGGTGTGAGAAGGGAGAGATGATGTTTGGGGGAAGCTATGCCTGGAATGCTGCAGAGTGGTTATTTAGCATTAAGCATCGCTGTTACATGACAAGGGTGCAATTTTATCAGACTTTCAATATCCTTTATAGGACCATATAATAATTGCAGCTGAAGTCTAATTCCCAGCAGCCAATTTTATGGTTCTTGAGGAAAGCGTGTATTTCTCTCCTCAGTAATAATGTGCACACTTTATATAATTAAAAAGGGCTTCTATTTTAATTTTACTATAAAATGATCTGTATTGAAACTCCAGCTACAGTGCTTTATGGATTCAGCAAAGTTTAATGATTTTCTTTCCTGACCTGACCAGAGTTTTCACTCAGGCTCACCAGTAAGGAATTTGTGGGAAGGATGGTATTTGACTTGTAAATTTTCCTATGTACATCAGGGGGTTTCTCTTTAAAAGATAAAACAGACCTTTTATATATCTCTCTCCAGCTTTATGATGGTGGTAAAATAGCATTATCATTACTTTGTGCTGCAAAATTTATCCTTCCTAAAGGAAAGTACATGTCAAGGAAAACATTTTGGTTTATGTACATTTATACAGCTCATATCGTTCTGTCTTGCTTGAGACTGAACATTTTTAATTAATGGAATTAATTTTCTCATTTAATTGCCTTATTTTCAGTAGGCAGTACAGAGCAAGGGAAAAGCAAATGCTGCCACATGAATTGCACTAATCAACAAGGTTGTCACAACTTACCTTTAAAAATAATGTGAATACATTTATTTTGAAGTAAAGGGAGGTTGGGTGTGTGTTTTGAGGAAGCTTTCTTCCATCTGTTCAAGATTCCTTTGTCTCCAGTTTTATAAAATAAGTGTATTATGTTAACACCCTTGGCTTTTAGGGTCTTAATCTTGCAAGCACTTAAAGTGAAATTGGAGCCTCGTTGTGTGTTTGGAGGAGTGGTGTTGCCTTGCAGAAACTGTATATTCAAAATTCTTTTTCCTAAGTCTTTAAAGGAAAAATAGCGAGCATTAGAAATGCTAAATATTTTTATTTCAAAAAAGGAACTACTTTATTTTTTTAAAAGAAAACTTCAGTGTAATTTTCAAGTAAAAGTTGAAATGTGGAGACCAAGTGAATGCCAGGTGTCAGTGTCTGGATAAAGTGGTTAAATAGAGTGTTCTTTCTGCAATGGATCACTGCAGTTACAGCCCAGTGCCACGATGGATTTGCTCAGTATTTTGTCTCAGTATTGCTCCTGTGTAGGCAAAGAAGAAACAATTCTGCCTTTAAACACAAACTGTGCTCTCTGGATGTGGCACAATTAAACCCAGTTGGGTTCAGTCCATAGAATAGGAAAAAACACAGAGTTTTTTCAGCATGTTTCAGAGTGAGGGAAGGTTAATACAAACTGTTTGCTCTGGGTTTGGAGGGGCTGTGCTGCCTTCCAGGGCTGAGCCAGAAATGGGTTTCATTTCTCCTTAATGGGAATTTTCTCATCAGGAAACAAAACAACTCTGGGGGTGTAAGAGGGGATGTGTGTGTGGTTTTATTGGAGACTCTTCCCGGGTCTGTGCTGTGATCAGATTTGGTGCTATATAATGTCTGTGATGTGGGGTTTAGCTCAGAGGACCTGCTATCGAAGGGAAGTATAACAAAAAACAGAGAAGGTAAAAATAAGATTTTTTTTTTTTTAATGTGCCCTGTCAAAACAATCAAAAGCAATAACAGTGAAAGATGGCTGAAGTGGAAATTTTATCTTTCCTTTGCTCTTTGCCATCATAAATTGCACACCCAGCCGTGGGGGCTGTGTCTCACAAAGGGGTTTGCAGGGGGACCAGACTCCTTAAGGAGTTTTCCACACACCTACATGTAGTATTTTAGTCTACACACAACCCTAGTTCTGCCTTGCAAATTCCAACTGCCCTGCATAGGCCGTTCTTTTTCCAAAGCATGCTTTAGCTGGGAAAACACCAAGTTCTTTTCGAATAAATGAGCAGTAAAGCACTAAATAAGTGTGAGGCAATTACTTCTAAAGGCAGAAATGAAAATTATTTGCAGTGCTTGCAAATAATCAGCCATTTATCAGCCTTTGCCTTTTGATTATTTACAACTCACAGCCCTCTCCAGACTTGCACTGCTGTTTGGGCTACGAGAAAATTCCATTTAAAGTGTATCTGATCAATGTCCTGAGGTTAAAGGTGATACAAGAGAAAAACAGGTTTCATTTTGGATTTGATTGGGTTTTTTTTCCCCCAGAAAAATTATCTGCTGCTTATGTTGGAGGTGATAAATGTGTATGAAGTTATTGTGTTTATGCACGTCCTGTGACTTGTTTGGATTTTTTGGGAAAGTGTAATGTTACGCATAAAGGTTAATGCCAGCCCTGGTAAGAAAGTCTTTATTATACAAGACTTTTACAGACCCAGATGACTCACGCTGTGCTAAAATTCCAACCTAGGTATCCCCAGCCTTTTCTGTCTGTAGGGAGAGCTGGGTGAATGTAAATTTAGGGGACAATAAAGAGAGGTGAGGGAAAAGATGTTCACTCTGAGGGACTGTGTTTAAGCACATCCCAAAGGAGAATACTAAAAAGAGTTGGAAAAAGTTAATACTTGGAGTGCTCTTGGCTGAGATAATGGTTAATTGCTTGGCAAAACTGTCTAAAGTGCAAGATCAGATCAGAGTAAACCCTGAGTTTGTGGTACATGGAGGCTGAACAGCACAGACCATTTTTGAGAAATGTTTGGTATCATTGCAGTGCGAAAAATTTTAGGCAGTTCCTCCTCATTTGTTAATAATACATGTCAAAACTGTCACCCCTTTCCCAATAAAATATATTGGAATAAAACAAAGGACAGACCCATAAAATTAACAACTTTATGGTTTTGTTGCCCCAGACTGTACAAGGGAAATGAATATTCATAAAAGGCACATTCATGTGCCTTTTTTCAACCTTAGAGGGAAAGGAAAACAATATTACAGTGAGTACTCTCAGGGGGAAAGGAAGCAAAATGAACTTGCTAACAGACCCAGAAGTGGCACAGACACCCCTCAAACGCAGCAGTCGGGTGTCTTTCTAAACACACTTGAAAATCTGATAAAATTAAGCAGAAAATTGAGCATAGTTAGTACTTGAAAGAGTGAAAAGCCATAAACCCCTGTGGCTGCAGGCAGTGATTTAGCTGGTGAGTGCATCCCATCTGAAGCCAAAATCCTTGATGCGTCACCTGCGTGTTTAGAACAGGCAAAAAGAAGGAGTTGCACAAACAGGAAAATCTGCAAGCAAAGTCTGTACTGTAAAAAAATTATGGACTGTAGAAATTTAGTGTTTCTCCCCAAACTGTTCTGCAGATCTAAAAAGAGTGGGAGTGAGAGGGACAGTTTAAAGTCCCGACTGCAGAGGGGAGATTTGAGCAGAGTTCTCCGAGGGGCAGAGCTGCCTCCTTTCGTTTTCCAGAATATCCTGAATTGCCCGGGATGCTGCTCCAGCCTTGGCAGTCCAGTGCTGAGGAATGTACAAGTAGCTCATAATCACTTCAGCCTCCTTCCCCATGGGGCTGGAATTCTGAGCCACAGCACAGCGTGAAGTTTGGGATGTGTGGATGTGTGCTGGGTGAGTTCATGCTGGTCGGGCAGCACTGTCAGTGTCACCTATTTCCAGATGCAGCACAAAGTCCTGGCCAGTTCCCATCTTTAGAACTCACTCACTTTATCATTCTGTTTTGAAACCCATGTCAAAATAACTGAAAATAGTTCTGTTACCTGAATACGTGGCTTGAAGTTGGGCTTGTCTGATCACATACTTTTTTCTCTAGTTTTTTCCCGTTGAATTAATAATTGGATAAATTCCTTTGTAAAAGCCGGAATAAATATTCAGAGGAAGAAATATCCCTAAAGCATTCACTTTAAAAAATTTATTGTGTGGTTGTCAAGCCTTATTTTACTTGGTAGGCTGGAGGCACGGAAGGAAGAGGTGAGGTGCAGATAAGGGGAAGGATGCAGGGAATAAGAGCAGGAAGAATGTGCTGTAAAAGGAGATATCCCAGCAGATATCCCTGTGGGAAGGGGATGTGTTCACCTGCAGGGTGGCACTGCAGCCCCTCAGGAAGATGTTGCTGCAGGGAGAGATTTAGAGCAGCCCCAAGGCCTGAGACTGGAGAAAAAGGCAGAACGTGCTGGGGAGGGAGAATACTGGACTTTCCCTTTCTCGGTTGCAGGAATGTGAACTGGAATTAGAATAAACCCCAGCTTTCGGAGGGTTTAGTGCTAAGTCTGTTCAGAAGCTTTTAGGAGAAGGAAGGGATGAATATAGCAGAAATGCTTTCAAACATAGTAGAAGGCTCTTTTTTCTTTTATAATCTCAAAGTAGGAGAAACGAAACTTGAAGTACAAGTGTTTTTTCTGTAACTGGCCTTTGCACTGAGCTCGCTGTGTGAGCAGAAATTCCAGTGTCCTGGGCCATTACTAGAACATTAACAACCAAACTGGAGCCTTTTCATTTGCAGTGGCTTCTCTTGTAACTCATTAGGTCCTTTTTCAGCTGACATAGCGCCATCAAACACTGCCCTACCTATTATGCAAACCCCACGTTTAATATTAAAAACTTTTCTGAGGATTTACTTTGGTTACTCCTTTGAAAATAGAGGGAACTGCAGTGCAGTTCGTGAAGGAGTCGATCATTTACTCTGCCTTACGTGATTTTTTTTGATTCTAGGATAGTGATGCGTCTCAATCCGGGGCATCTTTCTGCCAGTAACCATTCCCGAGCTGGGAGATAAATAAAGAATGTTTTTAAATAACAGTGTGAGGACCACACTCCGGGAGAGATCTGTGCGATTGTGGTCACATTGGCTGTACACCATCCCGTGCTGTTTCATTTAACCCTGCAAGCTTTGGAGAACTTGTGCCGTGATTAATGGGGAGGAAAGGCGCCGGTCTGCTGCCACTCCCCCGTCCCCACGCAGGGGGGTCCCATCAGTCTGGCTTTGCTGCTTCCAGAGGTCGGCAGAATTTGGGATCCAGCTTTTTTTTTTTTTTTGGTGAGGAAAATGAGAGTCCCTCACCCTCTTGTGGGCACTATGAGTTCCCCGGTACAGGCTGCACAGAACGCTCTGACAGCCGGAGGGTGAGGAGAATGCTGTTAAAAAGTGGGGGGAAAAAAATAAATAAAAGGAAGACACAGATCCCAGTCCTGTGGGATGGGGGAGTAAGAAAATATGTATAATTGTTGATTGAAGGAAGAACCTTTTCATGGTTTTTATGAAGTGAGGGGTTGGAGAGATGATGAGCTTTGTTTCAGATGGAATTACGGCTATAACTCTTCTGTCCCTGGGCTACCAGAGTCATAGGGGAACGGGAGCAAAGCTATCATTTATTCCATGAAAATCTTTGTCTCAGTCTCTCTAGGCTATTTCAATTTACCCCTGAAATTTCTGGGGAATAATTAATGAATTAATTAAGTATGCTGTGAGGTGTTTGAATATTCAAAAGCTACAATGTAATTATTATTTTTTCTAAAACACATTTTCAGGTTATTTTCAGACATGCAGTCTCCCACGAAAGCAGTTACTGCATCAGAAGCTCACGGAGCTTCTCCTTGTCTGTAATCCAGGGATCATTCTCTGTCAGGAACACTCCCTGCAAAGAGCAGCGTTGCATTTAGGAAGGGCAAAGAAACTTCCTTTACTTCGTGACCAAAGCATTGTGACAGCAGGGCTGAACTCCTGGCTATTTGAAAAAGTTAAATCGCGTTAATAAAGCTGTGTTTTAGGGGGATTTTTGTTTTTGTTCCCCTCCCTTATCGTTTGGTGTGGGCGTTTCTGGTGAGCGATCTCCGAGAGCTTTGCTTACAGCGGGGTTCAGGCAACAAATTCAGTCGCGTTTGAAAGAGACGCGTTGCCTTCCTTGAATTATTTTTAGATCCCAACCTTAGGAAACACATTTCCAGTGATATAAATTATTAATTGCCCCTGTAGTTCTGGCACTGTTTCATAACTTGCTTTCTTATCGTTTCCAGTGTTACAGGCCTGTAAATGAAGAGGGAGGAGGGGGGGTTATTAAAACGCAAGTCCTTTGTTTTGGAAGAGGCTCTTTGGGAGCTCCATGTTATGATACCGAAGGAACAGATTCAAAGGAAAAGAGAAGAGGTTTAATTTAGATATTAGGAAGGAATTGTTCCCTGGGAGGATGGGCAGGCCCTGGCACAGGGTGCTCATAGCATCTGTGGCTGCCTCTGGATCCCTGTGAGTGTCCAAGGCCAGGCTGGACAGGGCTTGGAGCAGCCTGGGACAGTGGAAGGTGTCCCTGCCCGTGGCAGGGGATGGAACGAGATGAGCTTTAAGGTCCCTTCCAACACAAACCATTGCTGTGATTCTTTGATTTCTATGAGTGTTTTTTGTGAATAAGCCGAGAGCGAACCTCGGGCAGGGCAGAGCGGGGCGCTGGGCTCTCGTGCAGCCCCTGGCCCATCCATGGGGCGTCTCACGGCACGGACAGACCCCGTTTGTGGTGATTTTACAGCGTGTCAGGAGCCCCCCGACCCCGCATCGGCACCCGCTGCCGCCGCCCGATCCGCCCGCGCGGCGATCCAGGCCGGGCTTTGCCGCTCTCCCCGCCGGGGCCGGCCGGAGGTCCCGGGGGCTCCTGCGGGGTCCGGGCAGCACCTCCGGGGGTCCGGACAGCCCCTTTGGGGGTTCGGACAGCAACTCCGGGGTTTCGGACAGCCCCTTTGGGGGTCCGGACGGCACCTCCGGGGATCAGGGCAGCCCTTTTAGGAGTCTGGACAGCCCCTTTGGGGATCCAGACAGCACCTCCGGGGGTCCGGACAGCCCCTTTGGAGGTCCGGACGCCACCTCCGGGGGTCCCGGCGGTCACTCCGGGGGTCCCAGTGTTCCCTCCCGGCCCGTTCCTCGGGACTGCTCCCGCCGAGCAGCGCTCCGCAGCCCTGGGGTTAAATATATATATTTATATAAATATATATGGGGAGAGAGGGTGATTTGGCCCCGCGCGCTGCAAATTGTACATTTAAACAATGACACGGTTTTTCCACTCCGTTTGGCAAACCCCGCCATCAGCCCCTCTCGGTGTTGTCGGGGGTCCTCAGCCCTCACGGCAGCAACAGCCGCGGCCGAAGGGTTAAAGATAAACTTTAAACATTCCCTGTCCCGCAGGAGCTCCTTTTCCATGAGCCAAGGTGGGCTTTCCCCCCCTCTCCTTAAATAACGAGGGTGGTCCCAGCATACTCTATATCGAGACAGCTTTTCATCAGTTGCTCATCAGCATGCTAATTGCTGTATGACTAATTATGCCCTGAATTCCAGTTGATTTTCTTAATGAGACAGCTGGGTTAATTATGTAATCGTATGATTACATTAGCCCAGAGTGCCCTGGCGAAAAGGAAGGCGGGCGGGAGCGGGATGTCACCGGGCGAGGGGCACGGGGGCAGCCGTGGTCATTTTGGCCGTAGTGATGGGGAGGGCAGGCCTGAGACAGCGCCCGCGGTGTCAGCACCGGGATGGGATTGTTGACACCGAGAGCCGTGTCTGCTTCCAGCGCGCAGGATGAGGGAGGAACGGGGGTTCAGCAGCAAAACTCACTTGGGAATTCAAAGAGTCATCGATGGCCCTGTTGTGTCTCGGGGATTGAGGGTGGGTTTGGGCTGAGCGATGTGGGGTGGGAGTTGGATAAAGAATGTTTTTAAATAATAGTGTGAGGACCACACTCCGGGAGAGATCTGTACGGTTGTGGTCACATTGCCTGTACACCATCCCGTGATGTTTCATTTAACCCTGCAAGAATATCCTGAGCTGGAAGGGACCCACAAGGATGATCAGTCCAACACAGCCCAAATAATCCCACCCAAATTCTCCTGGAGCTTTGGCAGCCCCGAGGCTGTGCCCATTTCCTGGGGAGGCTGGGCAGAGCCTTCACCCTCTGGGAGAAGAACCTTCTCTTGATACTCAACCTAAACCTGCCCTGACACAGCTCCTGCTGTCCCTGGTCACAGAGAGCAGAGATCAGAGCTGCAGACTCCAGTGAGCCTCCCCTCAGTCTCCTCCAGCTGAACAAACCAAGTGCCCTCAGCTGATCCTTGCACAGCCCCTCCGTCATGACCCTTCACCGTCTGCGTGTCCCTTCTTTGGACACTCTCTAACAGCTTGAAATCTTTCTTACGTTGTGACACGCAAATCTGCACCCAGGGTGGTGAGGGACTACTTCATCTAATGTGTAGTTCAGGCAAAATTGATATTAGTGTTTCTTTTAAAATTGTTTGTGAAGTCAGTACTTTGCGCACCTAAACAGTAAAAAAAAAAAAAAAAAAAAAAGAAAAGAAAAGAAAAAGAAATAAAAAGGAAAAGAAAAGGAAAAAAAAGGTTCCATTGCCCTGCTGTTGAAAAAATATTCCTCATCAGGGCATGTGCGTGGTGTGAGCCCAGCCTGAGAGGTGTTGCTGGGGCTGCGTTGCACCAGCTCGTTTGATGTGAAGTATTAACTGCTATAAAAATCACTTCATATTTGTAACATTAATTGTTTTCTCATCTGTGTCCACTGAGACGTGTCCATCCTCCTCCTGTGCGAGGGGACGGTGAGGTGTGTCCCAGCAGGGGATGTGCCAGGAGCTCTGCAGTCCCGGGGAGGCAGAGGCAGGAGCGGGCTCTGCTCTGCGGGGTTGGAAACCCGGCGGTTTGTGTTTCTGCTGTGGCAGCGTGGAGGAAACCTCCCCAGGGATCGGATCCAGATGTGCTGGGCTGCCTGTGAGCACAGGATGCTGGGGGCTTCTGTGTGGGTATGGCGTGTGCAACAAGTGGATTGGGAAAAAACGAGCAGAATAGGAAGCAAGAGGGAAAAAAAAAAAAGTGCGCTAAATTTAGTGTAAAAATAGACGTCTCAATCTTGGGCAGGAATGATCTTGCAAAATGCTTTTTCAGGTTCTGGATGATCAGATCCCTTTTACTAATTTTCTCATTTTTTTTTATTTATCCTGTGCCTAGCAGGGATTCTGGAATTTCACAAGAGAAAATTCAAAGCAGGGGAATAATGTTTGATGAGGTTTCCATATTTCAGTGTTCAGCGAGGTGATTTTTCTCTCTTACAGACCACAGAAAGGGCATTTCCTTTGCTGCCTCTCTCCATAAGCCAGAGCCAGTTGATTTTTTTGAGCCGTGTATGCCTGTTGTTTGTGTAATGAATCGAAAGTTTTGGTCCATTGCTTGTTTAAAAATTCAGTGACCTCCTGTTAAATGACATGAAACAGACTTGGCAAACCTGGTTAATATAAAAAGGTATGCTTTTCCATGCATGCATGTGTTGGGAAAGGGAGAGTATTTTTATTTATTTTTAATCTGCTCCACTCAGGTAGGAAAAAAGCCATTGTGACTGTAAGGCTTATGCTTGTTTCAGGTTAATTGGTGTTTATAAATACTCCAGAAATAACAGGTTTTTCGGTTTTTCAAGCTAAAAGACCATGTTGCAGCTTGCCATGAGAAATTATTTTTCTCTCTGCCCAAAAATGTCTTGATTGGTCATTTTATTGTCATACAACAATTAGTTTTCTTTAATGCAGTTTATAAATTTAGGTCTAAGAGGTGCTTCACCCCTGGGGTTTTTCAGCATGTCCTCCAGCAGTATTTGGTGGCTGCAGGCCATTAGTCCTTCAAATAGGCTCTAGTGAAGTTTGAAGTTTAATGCACAGAGACTTTTTTTTTTTTACATTTTGTTTGTTCTGCCACTGTTTTGCTACTTGAACATTAACCTTTAATAGAGCTAAATTAAATATACATGTCCTGATGAATAATTATGAGATCGCAAGCATTTTCATTTTGTACATGAAGCTTCTCAGGGATTGCAAATTTGACTAAAGGTTTCGTCATTATTCACTTTATAATGCCCACGTTATTTTTTTCTTTTAATTCTTTCCTGATTTCAATATAAAAAGCCCTGTGTGTTAGGAGCAAAATACCTCTTGTGCGTGTCCCAGCTTTTCACAACGGGCGTGTTAAAATGAGGGTGGGGAGAAGTGAACCCACAATTTTGTCAAGTTCACTTTCTTTCATCGTGGCACTTTATTTCATAGCAATACCCACAGCTGAAGCTTAAGATCCCAGGCTCGATGGGATTCGTGGTTCCTGTAACAATTTCAGACGTGGCCAGAGCGAGACAATCCAGCTTTTCTTTGTGCTCAGCAGATGAATGTCCTGGGCTGGCTCTTTGGGGGATGCTGAACTGCAGAAGTGTGACAAAACTCTGCTCCTTGCACAGGAAGGTCAGGGACCTCCATGGGAGCAGGGGAATGTTGTGACAGCCCACACCGTAATAGGACCATCCATAAATACTGCAGAGCCTCCAGCTCGTGCTACTGCTGCCACTTCAGCTCTCTAATTCCTTACCTGTACCCCCCTGTCTCTGCCACAATAACATTTTAAGTTTGATTTATTATAAATATTTTAATACAGATAATAATAACGAAAAGTATTTGGCCTAAAAAGCATAAATGAAAAAGCTATGTAGTCATAAACTATGTATGTACAGAGAACAGATGACAAGCAACCTAGATTTTGTATTATGAACAGGGTAATGCCATAAGCTGTTGAAGAACCCGAGTAACAAAATGCAGCAGGCTGCTACTTAGAATGTCTCTGAGCTCAACATAACCCAGTGCTATTCTTTTATAAACTATGCAACAACGCTGGCATATTGAAAAACACACAGGCTCATGCTTAATGTGTTAACAGAGGTACAATAGACTTATTATGTGTTTCCAGAGACTGGAACTGAGGGTGGTCTGAAAAATTAATGACTGTGGTGGTTGAAAATTAAGTGAACTCCCTAATATATACTGTTGTTGATCCACTGAGTTTGGTGTTTAGCATTCCTCAACAGGAGACTAAATCTTTGCAGCCATTTCACAAGAGATGCTGGCGCCCATAGCAGAAATATATTCAATAATCTTTTATAAGTCCATCACACTCCAGAGTTTTCCTATCCTGACTGGGAAGAAGTCCCAGAATAAATCACACATGCACATGTCAGGTGCGTGCTGAGAACCCTCTTTTACCAGGAGGGGATGAACATCAGAGAATTAATACTGTGAGGACATTTGATTAATAGTGTAAGAAAAAGAGAGATCCAAACTCAAGGTTCATGGAATTGATTACATCCACACAACGTTTTTGATTATTATTGATCTATCAATAGAAGAAGTACCACTCAGATCTCCATGGTCACAGAACCTGTTTGAGCTCTGCTGTGCAGGAAGGCACAGTTTGCTTCAGAAATTCACTCCTGCACAAGCAGAGGCCTGGGAGGGACAGTAGCTGTCAGTGAGCTGTGCAGTTTGATTGCTTTTCACCAAAAAAATTCTCATTTTGCAATAAAAAATGTGAAGCTTAAAACTCACACATGCCTTTGAATCATGACTCTCTGCACCCAGGAACACTCCTGGGGATTAGTGCCAGGATGGAGAAGACGTGTCCAAATTTTGTGGAATCACAGAATGGTTTGGGTTGGAAGAGTCCTTAAAGCTGATCCCATTCCACCCCCTGCCATGGGCAGGGACACCTTCCACTGTCCCAGGCTTGGAGCACTGGGCCTGTCCAGGCTGGCCTTGGGCACTGCCAGGGATCCAGGGACAGCTACAACCAGAGCAAGCTGTGCTGGCACCTCACCATCCTCACAGCCAAGAGTTCCTTCCCAATATCCCATCTTCCCTGCCCTCTGGCAGTGGGAAGCCATTCCCCTTTGTCCTGTCACTCCAGGTCCTTGTCCCAAGTCCCTCTCCAGCTCTCTTGGAGCCCCTTTTAGGCACTGGAATGGGCTCTAAGGTCTCCCCAGAGCTTTTTCTTCTCCTGAACACCCCCAGCCATCTCAGCCTGGCTCTGTATTTAAAGAGAACATAGATAAAATGAAATATTTCTGGTTTTTTGAAGTTTGCAGGATATACAATGTGAGGAATGTCCAGATCTAATAACTCAAAGAAGGGCTCTGCTGGCTCCAAAATGGAGAAAAAAGGACACTTGTGCTCTGAGCTGCTTGGGTCACGGAAGAGTTCCTGTTTCATTTCATTTTACTGTTTCTTTTTCAGATCCGGTTCCAGCCTTGGATTTAGGACAGCAGCTTCAGCTGAAGGTTCAACGCATGCACGACATTGAAACAGAAAACCAGAAACTTAGGGAAACTCTGGAGGAATACAATAAAGAATTCGCCGAGGTGAAAAATCAGGGTAGGTTGCAACTGTATTATCAGCTTTTAATGCAGACTGAAATTTGAAGATGGAGATTGAATTCAGTTTTATTTCTTAAAGATAGAGGTGACAGCAGCATTGAAATTCAGTAGAGAAAGTGCAGTAATCTATTAGAGCCTCTTCTGTATTTGTGTGTGGGGATGGGCTTTGGCCAGACTCTTTGGATTTCTTGAAAGTTTCATTTTACTGTAGCACCAAGTCAGAGGATGGAGTTGTTATTCTGCATATTTGGTTGTAGCCTTCAGCACTGAAAATTACACCTGACTGACGTTATTTGTGACATTTTATGAGAGGCAGTGCTGGTACTGACATCAAGCTGAACGTGGGTGTTGGTACTTGCAGGATGTGCAGCTTGCACAGACAAACAAAAATTCAGGATTTTGTACCCACATATGACTCTGTACAAAATGGAACTTTTTCTGTGCTGTCTTTCCTTATCTAAATGTACTGCAGGAATACATTCAGCATTTGCACTTTATTTTTACTCTAGAGACCATCCATAGAGCAATGTAAATACAAGCTATTACTGTTAAATTATTTAAGTTTTAATGAGACTAAAGTACATGAAAATACATGAAAATCTCAATGAGATTTAAAGCCTGCTGGCTTTAAGACTGCTTAAGTTTTTTTATGATTCAGTTTCCTGCACCAGGAAAAAAAAATCTTCTCAGCCATGCACTTAGTTGCCCATCCATGATACTTTTCATTTCCATCTTTAATGTCCAGTTCTGGATGGTGGAAATCAAGATTTTATTTTGTTTTTTCTATTATGGAACTGTTGCACCCAAGTAACATTTGAAAGATGTGTTAGCAACTAAGTTGATTTTGTTAAATCTCATTTTTTGCTGAGAGAACATCTACACAGTTACATATTTTGGAATATATTTTGTTTTAATCTAGAGGGTGTGACCCCTGGAGAGGACAGGTATCAGCATGCCAGGATTTGGGCTGGACTGCAGGAGATGTCATGTTGGAACTGTAATGCTCCAAGCAAGACAGTATTTTTTGCTGGAAATGTACAATCATTGCAGTTCACTGTGCAGAGTTTTCCTGAGGCTGTGCATCCAGTACATCCAAGCATGACATGGGGGTTCATCCCACAAAGTGCAAAAGCTCTTGACTTGTAGAGATTTTTGCTACAACCACTCAGAACTGACATTTTTGATTTTCCCTGGTGTGCTGGAATTTCCTTTCCATTTCCCCACTGTAGCCTTTGTGCTGTTTTTCACTCCAGTGCAGTGGTTTCACTCTCAGTTTCAAACAGGGATTAATAAGCTATCCAGGGAAAAGGCTGTTGTTAGCTGAGGGTGCTTTGATCAGTTAATCTCTGTTTGGAGGGCTGGTATGAGCTCTACAGTGCCTGTAAGAACTTCTTCCAAAACTGGTATAAATGGCAGTGCCTGACAAGCTGTAGCTGACCTGAGCACTGAAGGAGGCACTCAGTGCTTCAAGCAGTGTAGAGGATTCAGCTGTACTCGTCCAGCACATCTATTGTTAGTTGCTTAAAGGTAAATTCAGATTTTATTATGATTGTATTACATTTTTCCCCCATATTTGTGCGCTCCTTGCGTTCATTTTCATAGTTTTGTTTTCTTTTAAAATTGGACATGAAACTTAGTCAAGGTGCATTTCCATGAGATTATTTTGCTCTCTGCTTCTCCATATACCAGAATATTTTTTGCAGATTTATATCTGAAAACACCTGGAGCAGAGGTGTCCTCAGAAGGGAGTGCAGCCCCCTCTGCCCACAGGAGCAGCATCCTGTGTGAAGGGAGCATCCTTTGCCTATTCAGGAAGAGATCAGGATTTGTATGACTTCCCGGATCTCAGGGAAGAATTTCCCTTTGCTTAAGAAAAAAAAGAAGTGACGTGTCCTTTTCACGGCCTGTTACTCAGTAATGAGCCTCAGCTGATTTCTGCACAGCCAGCAAAATCCTGCTCCTTCAGGCAGAGGCAGCTGCTTTGCTGGCAAGCTTTTTTACCACTCTTCCCCTGTTTTTTGTGGTCACAGTGACCCAAGCTGCCTTTGGTAGTGCCCAGACAGCAGATCATGTCACCAGCTACCTCCTGTCTGCCTCACAGCTCCCTGTTCAACTCTCAACATCAGGATTTTGAAAGGATTATGTGTGGGTTTGTGTGATGTTATTGAGGGCTTTTTTCCCCCCAAGCCCATAGGGTTTATTTTTCATATTAGGGTTTGTCTTCCTAGGATGTTTCTGCAGAATATGAAACTTTTCATGTCCAAAAGTTTTTATTTTTTCCTCAAGCTTTATTAATGGTATCTGTTAATAAGTTGATATTTTTAAGCCCCTTTCATCCTGGTGTGAGCACTCCGAACTATGTTGTTGCTGGGAATCTTCTGGCAGTCCAAGGCTTTTTCCAAATTCCATTATTGTTACAGAGCATACTCTGGTGGATGTCCTCCTGCTTTTCCTCTCCTGAGCCCTGTAAGGATTCAGTCCTTTCCTTTGGGTGGGATCACAGGGTTTTCATGTAGGAACAGATCAGGGCATGTAAGGAGAGGCTGAGCTGTGGCTCTGCAGGTTTCTGCATCTGCTCTCATCCACTGCTGGGCATGGGGAAATGCAGGAGGGCTCCTTGATCCGAGGGAAGGGTTCTGCAAATTCCCTGGAAGGCTGCAAGTGCCTCAGAAAGTGAAAACAGTCAATGTTTGTGTGTAAACCCTGGGGTGGATGATGAGGCAGAGACAGCAACTGGGACATGCAGAGCTGCAGTGCCTGCTGTTAATGCAGCAGTTGGATGTTGGGTTTCCCTTCAGCTGGGAAGCAGAACAGAGCTGTATCCCAGATATGTGTTCAATTAGTGTGAGATTGCATCTGTGCATGAACCATGGTGGAACTGCCTCTTAGTGCGTGAGCACAGTCAGGTGAATTAAGTGTCCTGTGTGTAAATGCATACTTAAACCTACACTGGGACTTTATTAATCTTCCCTCAGCACTGAGCTAATTTTAGGCTAGTCAATAAGGTGATATTATATTTTACAATTGATTTTTTTTCCCTTCTTTTTTAAAAAAAATTCGTGTTAGAGGAACCTCCTTCACTCTGCTTTCCAGCAAACTCCATTGATCCTTCTCAACCTAAACACTTAAAGTTCAATTTAACATTTAGGGAGTAAAAGGTCTCCAAAGGGACTCATATCCATTGATTTTGTGTCAGAGTTGAAGAGCTAAAGTTTAAAACACACTGAGCCTACAGGGTAAAGCAAGCCTTGTGTTGTGGAACCACGTGGAGCTGTGTAAACTCATTCCTCCCCTATTGTTTTCCTGCAGAGGTTACAATAAAAGCACTTAAGGAGAAAATCCGAGAATATGAACAGACCCTGAAGAACCAAGCGGAGAACATAGCCCTCGAAAAGGAGCAAAAGTTACAAAATGATTTTGCAGAGAAGGAGAGGTGAGTGTGTGTGTGTGTGTGTGTGTGTCTGGGTGCTGGGGAGGAGGAGAGAGGGATTTTTCTGTTTAATCTTCCCAGGCAGGGCTGGTGGCTGCAGACAGCTCATCCATTGAGTGATTCCGGCGATTTACGCCTTTGACACGGGATCATTTGATACTCAACTTTGCCCAGGAAAACAATCGGGAGAGTGTGGAAGTGAAACAAGGACAGATTGTCTCTTCTCCCTGCTGTGGTGGGGAGGGGTGTGTCGTGTTCAGGAGGGTGCAAACCTGCTTTTATTCCTCCCTGGCTGCACTGTCCTCTGTGACACCAATCTGTCTCCATCAGCCAGGGCAATTCCTGGTGTGTCCCAGGCTCTGCAGCCCTGGGATGGGGCAGATCAACCACTGCACCCACAGCCTGGGCCAGGGATGCACCACCCCTGTTTCCCTGGGAATGGCTGAGAGACACAGGATGTCTTCCTGAATTATCCTGGCAAGGTTTGCATCTTCTGCATGCCAGAATTACAAAGGGTTTTCATTATTTATTATGATTTAAAAAAAAAAAAAAAAAGTTTTTGATGAATTTCTGATGTTTTGCTAACGAGCAGGCAGTGTTTGAATCTTTAGGTTGGTGGGCAAATAAATCAGGCAGGAGAGAACCAAGGGGCTAAAGAGGGAGTTCTGTCAGGCTGCATTCCCTGCCTTGAGAATTTATTTCTCCCATGGAGCAATAACACTGAAGCTATAATATGTTCAACACAGCGTGGAAAAACCTTCAGTTCACGTGAGCTTTTTAGTTGGAGGGTTGGTTGTTTAAATTCAGGGCTGAATGGGGGAGAATCTACCAGTGAATGCAAAGCTTTATTTTTTTTTTTTATTCATCAATACCTGTGGGTTCCTTTTTTGATAAGCAGCTTGTAAGCAGTGCTTTTAACAACTGCAATTTCAATGTGCTTAAAAATAAAACAAAATGGCAGGTCATGGAATGCAAATAAAAGTGTGTGTAAGAGAGGTTTTGAGGTCTCAAAGTATATGGTTCAGTATGAAGAGAACTGATGCATGATTCTTGCTATAAATAGTTATTTAGCTGGTCAGCAGTGTTGGAGAAGGAATTTGTGCACCCTATGGAGTGCAGGCAGGATGCTGGTAGTTTCATAAGCCATTTCACAATTCTGAGAGCTGCAGAATATCCTAAAAGCAGTGTTGTAAAAAGCATGGCTCCTGGGAGATGTTGGAGCAGCTCCTTTCAGAGATGGGTTTTATAACTCCTGCAGCCTGGCTGTTAGCAAGGAGTGCAGTGGCTGCGTGGCCAGATGATGTAAAGATGAGTTTAACTGACACAAACAAGAAAATGTTGCCTGTGGACGTAAGAATTGTGAGCATATTAAAGTTTTGCTCGTGTTCTGTAGAAAATACCACTGTGAGATTTGTTTTGAAATATGTGTGTTTTCTTAAAGAGTAGCTAATAATATTGCTGCATTTGGCACCCATTACAGCTCTGATGAAACAGCTGCTGCATCTATTCACTCTATCAGTTATGGCAACAAATTCCTTCATTATGACACTAAAATGGAAATGTATCATTCTTCTTGTACTAACTTTGTACAACAGAGGGTGCTTGGTGACAATTTTCTCAATGTGTGTGACATTTCCAAAACAAATTATGCTCAAGCAAACCTTCCACTGAAGTTGTCATTTATATAGCAGTCAACTCTTTATAATGTTCACAGCTTACGTTATGAGGTGGCTACACTGTTAAAATTTTAATCAGTGGGACCACAAAGCAGGAGCAGCATCTCACAACGTGACAACATTCCTGGGTCCCACGGAAGCACCTCGGAGCCTGTGTGGTGTTGGCAGTTCTCTCATTCCAGTTGAGACATTTATTCCCTCCATTCCCCCAAATCTGCAAGGCACAGATGAGTTGTTTGATGTGATCATGAGCTCTGCTCTCACCTCTCCTCTCCCCTTCACAGAAAATTGCAGGAGACCCAGATGTCGACAGCCTCGAAGCTGGAGGAAGCCGAACACAAAGTTCAAGCTTTGCAAACAGGTTTGGCTTGGCTTTTATGACCTTTTCCAGGTGGTCAGGTGGGAGGTGAGAGGACAGGGATGGTTGGGTGTGTCAGGACTGGGTGTGAAGCAGCTCTTGGCGTGCAGGGAGGTCCAGCAGAGCTCAGAGGTGCTTTGTGAATCAGAGCAAACGCTGCCGTTGCCACTGGCAAATAAAGGCGCTGTGGAGCACACACAGAATCAGAACATCCCTGGAATTACAGCAGGCCATGGAACTTACCCTCCTTGTGTGTTCTGCTTCCACACATTTCCAAACTGTGATAAATATCTGTGTGAACCCTGTTTCTTGCCTGTTGCTGTGACTTGCCGTTAATTTCCATCTCTGCATACTTTGAAATTCCAGGTCTGGACACATGTGGCTTTGTTTACTATGGGAACAGAAGAAATTTTATTCCCTGAACTATTGCAATAAGTATTTCAAAGCAATAAACAGTTCAGCCAGCTTAATAAGGAACTAATAATGTCTAGCTTGGTTAAGCAAAAAGTGGAAATTTTTGCAATATAACAAAAATACTGTAAGAAATGGTGAAGAAAGTCCAAACCCTGTGGTTTTTTTTAAGTCATAATGGTTTGCCTAGGTAGAAGGGTGAAGGTAAGGAGGTGTACAGCTTTATTTTTTTTTTCATCAGGACATGTACAGCCTTATTTATGACTGAATACTGCTGTTTCAGTACTGTAATGCTTCATGTTTATGCCTTTTAGCCTTGGAAAAAACCAGGACAGAACTATTTGATCTGAAAACAAAATACGATGAAGAAACTACTGCAAAGTAAGATTTCCCCGTTTTCTTTCTATGTCTTCCTTCAGGGTATCACTGATTTTTTTTGTTTTGCATCTGTCTGTTGGAGAGAGATGAGATGAGGGAGGCTCAGGCATCCAAGTTTTTGGAAAACATGGTCATAATTTGGCTTCCTATGGAGAGATTATTAGTTTTTATATTTTCTTCCCCCCAACAAGGCACGTCTCCTGGCACACACGCTGCTGCATTCCTGGTTTCATTCTCAGGTGCTTCATCTGTGTGTCTCTTAGCCTGTATACCTCTTGTATTTTGTCTAGAAATAGGGCAGTTTCAGAAATAAGGTATTCATTGTGATCATCCCATCTTGGTGAAAACAAAGCTCCACTTAGTGAAGGATTTCTGTTTGGCTCTTAAGCACCCTGGTTCTTTCTGCTTTTGGGGTAGTAGTCCTTGCTCTGCCAGGTTCACCCCTAATTACAGAGAGCAGCATTTTGGGCAGATTTTCCTTGTTTTCAAGTGGAATGTGAAGGTAGTCTTAAAAGTATATATTCTTGTCTGGTTAATAGCTACTGTTTCCAATTATCCTCTGGTTTTATTAACCATCAGGGCAGGGAACAACAAAAGAGACAGACTGCTGCTGGTTTCCTTTGAACCCTTCACATTTAAGGAAAGTTAATAATGAGAAGGAATTCTCATGATCAGCAGGATTAAGCACAAAGAGTCATTTCAGTGTCTGGAAATGGGGTGGGAATGAAGCAGCCATTTCAGATGGCTGGGACACTCAAGGGAAGGGCTGGGACTCAATGTCACCTCCCTGTGCCCACTGCCCAGGGTTGAAAACCAGTCAAACTGGCACCAATTTTAAATTTCTTACCCCGTGGTTCTGTGCCTGTTGAGGATCTGATTCCCCACTGAGGATGTGGAGCTCCCAAAATTCAGCCCATGGTAGTTTGAACAATCAGCACTTGGAGTTTAAACACCTTTTATGTCCTTCTGGATAATCTTTCAGGTGAATTTTGGTCTTCCTCTGGAAGTCCAGTTTCCTTTGAGCTCCATGTAGGATGAGTTCCATGCAAGGAGATCAAAAGTATTGATTCAACCCTCTCTAAGGGATGTAAACACATGGTTCAGATGGAGCCTTAAATTCCTGCAGATTGACTTTGTTTTTTCCTGCACATAACTGATATTGTTGCTGTTATTTAATCTTGCAGTCACTTCTGAGAGAACAGGCAGAGATCAGTGGTTGTAGGCATTGAACCTAATAACCCCTCACCCTTTTTAATGTGTTTATTTGCAGAGTGCTTCATTTTTTAATACTGGTTCCCTAAGTGCTGTAATTTATCTTACACTGAACAAAATCTGTTCTCTGCAATATTTGTTTGCATTTCTAATCTCACTCTTTCGGGGAGATTCACATGGAAATATTTCTTTTTTATATGATCTTGAGAATGACTTTTACCTAATTTATATAGAATTACATAAAATTAGTAGCATCTGCAGTAACAAGAAGTTTATTGTGTTCTGCAGCAGAATGATTATGGAGACTGGGTCTGGAATATAGTGGCCATGGAGCTGAATCCTGAAGCAGACATTAAGCTTGTACTTTATCTCCCAGACTAATGTACTGTGAAAACAAACTTGTAGGTCCTAATAACAGCAGAAATATTTTATCATTGTTTTGGATATTTATGGCAGGAATGGTTCTTGCATAACAGCAGTCGTCTGTAGCATTTGCAGCCCAAATTTTGCAATATGGAAATCTAGAAGAACATGAAAAGGGAACTGAATGTAGACAGTGAAATTGAGTCATCTATTTTAATTGTAAAAGCTGGGAGAAAGGCTGAAAAAACACCAATAAAAAGGGTGAAAGACAGTTTGATTCTTTTCTTAAAAGAAACCCTCTTTTGATCTAAGTCTGAAAAGCTACTTGTATTGCCAATTTTAATTTTATGTTTTAAAAACATGTGATTTTTATCTTAGGCCAGAATTGTTAGTTTTACAGACGCTTATTTGATGCAGATGAATTGGAGTGCCTTTGGGAAAAAAACAGATAATTGTCAATTTTTTAAAGCTAACAGTGCTTTTAAGATTTTCAGTCTCAGAATAAAGCTGTCTTTCAACTACTTGAAACTTTGAAAATCTTTCAAACAAGGCAGAAAAAAAAAACCCAAGAAGCAAAAGAAATGGAGAGTGAGAAGTCTTCATTATCAGCATTAAGGAGTCTGGATTTTATCCTGGAGACCAGTTGTGGTGATCTGAGAAGTTGGGAATCATTATGTCAACTTGTTTGCTTTATCTTCTCACAATGTCCCGTTCAAAGTACTCTACGTGCAAAGGGAGAGACAGAGACACAGCCAGGCACCTTCAGATGAGATCAGCAGCTGGAATTAAAATTTCCAGTCCAGTTTTGTCATCCCCACGTCCAAAATTCCCAGCAGGTGGGTGTGTGCTGCCTCTGGACCCTTCCCTGAGCCCCAGCACAGCCCCGGGCCGGGCACTGAAGGTGTTAATGACAAAAAGAAGTTTATTATGTGCAGTCATTGCAGTCTGTCAGCTGGAATATCAGAAGCTGCCTTTGACAAGATGGCAGGAGCAAAGTTTTCCATGTGTAGGCTTGAAGTAAAATGTAATTAGCCTTTATGTGCAGAACAAGGATCCATTGATGAATACAGCTGGTCTTTGTTTTCTTCTGTCATTGAGTGTGGGAGGTAAAAGTGTTCTTCTTCATGTTTATTAATACAAGATTCCTTAGACAAATGGCAAGCACAGTTTAATGTTTGTTGGAACACAGAGGGGCTTGCCAAAACAGTTGTTGTGTAAGAGGATTTCAAGGTTTTCAGATTATAATCATCTCTGGGTTAAATAAATGAATGATTACTCTGCCTTTTTCAATTAAAGAGGCACATCCTCTCTCGAGGCCTGACACTGATTTTGTTTGCTGTCCCACACATTCCTATCAGCAAACCTGGATTTAACCAACACTAATGAGTTTGATCTGGAGATTCTGTCAGACCTGGAACTGAAAAGCAAACTTAGATTTGAGTTTCAGCAAAATTAAAAGAATATTGGGGTTGTTTGGTTTTGGGTTTTTGGTATTTTTTTTCTAGTGCAACAGACTTTTTTTTTTTTTCTTTCTTAGTTAAAAAAGAAACATTCTGTATACATTTCCTCAGTTTTCAGGGACAAACTGTTCTCTCTAACAGTGCTCTTTCACTTCTGGTTTGCTGCAGAATCCAGGCAAGTGCTTGGGATGGATTCCCAGCTGAGTTCCCAGCCGGAGTGGTTGGATTCCAGTTTTAGATCAATTCCAGAGCCACCTCTTTACTCCGACCCCTGCTCTCCCCCAACCTAAATGAATTCTAATTGGAAAAGGACCTTGGGTTGCAGCACATACAGTAGGCTTGTTACATTACTGTTAACATGTGGGTTGAGGCTCCCTGCCTTTGATGAAAGAAAATATCGAATTTCACTGAAATGCTCCATTTTCACCAGCCAGCTCTAAGTAGTCTTGTGAGGATTTCGGGCACTGCCCACTCCCCCCCTCCTCCAATTCTGCAATAAAAAGCCTTCATAAACAACACAAACCAGAAAATGCTTAGGTTAAGGTTGTCAGGCAGAGCAGCTCTGCCACCAGGAGTTTTGTTACCAGTGGATTTTCTGTAAGATTCAGACTTTTTGTCCTTCTAAAAGTAGCTCAGGAATGCAAGGGAGAAGGAGCTTTTCATATTTACTGAAGCAGTCATCCAAACACAGCTACTTTCAATAACTTGGAGAGAAACATTGTGCCTCCAGTATATGGGCAGGGAATTGTTATCCTTCCATAGATCAGGCTGATTATTGGGTTTTTTGGCAGCACAGCTGAGGATGACACAGGAGAACAGTGGGAACAGGTTTGTGGGTTTTGGCTCTTTGGGGTAAACGATGCTCTTCTTCCACATCATCAAACTGACCTGTCCTTCAGGCATCAGTGTAGAATAAAGCTGTACAGATGTGCTTTTCTGCATGGAAGGAGTGTAGGATTAGACTTGGAGACATGGGACCAGAGGTGCTGGAGAATTCCTGCAGAGTTATTTCTGCCTGGAGTTTCATGTTGGAATTGAAGTATTCATGTGATAATTTCTGTTATATTGGGCAAATCTCAGCTAACTTGGACTTCAGGGGAATAATTCCCAATATATAGTGAGAATTCAATTATTTACTTCAAGTTTTTTTTAAACAAAACTTTCTTGATTAAGTGCTGGCTGGTGCCAGTATATCACTTCTCAAATGTTTGTCATCTTCCATTTTGATGGTGCTCAGGGTCAAACTGAATAAAAAATAAAGTTGTGCTCCCTCCAGCATCACGTAATTACTGTGATAAATGGTCTCAAATGCTGCTTCCCCCCATTGAGCCTGAAGTACTGTAGTTAGGGTGGTGGTGTTGGACATGACATGAAATAGCTTCTATTTGCTGTGCCTCTAAGGTCTTAAAGTTTCCTATTTCCTGTTCCTTTGATGAGTCATTAACTTCTAATGCTCAGCTTTGGAATTATTGCTGTATTTAAAGTGATTTCCCTAAAAACAGGAGATGGAGAACTTCATAGGCCACGTCTCTTTTCAGAGTTTTTCCCTCCATTTCCTAGTCCTTCTGCCACCAGTGAAACCCCAGGATTGGTGGCAATGAGAGGATGAAAAAAACAGGGAAGATGTTACAGAGAATTCTTTTTTTTAAGGAAAAAAAAAAAAAGAAAAAAATTGGATGTTTTGAATCTTACAGAAAGCTCTGTCTGCATTTAACATCCGAGGTTCAAAGTTTTAACCGTGCCTTATGCAAAACTCACTAGGCTGAAAGTCACTATTATAACATTAATATTTTGCTTAAAAACCTACAAGTGGCGATGAATGGAACTACTTTGGAGATCTGCTTCTTATTTTGACCTAAAGCTTTGGTGTGAAAGGGGGCTTGAGAGCCCATGTGCAAACCAGCTCCTTTTTGTCACATTTTTGGTTCAGCGTGCAGTCACACCAGAAAAGCTGCAAAGTTGTACGGGAAGAGAATTCAGTGTTCCTGTGAAACACTTGGCTCTGTGAAATCCTGAGTGCTTGCTTGAAGCACTGGCTTTACTTTTGGGGAGGGAAACTGAGGCACAAGGAGTGTGGCTAATGCTCAAAGGCAACAGTCTGGCCTTGGCTGGAGCCTGGAAATATGCAGACATGCGAATGAGAGACCACAAACTGACAAAAAGGTTATTTATTTTCATTTTTCATTTCTAAGGGTGCTTTTCTGAGAACTCCAGCTAAATGAAGCCATTGGAGTCAGTAGGAGTTCGTGCTGTAGCTGGGCTCTGTTGCCTCTTTTGTTAGACTTGTAATGCTTGCAAATGAGTTAATGTAACTTTCTGACAGCACCAAAGTGCCCTAGGTCCTCTCAGGGCTTTTATTTTGTTTGTGTTTTAACCTCCAAGGAGACTGTTCAGTTCCTTTTTCTAGTATAGCCTAAAAGCTGGTGTTATTTAACAACCCAAAGCAGAAAAACATAGCCTTAGGGTCTCCCAGCATATTCTAGTCATCACCCTGTTATCTGTAACCTTGGGTTGACATGAGATCCTTAGATGGAAATCTTTAAATAAATGCAAAGCACTTTTGCTCCTGTGCCAGCCAGGCTGGGGATCATCCTGGCCATGGGTGCAGCCAGGGTTTCTCCATGGGAATGGAGCTGCATGGAGAGGCCGTGGATGTGTGTGAAGTGACAAGGGGCAGGAATGTCCCCCTGTCCCTGTCCTGTCTGTCCCCACTTGCTCCTGTGGAGCCAGACCTCTCCAGGCTGCTGCAGCTGCTGGGTCCAGGGACAGATGGACCACGAGTGTGTTCTGCAATCCCAACCTCCAGCAGGGATTGGCTTTCCCTGAGAGGCCAAAGGACATTCCAGTTTTTTGAGCCATCTCACCACAGCAGGTCCTGTTACCTGTAGCAGCTGAACTTTGGAGGTGCCTGGGAGGGTGTGAGGAAGAAAAGGAGCAAATGAGAGGGAAGGAAAAGTTCCTGGCAGAGGCACATCTGCCCCCAGCAGGGACAAGGTCCTTGGGCTTGCATCTGCCAGTCAGCTGAGCCTGGATTCCACACAGCTCTTTCATGTGTGTCTGCAAATTACAACAGTCTCTCTCTTTTTTTTTTTTTTTTTCAATGCAAAGCAGCAAATCAACAGAGTTATTTTGGTGCAGAAGCGCTTCCTGGCGAGGCCTTGTCTGTGACAGCAGGAGGGCACGTGGCTGTGCCCTGCTCCAGCTCCTGCAGGGCTGGGGTGGAGGGGGAGGAGAGGAAGGGGAGAACCCCTGGGATCATCAGAAACAAATGGTTCAGCTGTTTGCAGCCCTGTGGGGTTACCCATTCCCAGCCCCAAAGAGCTCTCCAGGAGGTGCTGCCTTGAACTGACAGGTGCTGCACTGCTTGTCTCTACCTGGCCACGTGTTTAGTGGGTGATTTCCTGCACTGGTGTGGACTGGAAACTCTCCTTGTGCTCCAGGGATGGATTCCAGCTGCTTTTCCCACTCCCACGCAGGCAGAGAAATGAGTCAGGGAAGTTCTCTGTGCTCCCTCATTTATTGAAAGAGATGAGAACGTCCTGAACAAGGATGGAAGTTCAGGAAATTTGATGAGATCCCAAGCACTAAAACTCTGTAACCTGGAAAACAGCTTCTTTCTTCTGCCTTGATCTTTCCCTTTGGAAATCCAGGTTTGTGCTGTGAGAGCTGGCAGCCCTGCTCTCCCAGGTCCCACCTTGTTTTATACAGACAACTTTGACATTTCCCCAGTGTTTTCATTTGGGTTTTTTGTTTGCCTTTTCCAAGAACAGGAAGGTGTGAGCCATCACTCTCAGGGGCTGCATCTGGCACAACCTGCCTTATGGAAATGTCCCTGTGCTGTTTCCTCATTAGCAACGTTTTTCACCATCTCATTAAACCTACAGCTAAATGTAGGTGGGTCTGAACCCATCCCTGCCTTAGAAAGTTGCTGTGATGCCCCAGCTATCAGCCCCACCTGACTGCGCAAGTAGGGATGTTATCCTTCCCACAGTTGCTTTAAAAATAAAAAGTATTTCTGATTTGTGCCATCAGTTCATACTATTAATTTTGGGGAACTCAGGAGTCTTCCCATTTCTCAGGGTAAAGGCTACAGAATGAAGTCCTGTGCCTGCATTGCTGTACAGGTCATCCCTGCTTCAAAACTCCCAGTTATTTCTCCTGCCCACTCCCATATAATTCTTTGAGTTCCCTTTTCCTCGTGTCTGTGGCAGAAGCAGGGCTGGGAGGGAGGTGTCTGCATTAGCACATGCAGGAGTCACCCCAGCACCTGCACCCCTGCATTTACCCTGTGCTCTGGTTGCAGGAGAAAAGGGGTTTTGCTCTGCAGACTTGGAGCAGTTTTGGCAGCAATAAGGCCATAAAACAGTGGCATTTCCAGTAAATCCAAGACTTTCCTGAGGAGCATTTGGAGCGTGGGGCAGGTCAGTGTGAGGGTGTGGATGTGACAGGAGCATGTCCTGCCTGGTTCAGCCCCCTGGAGACATCACTTAATGGGACCTAAGAAATATTGTCTCATTTACATATTCTCTGATCTAATTAAAAGACAATAAGGCCATGTGGGATTGCAGTTTCGTGTCACAGAAAATATCTGGTGTGGGGAAATGGAATTGCTTTATCTTGATGAGATTTTTTTAAAAGGTAATGTTTCAACAAAGAAGTTTAAAAAAAAATACTGTCTTTGATCAGGAAACTGAGAATCCAGGATAGAACACTGATTCAGGGATTTGGAAGAGCTGGGTGTTGGCCAGCTCATGGAGCAGAAGGGATAAGGCAGCAGGATGGTGCAGACACTAAACCCAAGAAAAACAATAGACAACATGCAGGCCTGTTAATAACTTCATTAGCATTCATGTAAAGCATTAAATAAACAAATGCATAATACACAAATCCTGTAAGGCTGAGATTGTTAACCCTTAATGCCTCTCTGGTGTTTCTGCAGGAGCACAACAGAGCAGAGGCTGGGATTTTGTGCTTTGCCTCCCAGAGTTTGAGCACATTGAGAAACTGAGTCACAGGGAGGTTGCTCAGGGCTGGAATACTGGAAGGCAACCAGTACTACAGCAAGGATCCCAGCTGAAAAATCAAGGCAGTGCACAGAGGAAAGGACCTCTGCTTCCCCTGTTTTACTTGGATGCAGCTGCTTGAAACCCAGAATAAACCCCAGCTGATCAAGTCTTGCTTGCAAGCTCTAAGTGCCTGTTTGTAAGAAATTTTGAGCAAAAATTAAATTTGACTGAAGCACTGCCTTGGGGTTAGTAACCTTTTGTAGCAGATTTTCAGTGCCTTTTAATAGCTGATCTTTGGTTACTTGTGATCACCAGCTCTCCAGCCTGTCTTCATTCTTTCCATGGAACTAATGAACTTTCAGTGAATAGTGGGGGTTTATTCCCTCCCCCATACAGGTTTTTATTAGTGAGGGGCTTTAGGCTAGTCTGGTGTTGATTTGTTTTGTGCTGGGCATAAATCTCCTGGGTTCCCTGGGGACTGCACCCTCAGGATGAATTCCTGCCCTCCTGCCCCTCCTCATGGGGCTGAGCCCCTCAAAACCCAGATTGCTGGGCTGAAGTCACTTGGGTTTTCCACTATACTAACAACCAGATATATTCATATATATAAAAAAATACAGATGAAGTGCTATGACAACTTTTGTCCAGAGGTTTCTATTTTCTTCATTTACCTTCCTTTGAGTCAAAATTTAGCTATGGGAAAAGGGAATCTTTCTGTTACAGTTGGTGCTAAGCAGAGTTGCAGGGGAGGATTATGAGCAGGTAACTTTTTTTTTTGCATGGTTTCCTCAAGAAATTGTATTTACTGATGTTTCATTTCCTATGTATTTCCTCATTTATGGGATGGGGATTATTAACCTGCCTGAATACAGTGGTTACATCAGACAGATAACCTGAGGGACACATATGGCTTTCATAAAAATATACCACCCATTTCCATCATTGTGAACTGTGTCATCCACCAGTTGGGCTGCCATAAATCGCTGTGAAATGCACACAGCCTTAACCAGTAGTGAGGAGCACATAACTTAACCATGGAGTAACTAACCATCTTAATAAATCTACATTTACTCTTTGCTGGAGACACTTCAGGGAAAGTGGGAACGATTTCTACAGCCTCTTATCCCACGTGGTCATGGTAATGTAAAGGGTAAGTAGAGTTCTTGTTCTGCAGAGAGATCCCTATACCCTGCTCTCTGTTTCACCCTCTGTGTTTGGGAATCTGTGTAAAACAAACAAAAAGCCCTGCCAAGCAGCCAGCTCTGCAGCCAGAGTGCCCAGCACCCGTGTGCAGGGCCGTCATTAAAAGATTTCATGAAACAGCCTTAAAAATGAAAAGTTTCCTTTCCGAGAGAGAGAGAGATAATTGAACTCATTGATTTGTTTCATGGTTTGTTTGCCCTTTCATTCCCTTCCTGAGGTGCTGTTTGTTGAGGAATGTCTCCAATTGCCAGAAAGACAGTGGGGTGTCTAATATTTCCCCGCCAGCTCTCCTTTCAGCCAGAGCAGAGTACTGTGGCAAGCCTACGATATGAATTTTTAATGCAGAACTTTATAACATAGCCCTTGCAGCACGGCTGCACTACTCTCTTGAGCTTTCAGATTTAATGCTCTGATGAACAGAGCACAGACTTGGGGCATTCGACAGCAGTCAGAATTAACCCCTGCCTTACCCAGGGTGTAGCACTTCATCTCCCTGTAGATTACCACACATGGGATGGAGATTGCAGATGCACCCTCACAGCCAGGGTTTGGACTCCCAAAATGAGCTAGGATATGTTTTCCCTCTTATAATAATGGGAATTTTTGAGGCTGTTCCCTTTTCCTGGGTTCAACAACACTGCAGTCATTCTGTAGTGGATAAAAGGACACTGTCTTGCCCACTGTCTGGGCTCTGATAACAACCCAGGCTCGATGGCCAGAGAGGGAAAAAAGATTAAATCAGCTCTGTAATGCATCATGGAGATGAATTTGCCATAGGTTCCTGCTCTTGCAGATTGGATCATTTAGCTGTTCATGCAGTGATAGTCCATCTGAGGGGATTTTGCTCTGTTTGGAATGTGATCTTAACTAGATGTGCATGTTCCTATTAGTCCATCTCTTTATTTACCTAGCAAGAAGTGTAGGGCCCAGCAGTGGAGAAAAGTAGCCCAGATACTCTCCAGGGCATTACCACATGTTTGTTAGTGTTGAATTTCATCTGCTGTAAAGCTGCCTCTTCACCTGGCTTGGTTTAATGTCTGGACTTTTTTACTCTTCTGTAGTTTTGGCAATAATAATTCTGCTTTTCTGCAGTTAGTGCTGCAATGCTGATCATCACCTTTTCTGTATCAGTTCTTCACTTTAAACAACATCACTCTTAATGTGTTATCTGGAGGAATATTGCTCTTAAAATCCTCCCATCTCTCTGTGTAGCCATTGGGTTTTTCCTGGCTGGTTCTTTTTGGCAGCAGTGTCACAGCCAGGACCAGCCTCACAGGGGACCTTGGCAGGATTTTGTCAAGAGAAAATTTGTATTTGTAGGTTTAACTTTGATAATGAAGAAGGAGCCTGATGTATTTCAATTGTGATAGAACAGGTGAAAGCCAGAGAGAATTAGCTGGGGCACAGGATAGGCAGAGGTGTTAATGGCATTTGGAGAAAGACTTAGGGAGGAACTTGTGCTCAAGTGCTGTTAAACCACTTGCCTTAAACCTTTGTGAATGAGAAACACAAGTTGTTCTTAACTGATACCAAAATAAGTGCATTTACACTGTCTAATCTTAAATCAGCATCTCAGCCTTGGTGAGACGTTTACACATTTGTTTCAGAGGAGGTCTTTTAAACAGCTTGTCTTGTTATTATAGACCCAAGATTGGCTTGGCTCCCTCCACTGTTATTACTGACTCACAAGATTAAGGTTTTCAAGGCTTGTTGCTAAATGCAGAGGGATCCTGTTGGTTCATTCAGTAGTTCTAGGTATCTATTAACTTCTTTTCTATTAAAAAAACCCCACTGTATTTTGATAGCAGTTCAGTTTGAGACTGGCTGATGAAAAGGACACTCCAGTTTTTATTGCTGTAGTGGTAATTACCTCTACATCTTATTTTTGTTGTGTCAAGCACACTACCTAAACCAAGGGGGATGACTCAGTTGTGCCATATGTGAAAAGAGCACAGAGGGTAAGGCCAGACTTCATTAATGTGGGCAGTCCTTCAGCCCTTGGATAGGAATGTGGAAGTGCTGTTCTGGGGCTTGCATTGTAGCTGTAAAAATAAAGGTACATAAATAGAAGCACATAAAATGCCTGTGCTGATCATTCATTTGGACATCCATTAGGTCATTCTGTGGTGAGTGGAAATATTCTTCTTTCCTGGAGACCACACCAAAGGAAAAAAGATGCATATGGCATCTGCCATAATATTAATGCTGTGTTACCACAGGGCACTGGTATGGGCAATTTTAATCATTCAACCCTTTTTCATAGTTTTACCTGTGTGGTGCTTCATTGTGGGAGTCCTCTGCTTTTACTGAGCCAAAATGGAAATACTTATTTAATGAGTTGTGGCAGATTTTTATAGCAGAGGGGTAGAGTTGAGGAACATGACTCATAGGAAGTAAAAAGATGGACAAATTCAATTTAACCATTTCTGTTCCTCACCACAGTCCTTCCCATTTAGGGGAAAGGAAGGAAGATTGCAGAGGAGAAGGGGCAGAGTGTCCTACTGTGGATTCCAGAGACATCTCTGCCTGATGCTCCCTGTGTTGACCCAAATCCAAGTGATAAGCAAACTGAGTCCTTTGGAATGTCTCCACTTGGATTCTTGGATGATTACTTTCCATGGCTTTGAAGGTTGTCTGCATGGCCAGAATGATCTTTTCTTGTTCCTGACACAAGAGAAAATGTTGATTTTTTTAAAATTTATTTTCATTTTTTTACTTGCCTGTAATCAGAATAAAGTAGCTGCTGTAGTAGGTTATGCTTTTTAATTAGAGATTTTGGTGCTGAGATCTGCAGGATCTAAATCAGGAGGCTGTATCTGGACTTGGTTAAAGTTGGGGCTCAAAGCCAGAACTGATACATGTTCTACTTTTTAAAATGCAAGTGAATGCCTGGAATGGCTCATATTTCTAGGGCAGAAGTTTGAAATAATTAAATTGCAGCAGAGTACATGATGTGGGTGTCTTTGAAGAAGGTGCTCCTTGGTAATATGCAGCAGCACTTTTAATAACTTCCCTGTCCTGGGTTGGTTTAGATCCATGGAGCCAGTTGGGAAATGTGCATTAGCATTGGAAGTTGCCATCTGAGTGACAACAAACAACTCCTGCTTCTGGAATGCTAACAATGACAAGTCATTTGGTACAGCCATTTGCCAGTTTAATGGCTTAAGCAGCTTAGTTTTAATTAAACAGCAGCTTCTGTGTATGATATCAGGGAAAATAATGTTCTGCTTACAAGTGGAGTTGTTTAGTGTTGTCTCTAACTTGCTGGAGACACCAACAGCCTCTTTGTTCCAGCGTTCAGCCAGTGCATTGTCTGCCAGTTCATATCAGAATTTGTCTGCAGCAGAGCAAACAAACCCTTTTGGGGTATGGATGAGCCCTAATCCCTTGGTTAAGTGCAAACTCAGCCTTGCCTTAGTGGCAGGAGCTGTTCCCTGGGTGGGAAGAGCTCCAGCCATGGGCTACAGTTCCAGGTGTGGTTCCCACAGGATGTGTAGGCTGCGGGATCCTTCACCTCTGCCAGACTAGGAGACATCTGGGGACTGACTCACAGAGGGGTGAAATTCCTGCCTCCTGGCAGAAGGTGCAGCTGGCATGAACAAAAAGTGACTGAAGTGTTCAAGGCTGGGTTGGACAGGGCCCTGAGCACATGGAAGGCGTCCCTGCCCGTGGCAGGGGGGTTGGAATGAGATGATCCTTCAGTTCCCTTCCAACCCAAGTCATTCTGTGATAATCTGCTGTAGAAGTGAGGGGTTTGGTGCTCCATCTGGACTTGATTTCACAGAGAGTAAATGACAGTCAGGAAAAGCCCTTATGTCCTTCATTCCCTAGAGCCTGGAAGCTGGAACCCCAGTTTTGTGGGATAGTTGTGCTGGAAGTGACAACCTTGTCACCCTCAGGAGTCATTTTGCAGGTGGCAGATACAAGTTTGGTGGGGACTAACAGAACAAGGTGGCATTGCCACTCGCAGACACAGTTCCTGTTCTGAATCGTGCTGCTTTTCATCTAATACCTTCCCAAAAAACCCTTTTTAATTTGCAAGGAGGAAATATGTGGCATGGGCTCACTGTATTCTTTGGCTAATGTTCCCTGCTCAAATAGATTGGTGTGACCTGAACTTCTGTGTGGCATGTGAAGGTCTGACACTTGCACTGTTTAAGATCAGACTTGTAACATCACTTTTAGAGAACTGATTATCAACAGCCTTGGTTTCAGAGCCTTCCCTCTGATTTCTGCTACCTGCAAATGTCAGCCCAAACACTCACTCCATGTTACCTGATCCCTCTGTGTGCCAGGAGCTGGGAGCTCTGAGGAAGTAGAGAAGGAATTTTCCCACCTTCTTTATTTCTCCTTTTCTTTCCCATCCCTTCCTCTTCAGTCCTCACGTACCTTGGAATCAGTGTGGGCAATTTATGAAAAATCTGATGTTACACCCATGTTAACAATAATAAGGAGGCAGCCAGAGGGTTTTTGAGGTTGAGGAGGTAATAATGCACAAGGTTTAGCTCAGTTGTGCTTATTGGGGCAAGTATTGCACATCTTGAATTAGAACCTCTTGAGACTCAATACAGCCTAATACTGTCTGATTTATTTAATCACATTTACATGAAATCAGATATATTCATCAACAGAGAACATCGTGAACAAATTGAATGAAAGCATTACTCAACACCATTTCTGGTAGGAGAATGTATCCTGGAAGTTTTAGGTAGTAAATAATCAGCAGTTTTGTTGCTTATTCCAGTTTGTGGTCACTTAAATTCATCAGCAGTCTTTCCATGGCTTTTCATAGGGATGAAGTCTGGAAGTATGTTGTGACTTCTTGTGCAAGTAGAAAAAAGTCACCCATCATGTATCATTCTCATAAGAACAGTAAAGATACAACATTGCTGTTAGAATCACACAGGTATTATAATAATGCCAAATTAGGCATTATTGGGTTTTCTTCGTCTTGGTAAATCAAGGACATGGTTCTTGTTGCCAGTCACAAAAGGAAGATGATACAGAGCCCTTCTCCACGTCATGTGCTCAGAGCTGATGTTATAAAGCAGTTTATCCTTCCTTTCCCAGAGCTATCTACTTTTAAGGGCTTTGTTTTGCACGCTGCTGCAAATACATTTGCTGCCTGCATTAGTCATTTACAGTACTTAGATCCTGTAACTATTAAATTGTTAGCATTGGGAGCCAGCTGTAATTATCTTTTATTATTTTTATTATTATTAATGGGCATAGTGCTTGCTTTCCTCTAGCTTTCCTGAACATTCAAGGGGTCTTTAATGTATCTTACCCTGAAGCAGCATCTTTGGTCCCTGTTTAGACTGTTTGTTTTCTTCTCTCTCTAAAATGCTCACCAAGAATTTTTTGTCTTCATGAAGTTTTTGCTTCCTTTGGATGTGCAAAATGGATATCCAAGGGAAAAATTCATGGCAAAGCTTTGGATCTGCAGAATCACCACCTTCCAGGACTGATTTAAACAAGAGCTGCTGTGGCTGCACACCCACGTGAAGCAGCTCTATAAACCTCCTGCAAATCACAATTTTTGTAATTCCTTGTTGGGTTTGAAACCTAAAACAGTAGAAGAAAGGGTGGTTAACAAGTTAATCACTGGCTATTCTACTATATGTTCTTTTTATCCATGTTCCAGTCCAGAACAGGGAGTTTTCTTCCACTTTCATGTAAAAGGGTGGAAGCCCTTAGTTTAACTAAGTGCTTATAGTTTTGGTTTTATTTGACTTTTCTGGCCTTACTTGAATTTTTCCATACCTGAAACCATAAAAACTAGAGATGCTTAACTTCAGCATTAATGGCACTCTTTCTCCCAGTGTTTTTTGTTGGGTGGAGAAGCTGGAGGGAAGATGATCCAGTTGATGGTGATGTTCACATCTGGGGGAATATCCATGGACAGACTTCCCTTTGAGCTGCTAATGAAGACCCTGAGGGTCTCAGGGGTGGAGGAAGGCTCTCAGCTGTGCCATGGCCAGGCAGGCTGTAGTGGCATCAAGTGAGCTCTGTGCTGATGGTCCTGATCAGTGATTTTCTGTGTGTTCTGCAAATTCCTGCAATTCCACTGGTTATTGCTAAGAAATCCCAGCAATAACTGTGAAAGGCGACCAGTCATAAACTGCAAATGTGCTGTGCTAATGTTCCATCCTTTGATGGAAAACTCCAGGTAGTCTGGAAGTTAGAAATGACTGCTGGAGATCCCCTGGTGTATAAGTTCTGGCTGGGACTTGATCCTTTTAACTGTGAGGATTTCTGTCCATAGCACAGCAGTGACTCCTTTGTCTTTCCCCTGTTTGTTGCCTTGGTACTTTGTCATAATTGTTGTAGTTTTAAATATACAATATCATGGTGTTAAGTGTGTCTGACCAGCTTAACTCATCAGAAAACTATTTCAGCAGAGGGCTGGTAGCTGATAATGGGTGTACTTTTGCCCTCCTCTCTAGAAGACAGTGGCCACTAAATATAGCAGCATGAGCTATTTCTGATTATGTAACATCTCTATCTGTCTGTACTCTGATTAAATAATCTATTTTCTTGGCAAAGCAGTGCGAGTTCATTTTCTGTTATTGATCAACACCATATTTTAGCTGTGATACAGATGACTTATTTGTCTTGCTGCCTGTTGGATTGATTTCTGTCACCATTTTGCCATCAAGGGAGTTGGCAGTGGTGGGACCTGCCAGGCACGTGCCTGTCCTCACCCAGGGCAGTGTTTAACAATCCTTCTGTGCAGTGTATGGTGGATAAAGTTAACTTTTTGTTACTGTTTTTCAGTCAACATATTGTCTGGTGTCTGTATGAATGAAACTTTTATTATTTTTCATTTACACTCACATTGGCTCTAGTTAATTCCTGATCCCTGGTACCTTTTACCTCCATAGCAGTGGGGCTGAGTAAGTTTAGCTGTATTCAATACCCTAAAATAACCTGCATGGCCAGGGCCTGTGGGAGACTTAATTATTGACCATTTCTTGGAACAAATTTAATAGATAACATCCCTGGATTAAATTCTTGAGCTTTACAATGTATTTTGTGCATCCTGCCCATGCAGACGTCTCCTTCCACACCTTTTGTTTCTGTCATAACATCAAATAAACTCCTGCTGAAAGCTTCAGCCTACAGCTTGGGAAGATTTCCTGCAACCACCAGGAGTGGTGATGAGGAAGGAGCAAGAGAACCCCATCCCTGCTGTTTGTAGAACACTGGAGGAGCAAAGTGAGGTTCCCTGCAATAATGATTCACTACAGAGTGCCATAAAAGGAGCTGAGCCTGGGGAGAGCTGTAGAAGGCTAAACCAGCTCTTTTTGGGAAGTTCCAAGGTTTTACACACGCAGCTCAGGAGCTGCTGGCACAAACTGTGTGCTTTGGGAAGAGAAGGGAGAATTGCCCTGGGCTCAGACCTGGGGGAGCACAGAGCTGGGCAGAGGCTGCCACACCTCAGAGTTTGGGTGCTGGAGCAGAGGAGATTCAGGTGGGACACCAGGCAAGGTCACAGGTCACCTTTACACCTCCTCAGGTCCAGGAACAGCAGGGACAGTGCTTGGCACTGAGGGTCTAAGCAGGGTGAAATTACTCATTAAGCAAATGCTGGGTTTGTGGCTCTGAGAGCTGTTGGTTACAGAATTAGCCCTGCAGCAAAAACCAGGCAAATCCAAAAGGTTGGTTGGCATTTCCTTGCTTCCCTTCTCTCCTACAGCTGTTTGTTCATGTAGGAAGGATGTTTTCCATCCACTCGAGGATTCTGCTCCAGTAGAAATGTCGAGGAATTGTCATTAGGAACACAAAACTAATATTTTCAGCTCAGACTCCCCTTCTCTAGAAATAACTAAACCTGTTCTATTAACTGTCAAAACAGAATAATCAAATAGTTCCTTACCACGGAGTACAGCATTAGTCAAGCCTGAAGCTGTTTTATTTCAGCAGCATTTTAAAGTCTCAACAACTGTTGAAAGGGAAATAAAGAATTTGAAAAGTGTTCCTGCAAATAACATTTTAAAAGGTTAAATTAGAAAATCCTGCTTTGTTGTCCTCCAAGGGCTTGCAGTAGTACCTGGTGTTGTTGGGGTTTGCCATGGAGGACTATTTAAAGTAATTTTGCTGTCTAGTTTGGATTCTGTGTAGACAGGCAATCTGTCAGTCATATTAGTGAGCATCCCTCATAATCCAATACAAGTGGATGCTAAAGTTGGAAGAAATTGAGCAGAGTTACATATTCAGCAGAGATGTGAAAATAAAACCTGCTGGATACTCGGCTGGCACAGGAGGCTCAAGGGAAGCTCCAGCACAGCAAGTGCTCAGTGCCAAATTGTCATCCAGCTCCCTGACCAGCTCCTGGGGGGCTCTGGGGGCTGAGCCTGCTTTTCTTTGGGTGCCCCAGGCAGTGAAGGGAGAGGAGAGAGAAGGAGGCAACTCCTTTGTCTGAAGCCCAGGAGGTTGCTCTGTGTCTCAGGGGCCTGCCCACATGGAGTGATAATGAACTGGTGCTTGTGCAGGTCTGGACAACACCTGCCTGTTCTCCTTGCCCTGGTTTGTTTTCCCTGTTCTGTGGTCTCACATTTTCTCCTTTGTTTCTTTCTGCCTGTTTCGTTTTGTTGGTTTTTTTTTTTTGGTTTCTTTTTTTGCTGCTTTGTCACCTGGGTCAGCAAGATTGATGCTGTTGATAGCTCTAAAGTGAAGCTGCAAAGTGCTGACATGATTGCCATTTGACAGGAGTGGTGTCTCCATTCAGAGCAAAGCTGGAACAAATTGGGGAGAGAGAAAACCATATTGGTAATTGAATACATTATTATAAAGACAGCAATCATCCTGGTTGTTAATCTTCAGCATAGCTCCTGGGAAAAGTAAAACCTATTCAAAATATAGAATAAACACATCTCTGTTGTGCTTTCTGCAATTTTCATTCCCTTTATTGAATAGAAGGACATCAGTTGCCTTTATCAAAGGCCATGTAATGCTATTTTCAATAGCCAGAAGGAAATAACTTGCTTGAGAAGCTACCAGAGAATGGGCACATCACCTGTGTTCATTTCTAAGCCAAGAGCACCTAAAGCATTCTCCAAATCCATCTCGCACCTGAATGTTGTGTTACTGCAGAGCCAGTGTTCAGCTTTTCTTTTGCACAACATGCATGGCCTTTACACTGAGAAAGGCAGAAGTTTGCATTTTAATGCATATTCCATCACTAAATAATGCCTTTGTGCTGCCCATAAACCACTGTTCAGATGCTACAGGTGGTTTGGCAGTGAAAGCAGGATATTGTTGTATTGCAGTGCCTGTTGGTTAATGTGCTTGGTAAGAAACAGTAAATTGGACATTATTGTCCTGGTGGACACCTTCTTTGTGTTCCCTGGCAATAAATCCTTCAAAAGGCCATGCAGGATGTTGTCTCACCCTCCACAGCACCACTTGCCAGGTCAGACTGGGTAAAGGCACAGATAATTAATGAACTCGAGCATTTGGGCTGTGATTGGAACAGGTCTGGCTTTCCCTTCTTTAGGGTGGGGAATTTCTCCTGCTCCCTGTTCAGTCCCTGGGGGATTGTTCTTCTCACAGGGCAGGAGCTGGGGCTCTGTCACTGCTCTGCTGGGAACCAGTGATTTCCCTTTGCTCTGTGCCTGTGCAGTGACACCTGTACACAGAATTCTGGCTGTGCTCTCTCACTTTCAAACTGACTTCAAGCTGTTGCACTGAAGATAAACTGGGGGGGAGTTAGAGAAAAGCTTTTATAGGTTCTTACAGTGATGGACTAAGACACAGAATAAATAAGGGGAATAAGGGCAGAAATCAATCGATACCTAATCTTTCCAAATTACTGAGCTCCTCAGCTCTCTCTGTGGTTAAAGAGGAGATGCTGAGTGTCTCTGGAAAGAAGCTCCTAAAGATTAATCTGGAATATGAATGTTGATACAGTGAAAATTCTGAACAGTCTCCAATTTTTTGAGGTTGTTTTCGCTCTAAAGAAAGCAAACATAGAGAAATCTGTGATTTTGGCAGTGGTCTAGTATGAGGGAAGATTGTTCATTTTGGGGTTGTAACTGCTTAAAACCTAAAGGATTTTTCAAATGTGACATGGTGATTCTAATTAAAAAAAAAAAAAAAAGGACAGCAATCCCTCCCGTATCCTTGACAAGATATTTGTCTTTATTTTACACATTGTAACTGCAGTGATATTATTAAGTACATTTAAATATTTGTGTGTATTTTTAGAGGAACTTTAATCAAAGCACAGACAATTCCTCCTGCTGATTCTTCAGTCTAAAATATTGCCATTCCAATAGAAGAGAATGACACTTAAGATGCCTGCAATTAAGGTTTCTAATTTTGGCTAAACCATCTATTTTAACTCCATAAGTAAAAATAGGTAAATCATTGCAAGGTTTTTATTTTCCAAATATCAAACTACTCCTACTGCTAGTAGTAGTAGAACAGAATACTACTATAATAGTAGTGTAGTAGTAGAGTAGTAGTATAGTATAATAGTAGTAGAGTAGAATTCTACTACTGTTATTATTATTTTATTATAATTATTAAATGTATAAAATTATATATAAAATATTTTTGTTTTATTTATATATTCAATAATAATATAATTTAAATATATAAAATATTAAAATTAAATTATTATTAAATATATAAAAACGAGCTAGTTAGTTGAAGAAACAAATGTAAAAGAGCTTATGTGAGTTGTACCAGTAGAATTAATAAGATTTGCTCTTTAGGAAGCTTTTATTTTATACTTCGTTATACATTCTTTTTCAAGTAAAATAACAATTTTTAAAAAGGGCAAGTTCTGAAAACCTGTCAGGTTCTGCTGCTGTGCCCTGGGAGCAGAGCAGCCTGTTTGTGCATCCTCAGCCCTGCAGGACCACAGCCTTTATCCCAGTTTCCGAAGGAAATGGAGCTTCCACGAGCTCTGTTTCACTGCCAGCCTGCTTGCAGCTCAGCAGTTCCCCTCCTAAATTAACTTGGAAGCTGCTGATTGACTTCGGCAGTAATTAACAGCATTAGAAATCCCCGGCACGGGGAGCTCTGGTGGAGCCTGTAGGAGCTGGGGATGGCAGGAAAGGCAGGCAGAGAACCCATTTGAGGGCTGCAGGTTCATCAGCCGTGTCTCCATGGCTGGAGAGGGTCTTTAATCTGTATTTTCCTACAATTTGTGGGTGGGAGGTGAAGAGAGGACATTGAGGGGGTGAGGAGATGTCGAAGGAGGAAGCAGCAATGGGGGGCAGCTAAACAGGCCCAGATGGCACAGCTGATATTGTGACAGTAGGTGCTGTCTAAACAACTTCATGGCAACAATCAGTGGGAAGCAGGGCTTTGTTTGGGCCTTGGGGAGGATGTTTTTTATCCCTGACTCACCTCCATCAGCAGCACCTCAGGAAGCAGCTCTGGCTGCCAGGTGAAACTGCTCCCAGCAGAGCAAGCTCTGCCATGGACCTGCTCTGTGCAGGGAGGATTTCCTCATGGCAGATATCCCACAATCACAAAAATGGGGCAGAACCCACCTGACTCCGTCACTTCAGAGGCTGCTCCTTGGGTTGGTTTCTTTATTTTCTTTCTTTTCTTTTCCTTCCTTCTTCCTTTTCTTTCTCCTTTTCTTTCTCCTTTCCTTTCTCCTTTCCTTTCCTTTCTCCTTTCCTTTCCCCTTTCCTTTCCCCTTTCCTTTCCCCTTTCCTTCCTCTTTTCCAGTTAAAACTCAGCCTTGAACTGGATTCCTTACAGCATTCAGTTCAAAGCTGCTTTTTGGAGCAAATTGCTATCACCCAAGTCTGTTAAAGTCTATTAAATCTCCCTCAGATGATGTTTAATTGGGGAACAAATTAACTGCCAGCTGAAGTTCTGTGAGCAGACTGCTCAAATGGTCAACTCCTGGCAAGGGGAATAAACATCCAGAGAGCAGGGAATGGACCCAGAGCCTTTCAAGTCCCCACCTGCCCTGCAGGATTTTGTTCTGGAAATCAGGGAAATGTCAGGATTTACAGATTTGGGAGTCAAGTGAACTAAGTTACCTTTAATAAAACAATCAAACATGTCCCAAAATGACTTACAAAGGGTGAATTAGGGCTTCTGCCACTGTGGACCCCAAAGCCACCAGTGGAATAAGGGAATGGAAAAGGATCCAGTGTCTGCTGTGAGATGCACATTCATGCTTATGTTGGAATCAGAAAAACTGAGGGGATGGAAAAGCTGGGAACCAGTGAGGAACTTGCTTTGTGTACGAGGAGAGCAGCTTTCCTAATAGAAAAACCTCTAAAGCTCAATCCAAATGTTTGGGTTCTCAGGAAACAATGATTTCATCAGCAGCTCTAACTACAGAGTGTACCCAAAAGACCCCAAATGAGGACAGTTCAGGGAACATAAGGTTTAACAGTGCTGCTGCCTTGATGTGATTAATAAGGCTGCTGATATCCCACATCTTATCAGCTGACTATAACACTGTTTTGTATATTTGTTATCTCCATTCTGCATTGTGGTGTGGGTGGATAAATAGAAATACCATGGAGGCGACAGGAAACAAAACAAAAATAATCAAACATGTTTATCACTAGAGCATTAAAATGGCTGCTGTGGCAGACACCAGATGAATTATGCAATACATAACTTAATTCTCTGGGCCACAGATGTTTCATTTTTCCTGCAAGAAGCTGATTGAACCTTGAATGACAGTTTCAGGCAGTCTTTGATTGCTCTGTGGGTCACATGCTTGATATGACCTGCATTTGAGTTGCTTTCTACATGCTGTTGCTTTATAAAACATGTAAAATTGACATCGTGTTGGCTGCTCAAGGCCAAGTCAGGAGTAATTCCATGGGTTTGATATGCTTTGAGTGCAAGGAGGGGAGAGGGAAGGGTGCCTGTGTTTAAATTCTGGTGTGTTATTGAGTCAGCTGAAGTCAGGAGAGGGGAATTGCAGGAAGCTCTTTCAATTTGTACCAGGAGGCACGAGGAAATTGGGAGTTTGCTGCATCCATGTCATCTCACATTGTTAGGAAATTCTGTCACATCAGGAATGGCTCCTGCTTCCCAGGGCAGTGCTGGGAATGTTTGTCTAAAGTTGAGCACAAACACTCGGCACAACCTGGAGGTTTTGTTCCCCACCCTGAGGACTCCATCCTGCAAATCTGCTAGGCCTTGTACTGCTGCAGCACCTCAATCTCAGGGCCTCAGTGTGGGTGGGATTCTGACATAAATACATGAAAAATTAAAGATCAGAATGTTCCTCCTTGCTGTTCTCCGTGGTCCATAAAGGCAGGTTGAAGGATCACAGCAGAATGGAATTGCAGGGTCTCTGCTTGTGTCCCAGTGCAGAACCTGCAGTCTGGAGCCCACAGCTCCAGAGGTTCCAAATTTCCCACCAATTTTCCATGCAAATTTCCCTCAGAAGTTGGTGAAAATGGATTTTTAGACAAGATTATTTGTTTCTGCAAATTTCAGGTGCAAAAACTTGTCTTGAGTTTCAGCAGCTTGTTTGAACTCCACTGTGGCCCAAAGGATTGGGAGCAAACCCAGAACGATCCAAATCTGGACACTCCTAATTTCTGATTTTAATACAACTCACAGGGCTTTGCAGGGTGAAGCAAAAACACACTGTGGAAGAAAAAGATCTGATCAGGAGAGAAAGGATTTATTGCATTTCTTTTCCTTTTTATGATGGGCAGCATGATTGCTGGTCGTGGAGTTCAGAGATCTGTTCCTGGGGAGAGTAAAACACAATGAGAGCTGAGTAAGAGTTTTTTAAATGAAGGGTTAAACAGTCTGAGGAGTCAAAATTCATACTGGCCATGGTGCAACATGTGCAAATATGTGCTACATAAGAAAATAGGATTGCCATCAAATAAAAATGATGGATCGTCTGTTTATATATTGGGCTTTTTTTTTTAATCCAGCCAATACATCTTTTCTTTCTTCCAGCTGCTTACATTAAGTGTTCTCTGGTTTGCCAAGTGTGCCAAGGTTGTGTGTGTGTGACATTGTGGGAATTGCAGCTCTGGGGTGCTGTGAGTTGATGTTGTCTGTAACATATAATTCTTATTTTTCCTCTTTGCCTTTTATTGGGCATGTCAGTTAGTGTCAGTCATATCAGTTTCTCTCCAGAAATTATTAAGAAAACACTGATGATCTTTAGAAACTGTTCCCTCGTGTATCACTGGAATAAAGCCTGTTTCTGTTGTCTTTAAAACTTCATCATTGCAAACATGATTGTTTTATCCCTGAAATCCTGACTTAAAACATGAAGAGGAAACAAAGTGCTGTGCAGGTTTTCTTCGAAAGCACTTTTCATATGGACTGAAAGATGTTTTATTCTATAGGGTCTTTTCTCTCTAATGATTGAAATGATTCCTGTTTTGTCAGGGTACTGCTCAGTGTCTTGGGCTCTACAAACAGTTTCTTTAACCTTTTTCAATATTTGATGATCACTTGACACCTTTCAAGCACCCAGGCCCTGGTTTATTTGAAGATCATACCTGCAGCTGGTGTGGCTGCTTGATCCTGGTGTCCTTAATGAGGAATTTTTCCCTGAGATTTATTTCCCTGGATCTGTGCGGGGGCAGCGAGAGGAAACTGGGATGGATTCTAATAAAACAACAACAACAAAAAAAGATGGGAAAAGCCTTGGGTGTCTCTGCTTTTTGCTGAGGGAGGAACTTGATTTAGTGCAGGGTGTCTGCACAGAGGGGTCTGGGCAGTGTCCAGTGGACATTTCCCCACTCCCAGATTAGTGCAGATGACGTTGGGTGTAATCACTGAGCACCTGAACCCAGCCTGCCTTTGATCTCTCAATTTAAACCTCCAGTCTTTCACTGCTTAGCAGAGAGGGGATTTTTTTTCTTCAATTGAGTTCCTAGGAAAGGAAACACCCAGTTCATTACTAAACTTGGTGGATTTATGAATCCCTGAACAGAGAAATTCTTTTACAAGAGGCCTGGATTTATATGACACTGGAAAAAGGATTATCTGATCTGAAGATCCTTAGAGGGTTGCTCTGAAAGAAAATGTTAACCTATAGCTCTTGCAATTTGAAAAGTAGATTTGAGAACTTAGCAGTAAAAAGTGTGTGAGATCTTCCCCTTTGACATGTTATGCTGAAATCACTTTTTATTTTGTTCTTTGTACAACCCTTCTGCCCAATATTCCATCTTGTACCGGCAGTAAAGGTGAATTTATCCTCTGTGGATGTTTGCTGGATAGGAATAATTATGAATTCTAAAAAACATGTAAATGTGTGTACAGTGATACTCATAAAGTGCCAAAAAAATAAAATTGGTGGCTTTATTATATTATCTGCCTTTGGAAAATTTCTAAGAAAGCATTGGTGTTTTTCTTTCCTAGAAATTAGGCAAAAAATCCTGGGCACCTTGGCAGGTCAGTGAGGAGCAGGGATTAGAGGAGGGCATCCACAGCAGAACTTAGGAAGTGCTTTGAATTTGGATGGGGAGTTTGTCATCCCTCTGCTTTGCTTAAAGAAAAAAATAAAATTGAATATTCAAATGCTGGAGTGCTCTTGTGCCCTGAGTGAATGCCGTGATCATTGGGCTGCAGGCAATTCTGCCATTGTTTAGTGATCCGAAATTGCTTGCTTCCTAGACCCAGGAACCTTCCCTGATAAAAATTTCATTGAAACCTGAAATAAAATTCAGTGCACTGCCTTTTGCTCTTTTTTTTTTTTTCTTTAAATGTTTTGGCCCCTGTTCTTCTTTTCTTTCCTTCCCAAATATCCTAAATAACCTCCCGTTTTTTTGCCTTGTGCTGGGTTGCACTGCCTGTGATTTTAAGAGGCTGAGCTGTTTACCTAATTTGGCCAAAATCTGCTCTGTGCCAATCACAGATATACGTTACAAGGAGGATTTTTCTCTTTTTTTTTCCTTAATTAAACATAAATGCACATTACTTGATAATGTCTGCTTTTAGTTTGAAATTGCCTGTGTAAATGTTTGGTAATTAGAACATTTTAACAAGCCCCACTGGCTCCATATACCGTTTGCTCTGACTAGTAAACTTTTACATGTTTATAAAGAAAACAAATGTGTGGGAAAAAAAAAATGTTGTTTGTTTTTTGCCAAACCAAAGTTTTAATCTGCCCTGGTAGGGAAGTTTCTTGGCCACGCCACTGACTGCAATTTCCAAAGTGTCATCTGTATTTTTCAGTCCTTCCATGTATAAAGAATCCAACAGCAGTTTCCTTCAAGGTTGAGTAAGTTTGAATGTTTAGGGGGCTGTAGCCACAAGATTTGGCAAACCATTCACTTGTCATGTTAATAAAAAAGGAATTGTTTCTGCCTCTTTAAGCTAGTAGCTAAATGGAGGGCTTGGATCAAGGAGATTTTAATCATAAAGTCCAGATTCTTCTTGCTTGCAAGTGAATAACTTTGTGGTGTTCAGGTTTTTCATCTGATTTAATTTTATTTAGGAGAAGAACTGAGCTTCTTCCCTGTTACCAACCCTTGAATTTGCTGACTTGTTATGCTGTTCAAACCTAATCGGTTTTCTTGATCTGAAAATGAAAATCGAGCCTTTCTGCACTTTTTATTTTCCCTAAGCAATTGAATTGAAAAGTGAGGTGGTTTGGGTTCTTTTTTTCAACTCCTTAAGTTGTTTTTTATAGATGGCATGTTAGCTTTGAGGGCTGTTTCATGACTGGTAAAAGCTTATACCTTGTAAAATCCATAGCTTTTAATGCATTTTGTTTCTCACTTCAAACGCAGTACCAAGACAAGAAATAATAGAATATTTCATGGTCATGCTGTTCCAACAGTTCAGATTCTTTTTACGTGGTGGTGCTGATTTTGTAGCTCCAAGTGCTTGGGCTTAAAATTTGATTTCCTAAATTCCTTAGTCTGGAAACGTTGAAACGTAGAACAAGCTGTAATATACCCTGAAGAACTGTCTTGCTTACATGATTACTTTTCCTCTACCAGGGAGATTACAAGAAACTAGATCAGATAAATGATTATATTATCTGTGGAATGCAAAAACACTGGGTAGGTAACATTTATTCCTGAAAGCAGCTTTTCCCCACTCTTCTTCTCATGGTCTGTGTTAATGTTTAGAAAGTATCACCCTGCACCAAACCTGATAAATGTTGGGTCACAATGTGGAAATCTGGTGTAACCCACCATAAATATCAGTGTATTTGAGCAAAATATCTTCTTGTTATTGATTACCCTCAATCTCTGTATCTGAAGAAAGGACTTTTCTCCTTGCCTTCATCTCTTGGGGTGATGGGGAAATTGAGATATTCATGAGGGGCCAAGGTGTGTGTTCTTTCAGGAATAAAGAAAGTAAAAAGGGAAATAATCAGATCTCTGGCTCCTAAAAGTCAATTTAGTTCAAGTGGGGTGACTTTGGTCACAGGTAGATTCTGGGTAATCACAAATTTGTTGATTGGGTGAAGAAATTCTTCCCTGTGAGGGTGGGGAGGCCCTGGCACAGGGTGCCCAGAGAAGCTGTATCTGCTCCTGGATCCCTGGAAGTGTCCAAGGCCAGGCAGGACAGGGCTTGGAGCAACCTGGGACAGTGGAAGTTGTCCCTGCCCATGGCAGAGGTGGAACAAGGTGATTTTCCAAGGTCCCTTCCAAGTTCCCTTCAAGATTCCCATCAGATTTTCAGTGCAAACCTGCAAGACAAGCCTGGAGCTGGATGCTGCTTTGCCTGCCAAGTTGTTCCATTGAAATAAAGAGAAATATTGAAATAGGAAGGGCTGAAAATGAGCAAATGTAGTGGAGGGTGAATACATCAAAAATGACCTGTGTGGGACTCATTCAGTGAGCCAAGCAGAGCTGCCTCGTGCCTGACAGGTCTGAATTTGACACAGTCCTTTGTAAACAATAAATCAATGCAGGTTGTTTCTGTGAGTGCATAAAAGGTGTGAGAACTGTAATTTATTTTATAATAAATACTTGTGCTGAGCAAACAGTGAATGCAGCTATTAGAGACTTTCTCAAATAAGTGATTTTAGGCTGCTGAGTGCCAGCTACTGATGTGGTAGTCGAGCTTTTAAAATGAAAAGCCTGAATTCCTTTTGAAGATTCTCCTGAATGCTGTTGACACTTGTGCTAGGAAAGAATACAGAGTAATTTAATTCATTACTTTACTTAAAGATAACGTTTATGGTTGCAGCATTACCCTCCATCGGTGTGCAGACTGCTAGGCTGGAGGTGTTTACTTGAATTTTTTTGGAATGTTGCATCCTTTTATTAGGTGTGCTGGAAGGATTGGGAGAAAAAAATGTAGGAGGGAAAGGGGAGTTCAGGATCAGTCAGCTGGTGTGTCTGGATACAAGGACAAAGGGACAATTTTGCCTTTGGCTACAGTTTGACACTTTACTGGATTCAGTCAGAATTATCTGCGCACGCTGAAGGGCACAAATGTCATTTTTATGGCATTCTATATCCTCAGTTGCTTTTTTTTTTGTAATTGGCTGTGTATCCCAGTGCTGTAATAGAGCTCTTAAATCCTGACCCTGGCCAAAATGGGACACAAATACCAGTATTAATATTTCTCTCCATTTTAAATGCAGGGTTGAGTCTTTTTACCTTGTTTTTCCAGCACCATCTTGTGTTTCCCTGGCAGCCACCCACCTTTCCTGTGGCTAGGGGTGCTCCTCTGCTTTACTGCTCTTGGTCCCTTCTCCCCTTGCTCTCAGGTATCCCTCTGTTCCTTCCCTTGCTCCTCTGTCTTCTCCAGTTTCCTGACCTCTGGCTCTCCTTATCTTGCCCCTTTCAAGGTGGCTGAAGGTCCTTGGATGGGTCCAGACTCCCTCACACTTCCACCCCTTCCCACTCATCTTTTCTCCATCAGAGTCATCTTTCTTTCTGCCAGAAAAAAAAGGAGTTTCCCTGGCTGAGCTGAAACCCCACCTTCTGCTCCCAAAGCCCAGCACTCTTCCTCTCCCAATCCCAGGGGATTTTACTTTTGATTATTCCACTCCTCTCAGGTGCTGTGTTGTTCCAGACCTTTGGCTGATACCTGGCACCCCCTGTTTGGGTGGAAATGCAGGGATTTTATTTTCCAGGGAAGGAGAGGAAGCTGGATTGGCTTCAGCTGGAGCCGGCGTGCTGGGATGGGACATTCCCAGCTCTGCTCTGGGAGCTGTGTGACATAACCCAGACTCCATTTACTGGCTCCATATAACCTGAGGCATTCACACATAAATTGAGCCCAAATGCAGAAGCTTATATAAAGAGGATCCTTAAACTATCCTGGCTGAAAATATTTGTGAAGTGCTGGGAAGCATCTTTTCAGTGTGTCAGGATGCTCTCTTCCCTCTTACCTCTCTTACAGATATACAGTGGGGTCACTTGCATGGGCTTTGGGACATTTTTTACATGAAATACTGTCATTTCCATAAGTGGGTTAATAAGTTTTTTGGGCCTGGAGTCTAAAGCAAAAGATGTTTCACAACTGCAGAGGCTAAAGAGATGGAAAGTGTTGTTGCAGGCTGATGTTAATGTGCCCAGGTCAGTCTTGTGGCTACTCCCTTGAATCCTTTTTTGCCCAGGCAGTGGTTGTTCAGTTCAGTAAGTAATGACCATTATTTATTAATTCCAAACATGGTGTGCAGGATTTCTGCCCAGTGTAAGAGCACATTAGCTTCTCCTGCACAAGAAAACACATGTTAATCTGTTTTCCATTATTGTCCAAAAGACTTTTTCAGAAGGCAGTTCATGTTGCCTCAACAACATTAAAGGCTGTAATTAAAAATAATTTTCCATTAATTTATATACATGCACATTTACTTATTATGATCTTTTGCTGCATTTCCCTAAGTGTACACCCAAAAGCCTAAAATGCTGTTGAGGAATAAGTCAATATTCACTGTAATGATCCAGTGTGGAGTGTGCCAGAACCCTGATGTACTTCAATTAACCATCTTTCCTAACAAACACCTGCACAGGGGAAATGGATCTTCTGTGGGAATCAGCAGAAAAACAAACCCTGACTTTTCTGCATGGGCAGAGGAAGGGGATTCCAGTATTTCACAGCTTTTACTCATAATGATCTGCTACAGATTAAAAACAAAAACCAGACATTATGGTGTTGGCAGATTGCAAAAGGACTTGCTGGTAAAGCTGCTGTTCAGAGGAGATGAGGACAGTGTTTATTGCTTCCATATGGTCCAGGCATACAAGACAGGCAAAATGTCTGGGGAGGATAATATGTCTTATTATATTGATACAGAACATTCTTTAGGGCTGTCAGCCCTTTTTCCTGGTACCTTTCCCAGGTGAGAGCCTGAGTGGGAAATATTTGCCCATGACTGAGCATGAAGATAAGAAAAGATTGCTTAAGGATTGGCTCCATTTGTGAGGTACTAGAAATGCTGATTTTTGAGGGGTCAGGTCTGGGAGTTGCTCCCTAACACAGGGATCTGAAGGATCTCTTTTTTCCTTGACTAGTTGTGTAGTTTTCAACCCTTTGACTTTCCAATTCAGCTTTGCAAAATTCATTAGGATTCTAAATTTAGAGTTTGATAAATTCGTGTCAAAAAAAACCCTCCTTTCCAGATAATGTAAAATTGAATTTCTTGGGCTCTTTTGACCTCTTGATACAGATAGGTAGATTAGATAGATAGATAGATAGATAGATAGATAGATAGATAGATAGATAGATAGATAGATAGATAGATAGATAGATAGATATTTAGCTGAATTAAGAAGCAAACTTCTGGGCACACTGAAACAGAAGAGTGTCTGGTTGCTTTTGTATATTTGGGGAGTTGACTGAAGAACTGCAGTCTTTGATTTCTCCATAATTATCACTTGGGAAGCATCTTTACATGTTTGAAAAATGACACTGCCTGGAATTTTGGGGAGTAAGACCTTCAAAGATCCAATGAGCATGCTCAGATATCAATTTGCCTATTGCATGGCAAAAGGGGGAGCAGGCAAAGGAACTGGAGATTTGCAGGCTGGTCCAGAAAACTCCAGAGGATCTCACCAGTCAGGAGATGAGCTGCTCAGTCCTGCTGTGTCCTTTTACAAATAAATATTGACAACTGGTGGTGTTTGTGTGCCTGGGCTCGTGCAGTAGCCATTCCCTGTGTGATAACAAAACTTCTGCTCTCTTGTTCTCCCAGGGCTGATGAAATCGAGATGATCATGACAGACCTTGAAAGAGCCAATCAGGTAGGATCTTAAATGAGTCCCCCATAAAATCCTAAGTGTGACTTTGATTATTCTTTCTTTTAATTCTCTTTTGGATTTCATGACAGTTCTTTTATATGCACTTCGCAGCCATAACTGCGTGGAGTAAGAAAATATGCAAATTTTGAGCAAAATACAGCTCTTTAGGGATGCCCTGTAAGGATTGTGTGCACAGTAGAGCAGTGCTTGCCATATATTTACCTTCTAATAATTTAAACTTACATTTCCCACTGTAGTTATTCTTGGCTTTGTGTTTCTAAATCCGTCGTGTTGGCCCCTGCTCAGACATGCAGGTGAATGGTTTGTCCAAATTAAAGGGTCTCTGCCCTCTGGCTGTGTCAGGGCTGCAGGTTTTGGGGAGTTCTCCAGACTTTTCTTTTTCCCCCCCTTCTTTTTCTGCTATGTTTTATTGGCATATTAATTTTTAGCAAGGGTTAGATCAGACTGTTCTTTCTGTGCAGGACCACAAAGAAATTGCCATTTGTTCCTGCAGATGTTAATTTGGGCTGTGAAATGTCTCTCTGGCCATCCTTCACAGTGCACACACTCCTGACACCCTGGAGTGGCAGAAATACTGAGTTTTAACAAACCCAGCAGTCATGCAGAGAACCCTTCTGAGTGAGAGAGGTGGTGGAGGAGATGGCTGTGGCCAGGCAGGATTCCATGACAGTGGAAATTCCACAAGGCACTGTGGAAGGGTGGTGGTTTCACAGAGGGAAACCTCAGCCAGGCATTTGCCTATCGATGAGCTTCATTAATCCCTCTGCCTATACAGCCAGAGATTGCAATCTCACATCTCCCAGGCTGTGGATTTATAATCCATCTGCAGTTTACCTAAAAGCAGCTCCATTCCAGGAGAAATAGTGGCAGCTCCTTCCCCTCCCTGGGTCCTGCTGTCAGCAGTGGCTGTGTGAACCAGACCAGGTCACTGATCCTGTTGAAAATGTACCCCCTGCCCCAGCTGCTGTTTTGTTTTGTCTTTTCCCTTTTGCCAGATCAGCTTTCAGCCCCCACACTCCCCTGCTGCAGCTGTCAAGTCTACAGCAAGTGCTGTTGGCCTTTATATTAATTCTTGGAAAATTGGAAAAATACAAATCACAGAATCATTTCCACTGGAAAAGCCTTCCAAGATCATCTGTTCCAACCATCACCCAGCCCTGCCAGGGCCACCACTAACCCATGTCCCCAAGGGCCACATCCACAGGGCTTTGAAATCCCTGGAGGAATGGGGACTCCATCCCTGCCCTGGGCACCTGTGCCAGGGCTGGACAACCCATTCAGTGGAGGGATTTTCCCTTGTATCCAACCTAAACCTCCCTTGGAGCAACCTGAGGCTGTTTCCTCATGTCTTATCACTTGCTACCTGGGAGCAGAGCTCAACCCTCACCTAAAGCCTCCTTCCAGTTGTAGGGAGAGAGAAAATCCCCCCTGAGCCTCTTTTTCCCCAGGCTGAGCCTCTCCCCCAGCTCCCTCAGCCTCTCCTGGTTCTCCAGATCCTTCCCCAGCTCCATTCCCTTCCCTGGACACACTCCAGCATCTCAATGTCTTAATGAAGCCAAAATTGTATTTGTAAGTTGTCGAGTTGATTATTTAGTCAGTTAAAAGCAAATTGGTGTTTGTACAGTGGGTTTTTAGTTCTGTCAAAGAACTTTTGTAGACAGCATTAAATATTTATGAAAGTGCTAGTAATTATTTGAAAATATGTAGACTTTTTAGAAATGATGTAGGTGTTAAAAATGTTTTGGTAGAATTATTTTGTGATTTTTGCAAAGGCAGTACATTTTGTAATGATTTACCCAGTAGCTGGGTTTTTTCCCTCAGTCTAAAGGAGGCTGTAGTTAAAGAACAGGTATTTCTGAATTGCTTATTGCCTCCTAAAATGGATTATACCTATTTATCCAGAAATGCTACTTTTCTATCTGACTGGTACAAAGCTGCAGTGTGGGTTGATTTTTTTTTTTTTACTTCATTATGGTGCTTTTCTTGTAATTAGGTAAAATTTATAACTACTTACATGCATAACCCTTAGTTTGGTTGTAATTCTGCAAAATCTGACTGTACATTAAACCTGCATGCTGTTCATCTGAGCTGTTGGGAAGCCAGGGAAGGGGATTCAGTCTCCTCTTTCCCCATCTCCCTCTCCTCTTTCTCCCCCTCTGGCTGCTGTGCTCCCATCCCCTCCCAAACAGCAGCTCTGGCACCTGGGGGACCCTGCACTGAGCCCCCAGAGCTCAGGAAGTGCAGGAGAGCCTGGATTTGGGATGGAGGGGCCACATTTGTTCTCTGTGGGTTTAACAACTTCAGGCAGCTCAGCTAAACATGGGAGAAGCCACTGAAATCACAGAATCATGGGATGGTTTAGGTTGGAAGGGACCTTAAAGCCCATCCAGTGCCACCCCCTGCCATGGGCAGGGACACCTTCCACTGTCCCAGGCTGCTCCAATCCCTGTCCACCCTGGCCTTGGGCACTGCCAGGGATCCAGGGGCAGCCACAGCTGCTCTGGGCACCCTGTGCCAGGGCCTGCCCACCCTCACAGCCAACAATTCCTTCCCAATATCCCATCCATACCTGCCCTCTGGCAGGGGGAAGCCATTCCCTGTGTCCTGTCCCTCCATCCCTTGTCCCCAGTCCCTCTCCAGCTCTCCTGGAGCCCCTTTAGGTCCTGGCAGGGGCTCTGAGCTCTCCCTGGAGCTTCTCCTCTCCAGGTGAGCACTCCCAGCTCTCCCAGCCTGTCTCCAGATCAGAGGGGGTGCAGCCCTGGAGCAGTTCCTTGGCCTCCTCTGGACTTGCTCCAACATTTCCTTGTCTTTCTTGTGCTGGGGCCCCTTCTCCAGCTTCTCCAAGGCCACAGAGTCCCTTGGTGTCCCCATGAGAGAGAGAGGGACTCTGTGGCCTTGGAGGAGCTGGAATAAGGAAGGGCAACTTCACCTGGAGAGGGGCAGGAGCTGCTGCAGTGGCTCAGCCCATTTGTTGAAACATGCCCATAGAGTCTTTGCCTTGTGTGATGCTTTACCTTTATAAAACACTTTGATGAATTATATCTAATCTTTGCAGTAGCAATTCCTGTGTTTTACCTCTTCATCGTTGAAAAAAAAAATTAAAAAAAGAAATTAAATCTATTGCACAGGCCAGAAAGTGAGTTTGCATCAGGCTGAAGTGTTACAATTGCAGAAACAAGTACTTAACCTAATTATGTATTTAATAGTTAAATTAACATTTCCTTTTACCATTTCAGTAAGTGCTCATTCCCCATTATTAAGGCTACCTTTAAAGAGTAGTGCTCAGCACGACTCCTGCTTTGTTCAGGGACTGCCTTGCTGATGTGGATGTGATGTTTTGCTGCTCTGGAATTAGCACTGACCCAAACTACTGGGATTCAGAGCACAGATCTACATGTTTCCACTACAAATACGGGAAAAAGAAATTGGTATAAGTTTTTATACATCTGACATTTCTTGAAAATGCCTTTCCCAATTACTGCCCTTTTTAAATCCAGAGCTGGCACTTCACAACTTCCCTTGCTGTTGTGAGGATTCCTCTGTGGCTCCTGACAGGTGGGGAGTGCCTTTCCCCCTCCAGTCCTGCAGGAACAGGGGGTGGATTTGCTCCCTGACCTTGGTCCAGGTGTCCATAAAAATGATCAAATCCACAGGCACAGAGCTGATGTTGTGGCTCCCACCCCCATGTCCTGTGGGGTGAAGCAGGAACCATTCTCATCTTCAGCTGCATCACCTCTCTTCTCACAGTGTTTTTTCTCACTTGAATCCTCAAGTTTTTTCATGCAGGAGCTTTCTGGGCTACTTTGCATGATACCAACCCCAGAACAAATTACTGGCTCATCAGAATAATTGCCTTTAAATGCCAGTGAGCTTTGCAATTTTCTGCTGAGAGAGAGGGAGGGGTAGTGACCACAAAGCTCCCTCCCTCTCCATTGTGTCATTAACACAAGGTGTAAAACTGAATTTTCCCACAAAACATAATAGTGGGAGAAATTAATCCCTGGCTGGGACAGAGGTGGGTGCTGGAGATGAGGGGTGGTGACAGCCTCTTCTTCCTCAGCTGCTCATCCAGGAGCTCAGGGCCATTAATCCACAATCCTCAGTGGGGTTTTATGGCAGGGCTGGCAGAGAGCAGAATACACCAAGTTACACCCACTGTGAGGGTGACGTGGGTGTAACCCTTCCCTGTGAAAGTCCTGAGAGGTTTTTTTCATATAAAAAAGGCAAGAACAGTGCACTGAAATGTCTGGTCCAGCTGCAGCTGCCTCGAGAGGAGCTGTTAGCTCCTGCCATGGAGTTTAGGAGGGTTGGAAGGTCTGAAGCCAAAACCCCCATTGGTTTCATGGCAAAAGATGCAATTCCATCATCTCCCAGGCAGCAGGAGAGTTGTGGCTGCAGAATCCCTGTCCATCCTCTCCTCATCCTCCTCATCCTGTGGCTCAGACTGTGCAGGAGCTGAGGGCACAATAGAGCCAAGTACAATAGGAAAGGCTCCTTTTCACTTTATTAACCCAGCAGCTCAATGACAAAACTTGATAACATAACCCACGAGTTCCCCCTGCATTTCCATGAAGATTTAATAATGCTGTAGTTTGGTGAAGGGACTCGTTTTATTAAGATTTCATTTTGCACAATAAATCACTGCATATTTTCTGATATGCTACGAAGTATAAGAATAAATAATTAAAACTAAACTACCCGTACTTGTCAAAATAAATGATTTATCATAGTTTGGGATACAGCATCTTTGAATTTTTTATTGTTTGATTCCCAGAATATTCTAATTTCCAATCAGGGAAGTTAATGAAGCTCCAGTATACATTTCTGCATTCACAGCAGTTACAGTTGTGTGACTGTTTATTTTAGACAAATATTTATGGTTAGTACTTCCCTGTACCTTTTCAAGTTTACACCTTCCCAGTAAGTGTTTATGGCAGCGAAGTTCTGCTGCCAAAATGAATCTTTTGGGACGACAAATTTATTCAAATGAATTATTGTTCTGTTTCTGTACTTCATCCAGGAACCTGGTATCATCCTGTTGTGCCTGAGAAAGGCAGAGGTTTTCGTTGGAAAGAATAATTCTTAGGTTGTGAAAACAGAAATATTTAAATATATTTTGATATTTACATATATTAAATGTATTTTATTTTTTTAATTACAGCAGGACTCATTTTAAGGTTTTAATACTGAGTCTAAATTTGTGGCTTTGTGTCATTGATGTGTCCAGATCTCTTTTCTGCCTTTATACATTGATCATCTGGTTAAAAGAAAATAAAATCTAGTGGGCTTTGTAATTTGAGCTTCCTGTAAAGAAAAAGCTGCTTTTTCACTTTTAAAACAAAAAGAGGAGAACTTTGGTTAGGGTTTTTTGATCCTGGGTTATTGTGTTTTAATCTGAAAGGGGAGGATACAGATTTGAAAAGCAAACTCAAGGATAGATATCCTTAGATTTTGACGGTGATAAGAGAAAGAAAATGTGAGACTTATTTTGTGTGTGTGTGGACTATATTGTGTAAGCTATAGAAGAAGAATTAATTTTTTTTTTTCTGTTATCCCTTTGGAAAAGTCAGATGTTTCCATTGGTTTTCTTTCCATCTTCACAGTGCTGATAGTGCTCCCAGATTTCTACTTCTTGTTTTTTCTGGGGAAAGAAAGTCAAATATAGAAACTTCTAATACCAATAAATCAAGAGAACTGTACTTTCTAAAATATAGCAGCTTTTATTAAAGAATCTAGAGTGGATCAATATCATTTATTCCACAGAAATGTAGTGTTGGGTTTTAAAGTGTGTAGAGGAAGAGTTAGTGAATTTGAGCATTTTTTTAGAGCCAAACTGCCACTAAAATACATAAAACAGTGCCTGCTATAAAAGTAGAAAGAAAACCTCGCCAGGGTGTTTTAGCAGAAATGCTGCTCTCAAGATTATTTTTTATTTCCTTGGGTATGGCACCTTCCTGTCTCCAACAAATCACATTTGGAAAATGGTTCGAAAAGATATTCCTGCTAAGTGAGATTGCCATAAAATATGTATGTTTTTGAGCAGCAGATGGAATAAATTCCCCTTTTCACTCAGCAGCACAAGTGCAGCACAATGCAGGTGGTGCTGGTGCTCCGGGGGGTTTGCTGTGACCACCACACCCCTGATGAGGCATCCTTGGGTTTGCACTTCCATGAGGAAGGGAATTCATCCTGCCTTGACTCCTGCATTGCACCAAGGCTGACACAGACACTGCCAGAGGATTTGCTTTTATTTCTGACTCCCTTGGCAGTGAAGTGGGTGGTTTCATTGTGGGGAATTGCCCCATCCCTGGAAGAGCTCCAGGCCAGGTTGTGATGCCTTGGGAAGGCTGAGCTGGAACAGAGACTGGACAGAGCTGGAGAATAAAGTAGAGATTTATTGAAAGGCCTTTAGGGTACACCTTGGGCAGGACAAGAGCCTGACCAGGGCTACACCCAAGGTGGACCCAGAATGGTCACAAAATGAACCCACAATGGTCACAAAATGGACCACTCATCACGAGGTCTCACACTTTTATAAGTTTTGGTCCATTTGCATATTGGGGTTTAATTGTCCAATTGCAGCTTCAGGTTGTGAGCTCTCATCCTTCTTGTTCCTCCCTCCAGCCCACCCTTGTTTGTGCTTTTGGGCCTGAAAGTTGTCCTTGGTCTGCAGCAGGGAAAGGATTTGTTTTGTCTCCCTGCTCTGTGCAGAGCTGAGTGACACTGAATGTGAGCTCAGAACTGCAGCCCTGGGCAGCACAGAATCTGTAAAAACATGAAAGCTCAAACTTAAGGCATCAGTTGAATGCAGCTTGGAGCACCCTGGGATAGGGAAAGGTGTCCCTGCCCTGGCAGGGCGTGGAATGAGATAAGATTTAAGGTCCCTCCCAGCCCAAACCATTCCATGGATCCAGTTAAGTTATACTGCTTGGTGGCAGATGAAGTTGTTCACTCAGTCCTGGGATTTCACTGTCTGTAAAATGGGAATAATAACATTTACTTTACAAAGGTCATTTGAGATCCTTGCACGGAGAAGTTCTGTATAAAGGCAAAATATGGTTAATATTATTTTCATGCAAACATGAGTTTCCTGCAAATGCCTGGCTATCAGTTGGGAATACATTTATCTGGCAGCCTTTCAGCACACTGAGGAAAGTGCAATAGCCTGAAGACAAGAATGAAGACAACCCAACCTCTTCTGGTTGGTGGAGTTTTTTCTTTTTTTTTTCCATATAATTCTCCATTGTTGGAAAAAATAGGTGTCAGAGCCCTGAAAAATCATCCATATCCCTGATGTTCTGCTAACCTTGCTGCTGTTCTGTGGAAGTTAGGGCCATCTAAAGGTTCTGTAGCAAATTTTTATATCTAAAAAGTTAGGAAATTAAAGCCACATTGAAGCAGTGTGTTTTAATTGATGTTGTACTCAGAGAAACACAGCTTTTGCAGCAGCTTGCAAGTCTGAATGTCAGCTCCGAGCGTGGTGATTGCTGCCATAACCAGGCTCATTAACTGCAGCAGAATTACTTGTGATAATACCCACTCCTCGCCCATAGGAAGATTTTCCCACATACAGCACTGAATTTAGCATGGAATAAGGAAATAGAGTTCGGCTGGTGGAACTTTCAGGGAAAGGTTATACATTTTTTTTCACATAAGTATCTCATTTTGCTGTTCACACCACTGGTCTTTGATCAAATTAACATTTTACTGTAAGTAGAAGAGCACTCGGTTCATGCTATTCATTATCTTGTCAGGAAACAAGGAGAATAATTTAAACTGGATATATTGTGTAAGGCTTTTTTTTTTTTTTTTTTTTTCTATTTTTAATTGGAAAGCACACGGCAGCGTTACAATCCTGACCTCCTGGCTCCACTGTGAGCAGTACAATATTTACCTGCTGTATGAAGGAAAATGGAACTATTTTGAAATATTTTGTTACCAGGGAGGTAGTTCTGTACTAGAAAACAGTGCTGTAGGAATTAGGAGGAATTATGTGACTGAACTGTGCTGAAAAATAGGATTTTGGGCAACACTGGATTTGCATGAGTTTCATCAAAGCCATTAGTGTGACTGTCACTGGTCATTGGGGTGTTTTTTTTAGTCTGTGCATAGGATTTAGGAGTAAGAAACCAAGAGTTTTAGCACTGATGGGTGAAAAGCAACTGTGCTGTGGCATTTCCAGTACCTAAAGGGGCTCCAGAAGAGCTGGAGAGGGACTGGGGACAAGGGATGGAAGGACAGGACACAGGGAATGGCTTCCCACTGCCAGAGGGCAGGGATGGATGGGATATTGGGAAGGAATTGTTGGCTGTGAGGGTGGGCAGGCCCTGGCACAGGGTGCCCAGAGCAGCTGTGGCTGCCCCTGGATCCCTGGCAGTGCCCAAGGCCAGGGTGGACAGGGATTGGAGCAGCCTGGGAGAGTGGAAGGTGTCCCTGCCCATGGCAGGGGGTGGCACTGGATGGGCTTTAAGGTCCCTTCCAAACCAAGCCTTTCTGTGATTCCATGAATCTCTCTGTATTCCTCAGCTGAAGTGGGTCAGTTCCACACAAACAGAAGGTTTTTTGAACTTCCCAGTGGCTCCAAGTTGTGTAAGATTCCTTAGGTTTAGCCATTTTCCATCCTGGGCGCCTGTCTCTGGCTGCACTCTTTTTTCTTACTTCAGGAAAAATTGTTCAACCATTTTTAAGAATAAGATTGGGGGGGAAAAAAGTCCATTTTCCCCCAGATGTTACGAGGTTTTCTTGCTGTTTTGATGAGGAGCCTGCTGTGCCCAGATTTAATGGAAGGAGTTTGACGAGAGACAGTTTGCTTTTTTCTCAGGGTTGTATCTTCTGTTGCTTCAAGTAGAAAAATAATAATAATAATAAAAAAAAATAATTACAAAACAGCCTCAAGTTTGGCCAGCCTATAACAGTCTGGAAAAAAGAGTTCACAGGAACTCAGCAGAATCTGGTTTGAATTTGTTTAGGCTTTGCTGCCGGTGCCTGTCCCAGGCACACTGCAGTCTGTCACTGCTCTGGCTGGGTGAACATTAACCAGGCAGGTTTTGCTTTCTCTGGGTGTGATGTGAGCTTTTGTGGGGGCACAGGGAGGGGAGAAGCTCCCCAGGCTGCCCCTGCCACAACTGGAGGCATCAGCATGGGAGCAGGATGGAGAGAGGGGCTCGTGGTGGGGAGGGAATGGGGACAGACACTGGGACAGGGACACTTGGAGGACCTTTTGTGAGGATATTTGGAGAAGAAGCAACGAGGAGAAGAGAAAGGAGGAGAAGAGAAAGGAGGAAAAGAGGAAGGAGGAAATCGTGGGGGTAAGGCTCATTCTGGAAGTTTGTGGATGTTCATTGGGTCGTGCGAGGTACGAGCTGGGGTTTGCCTGCCTGGAGCTGAAGGCACCGTGGAGCACAGAGGAGGCAGAAATGGTGCTTCCAGCAGCCAGAATGAATTAGGAAGGGGACAGAGTGACAAGCAGAGAGGGGTGGCAGTGAAGGAGGCAAACCCAGAGGGTCTGGCAGGGGAGCAGCACCACAGCCACTGCACAGGGTCTCGGCACAGGAAGGGGCAGGGGCAGCTCCTGCCAGGCTGGGAGCCTCCAGCCAGGGCTGCCATGCAGGGAGATGTGCCAGGGGCTCCAGGAACCCAAACAGCTGCAAACAGGGCTGGTGCCAGTGCAGTCATTAATGTCCTGGAGCAGGGCTGGTGGTGCAGCACAGCTCCCCTGAGGAGGAGATTAATGCCAGCGGCGGAGGAGAGTGGGATTAGCTCGGAGCAAATGAAGTGCAGGGGTCACACACAGGACAGGAGGGCAAAGCAGGAGATCCACTCACCAAGCCATGCTCCTCTCAGAGCTCCATGGAGCACGGGATCTCATTGGGAAAATCTCGCTGGAAAAGCCACAGCAGATCCTGTGTGGTGCCATCCCACTCCTGAACCCTCACACGGGGTGGCTGAGCACCAGCCTCGGGCTTGGCTTTTCCAAATTTGTGAGTGCTCAGATTTGAAACTCCCATTCTTTTAACAGGGTTTTGTGTGTCATTTATAATTTATATTCCAATAGCACCCAAAAGTGCTTTCCAGGCACTGAGTACATCTGTAATTCTGGCTCTAAAAAGCTTCCATTCTGTGAGAGGGGAATAAAAAAGAGGGAAAATGACCAGTACTTCCCAAATAGAATTGCCCAGAGTTTGTGCTGATGTATTTTTAACAATGCCTAGTATGAAATCTTGTCTGGTATTATTCTGAGGATCACAACAGGTGTTGGGAATTGGCTGGGGAGGCTGTGCAGAAAGGGCAGCTGACAGCTCACTGTATATGCAGATGTACCACCTATTAGCAATATCCTCTGTGGTTTGCTCGCATGCGAGCTGAATAGATTCTCCAAACAATGCTGCACTGAATGGAAGCCATCAGCAGAATTGCTCAAGGCTGCAAAACCCATTACTTATACAGCAGTAGATGGAGGAGCAAGTGCCACAGTGTAGTAACTTGTCCTGCTTTGCTGGAGTTGTTCTGCAGTTATTAGATCAATATATGGAGCTGCACATCTAATAAAGTACCAGAAAATAATTTATCTCAATGTGTATTGTTAGCTCAGTATTTATCCTAATATTATCCAGCCACATAAACAACATAAATCCCTCTTTTTGTGCCTCTTTTTGCTGCTGTTTCCACGTTTTCCAAGCACACAATAGGTTGTGTCCCCTGCTCTGATTATTGGAGCCACGTCACTGTACTTTTTACAATCACATTTTAATTACAGCCGTGGAACCTATGCAAAATCATTTAATACAATGTTGTGAGCAAATAGTGCAGATGATGCGTTTAGTATTTGATTGCTGTTAGTTTACTCATTGATTAAACATGCAGAGTCTGCTTTGACTGGTGAGGAAGTCAGAGACCACACACACACACAGGGCTATAGGGCTTATTCACTGGAGGGGTCTCTATTTTCTACAGATTTTATATTTGCTCTAGGGTTTATATTCATTACAGGTTTTTTATTACTATTAGTTGTATATTTGCTACAGCTTCTATATTCACTATAATTTTATGTTCACTACAGACTTTCTATTTGCTCCATATTCTATGTTCACTATTTTAGATGACCTAGGTTTTCCAAGGAGTCTGTGGCAGTTTGGGTGGCTCAAAAATGGCAGTGGGAATTTATCATTCCATAAAGGAAGGGATCCATCAGCTGGTCAAGAAAAGTTTTGACCTTCACTGGTGGCAGCTGATGGGTTTGGTAGAATTGGTGATAAGTCTTGGAAGTGGAGACAGAAAATTATTTTGGCTATTTTCTGAAAGCAGAGCATGATTTGGATGGAGTAGCCCAGGCAAAAAGCAGTGATCACTCAAGGAAGAAAGCAGTATGGTTTTATGACAATAAAATACATTTTTAAAAAAAGACAGAAGACAATCTTGCCAGGAGGAGTGTATATTGTAAAAGAACCAGGTTTTGTTCCATTTCTAACAGAAGCTTACAGACAGTTATGAAAAGGAGTTTGCTGCTATTTATTGCCTGAAGTTACTGATCCATCTGTCTCTACCCAAACTCTCATACAGACAATTTTCCCTCATCATTCTGACTTTCTCCTTTCTATTATTATTCAATATTTAGATGGGAATTTTGACCAGTGGCCAAGTCAGAGGCTTATCAGCTATTGCATAAATCCTCAGCAGCTGGTAACTGAGCTGTGCAAAATTGTCACTTTAGGGTTAAATATTGTTGAATAAATAGACCTGCTGAAAGAACAGAATCTAACAATTCATGTTTTAGGGAATAATTACTGCAGGAAGACAGCCCACAACATTGTATATGTGTTTGAGAGAGTGGTCAGAATATCTTTTAATTCAGCATTTACCCGTGAGAATTATTCCCATGAGGAGCCTTGCAATAAAATCTGCTTGGTCTATGAGAATAGAAAGAAATTGAATAAAAAGACTCCATTTCCACTTGTATTTATTCAGTCTGGGAAATTCAGTGGGCCGCAGCATTAGTATCAGCAGGGGATTCCTTGCTCCTAGCGTTAAATTACTGTCATAATCGCTCAATTATTTCTTCCTTGTACTGTTTAAAATAAAAATCCATCACATTCTATGTTTTTTTCTAACATTTATTAGGTTGAGTGTTTAGGAAAATCAATTATATTCAGTCAGGCATGAATTGATGAATGTTCTTGTAATAATTGTCAGTTGTTAAACTGAATGTACTTTCTCTTTTCACCCCTTTTCATTTCCTTCAGAGGGCAGAGGTGGCTCAGAGAGAGGCAGAGACCTTAAGGGAGCAGCTCTCATCAGCTAACAAATCTCTCCAACTTGCTACGCAGATCCAGAAGGCACCTGATGTGGTGAGAGAAAATATTTACTGACTCTTACAGGTTTCTGACATTCCTGCAGTACAGCTCCTTCAATTTATGCCCACAGCTATAAAAACAGCTGTTTGAAGTCGTATTTTAACTGAAAAGGAATGGTGTTCCTTGGGGAGGGTGGTGGGGTTCAGCTTCTGGGGGGGTTGGTGGCTGGAGGAGACCACGGGAAGGACAGAGGTCACCTGGCTCTGTGGTGATCCATCACTCCCTGCTCCAGGTGGACAGCACAACTCCCAGGAATCATTTCACGTGGCTGAGAGCATCAGCAGAGGAGAAAGAGAGGCAGCAAGAGAGCCTTGGTGGCCATCAGTGTGTGCCTGCCTGTCAGGGCTCCATCCCCAGGGCACCCAGAGCTCCCTGCCCACTCTGCCTCTCCTTAGTCCATGTCTGGGCTGTCAGAGAAACTGGAAATAAATTTGGTACCATTCCAGTTCTCACTGGCTGTATCTAAACTGAGAATTACACCTATAAATCCTTGGGAAATGGAGAAGATACCATGCACTCTCCTGCTTGTTGCCTCCTCTGTGTGGTTCTGAATAAAGCCAAGGCTGCTGATGGGACCTGCAGGCACAGGGGGCTGTTACAGGGCTCCAGCTGGCCCTGGGTGAGCAGGTATCACAGATGAGCAGCCAGATTATTTTGATTTTTGTTTGCCAAAGGAGAAATAGGAGTATTTAAATGTAAATATGCAATTAAGTGAAATTTAGTCTACTTCTAAGCGGCAGATTTAAGAAACAAAAGAAATCATTGCTTTTTTTTTTCCCTTGCAAGCCCTTATACGTGCTTGACACTGATAGCAGAGGAACACATGGCTGCCTTTAAAAATCATTTGCAGAGAACAAGTAACAAACCATAAGTCCTCCAGATCTGTTTAGCTGTCTATTAATACAACCCAGTATTTTCTCAGAGAAGTCAAAAGATAGACAAGTAGGCTGCAAAACAAAAAATAAAAAGCCTGAATATCACTTGTAGCTCTGAATTACCTGCCTCTTCCTATCTCGTGTCCTAGTCTTATCATTATTTTAACATTAGGTCTTTCTTGTATTTAATAGTACTTCTGCACTTCATTTATATTTAATATGACAACTACTGCAGGATGAAAATGATCATTATCTATCTTATTTCAGACTCTACGTTCTAGTCTCAATAGGCACAAGCAGCAGATGATTATACAACTTGTGATGTTTCATGCAAGCAAATTAGAGGTTTTTTCAAGTTAAAAGTGTAATTCAGTGTAATAGGAGAGCGTTGTTAACTGCTGTTCATACATGCAGCTTTCTGGGAGTGCAGCGGGGTGTAGTCACTGAGAATCAAGCTGAATGTTTAGAAGATATGGAAAAGGGGATTTTGTTGTTCCTGTATTCCCAGAAAAGAGGGTATGGAGTATATTTCAATCTGCTGCAGTGTCATCTTCAGTTGTCAGGGTGTCACTGGGGTGAATTCTCAGCTCTTTCACCACAGATCATTGATTTGGTGCTCACCATCTTCATCTCCCTCTTGCTGAATGGATTCTTTCCTCCTTCACTGGTGCTTCTGAGGAGCAGCCATTAACCTTTAACCATTAGCCTTTATTTTGGGCTCTTTGATGGAATGTGTGCCCCTCCTTGAGCTGCCCAGTGTTCCCAACATGGGCACAAGGCTTTCCTCATATTCCCCATGGAGGAGGCTCAGAGCTCCCCATGCATCACAGCTGGAATATCCCAGCACAAAAAGAGACAGAGATGGTACAGTTAATCTCTGTTATCTTTTCTGAATTGATCTGCCTTCTTCTGGACCTCTTCTGTCCTCTCTGATTCATTGTCCTCCCAGGAAGTCAGTCCAGAGAAGAAGTTCCAGACTTGAGGACAGATTTTTACAGCTATGGGAAACTGGAAGAAGGAAGATTTAGAAAAGGGAATTTCTGAACGGGGTGACCAAAGAGAGAATGGCCTTGTCTTAGAGCTGTCACATCTCTCTTCTTCCCCGTGGAGGGATGCTTGCAATAATTGTTAACATGAACAATTTTCATGCAAGGAGCAAGTTCATTGGAAGTAGCAGTTTAGGGCAATTTTTGACAATTTTGCCTGAAACGTGCAGTGTGCATGCAGAGAGCCACAGGCACATGGCTCTGCCGTTCCTGATTAAGAAATTCTGCTCCATTACTTCAGAATATTTTATCTGATTAGTATTTTGTAAGCAGAGATTTTCATAGTTGTCAAAGCATTTGGGCTATTAATAATAAATAGATCTAAATAGAATCCTTTGACTTTCACGGCTGCATCTTTCCAGTGCACTAATGAAATAGGGAAATTTATTCCCTCTGTTCTCTCTGTTTTCCCCAGAGAGCTGTCCTGGGGTGTAGGAAGTTCCATCTTCTGCTGCAATAGGACACGAAGTAAAGATGCTTGACTCCAGTCAGAAGGCAGTAGAAATCAGAAGGTTTTATTCACAATTCATTCAGCACATGCTGTGCTAAGAAGACACATTATTGGTCCATAGGGCTGACACTTCTCCCATTGGCTGAGTAACAGAAATAGCAAACAGCACCTGTTGTTATGGGAAAGGAATATTGTTTACACAAGGTTGTTTTGGGAAAAAAAAAAACTGGTGAAAAGTTTCCCTTGAGAAGAGCTCTTCTCAAGCTCAGAAAATACCGAGTCCACAATATTCCAGATTCCCAATGTCGATCACAGGAGTCCCACATTTAGGAATTTTGTGCCACCTAATGCCTTGTTTGCTCCTGGCCAGATTACCCTGAATTTGGGTTTGTTGCCTTTCCTTCCTTTTTGTGGTCTAATCCTCCTTTCCCTGCAGGAGCAGGCCATCGAGGTGCTGACACGCTCCAGCCTGGAAGTGGAGCTGGCTGCCAAGGAGCGCGAGATCGCCCAGCTCGTGGAGGATGTCCAGAGACTCCAGGGCAGCCTCACCAAGCTGAGGGAGAATTCCAGCAGCCAAATCTCCCAGCTGGAGCAGCAGCTGACAGCCAAGAACAGCACACTCAAAGTAAGGCTCAGTTCTGCCTGAGGGATGTCTCAGAGATGATGATATTGGGGTTTGCTGTGTGAGTTTCCAGTGGTCCTGAGCCATTGGCTGAATTCTGGTTTCTGAATTTCTGGCATTCATGGAATCACAGAATGGTTTGAGTTAGTTCAAACCCATCCCATTCCATCCCCCTGATATATTGTTTCCTAAGGGATCACAGTGTTTTTAAATTCTGAATGGCCCAATCCTTACTGGTTTGAAATATTAAAGGCTACCTTTAGGATTAAAATCACCACCAAACCCCAACATAGATTGACCATGGATATGTAAGGAAACAGTTGAACTGAAAAGGCACAGAAAATCCCTCTTGTATGTTCAAACTTTCAATTCCCATTCCAGTTATACATATTGAAGGTTTGCAAGGAATTGGTTTATCTTTCAATTTCCCTGGTACCCCCTCCAGTTCTCTCCACTGGAAATGGGAAGTGTATTGTTTAGGGCATAGAAACAAGTAAAATCAGGATATGGAGAAGGCTTTTGGCTTCAATAACCATTTCATTATTTTTAACTGTGTATTTGCTGCACAATAATTCCCATTTATAATCAGCAGTCCAGCCCTATACTCATTTGCATAGGGGCAGCACTGCACCAGAACCAGAAGGAAGAGCTAAGAATTCTCTGAATGACCCTTTTACCTCTCTCTTGGGCAGTTTCACTTTCCCTGTGCTGAGCCCACACGTTTCTGATCTCTGAGTGAGCATGAGAAATGTTTCCTGACGTGGGGTATGAATCAGTTTCCTGTAACTCTGGTCTCTTTCATTGTTCCACCATCTATGAGCTCCGAAGTGTAAACAAGATAAATTTATCTATTCCATTAAAGACTTGGTAGTTCTGCAGGTTTGATAGTCTGAGAGTTTTCTGAGAGCAGGAGGCTGATAGTTCCCACTCAGCTCTGACTGTGGCGTGGGCAGCTTTGCTCTATCAGGATGATTTAATGTTCAATTGAAACTCTTACAAATTGCTCTAATTCTGACATTTTTTAGCAGTTACTGGTTTTGCTGTGGTGGAGCATAATTCACATGGAGAGGGACCTGTTAGGAGTGAGAGCTGAAGTGTTGCAGTCAGTGTTTTCTGCATGTTTTAAGCCAGTTTTGCAGAATTTTTATGAAAATTCAGTGGAGCAAAGGACACCTATTATGTAACTCCATTGACAGCCTCAGTCTTTGCCCACCTGTCACCATGTGGCCACCACTTTCATTGAGGGAGAAAGGAGCTGCCCTGGTTTTGAGGGACACATTCTGCTGGCTACACCCATGTTCAGGGGATTTTTTTTTATTTTACTTTTTCATAAAGCCTGATAGAAAATATCTTGAGTCCTTGCACTTGACAGATTTTCTTGGAATAAAGCATGTTCCTGGTGAGGTCAGTATTAGTTTAGCCATTAACTTCAAAGGGAGTAGGATCACAGAAATGACAGAGCAAGTCTTTGATTTCCATTTCAGTAATCTCCTTCCATTTTCTCATAGCCTTGCCTGGCTAATGCTCTGTATTTAGCTTTCTGTTGATAGTGTCTGATGTAGTGCCTCTATTGATAAAGTTTTAGTCATTTCAACCCTCTTTAACCTTATTTGTTGCGACTATAAAGATATTTCCAAATACTTACTTTCACCCCAAAGTGCTGGGAAAGGCTGTGCCAGGCACACACTGTACAAAGCACCAAATCTCAGTGATGATGTGCTGATCTCCTGTTTGATTATGGAGGAATTGCTTCTGAAATAACAGAGATTTTAATGGTTGCCTCCACAGAAAAAACAACTCACAGTTTCACAAATTAAAGCAATGTTCTCAACCTGTATCTTGGGGGAATTGTTTAATACTCTATGACTTAATGAAACAATACAGAAATACTTTCAAAATTATTGCTTCTTTATCTTCATCTGATCTAATAATCAAAACATGTCCTCTAGTAACAAGACTTTTCTCACTCTAATTGTATTAACCCTTTGTGGCTGGGTGCTAGAACGTCCCTTCTCCTCAGTTAAAATTCAGTAGTGTGAGTTGATCACTCTAAACTGAACTACAGTGTTAATCTAATGGTGATTTAAATGTTTTAAGCCCCTCAATACAGCCCCTGCTGTTTGCCTATGCCACTTCAGTTAATAATACAGTAGTGATTGTATTTTCTAAATAACGTGAGGAGGGACCCAATCTCTGCATGCTCTGACATGGAATCATTCACACCACAGATGCAAGATGATTCTTTAACGTGGCATATTTGCAAATTTAATGTGCAGAAAAGCCACCAGCCCATTCCTTCTGCCCTCTGGCTCCTGCATTTTTGTGCGTTGGAGGTCGTTGGAATATGTTTTGTCTGAATTAACCAGGTTGATATTTAGTGCAAGATATTAGTTCCTCCAGCTTGTCTCACAGCTTGAACCTTTGTTATCCCATGTTCTGTGCATTTTACAGGGTTCTTGGAGACAATTACCATACTAATACATTTTAAAACAGTCGTTGACTGGGAAGATGCCAAGTGCCTAAATGCTCTGTTTCTACACAGGCACTGCATCCTCAGTTGTTAGTTTATATTGTTTAGTAAAGTAGATGTTTAGGTGCACATTTTCCATGGCAACAATCTCTATATTAGGTACTTGGGAATGATGGATGTGTGTTTTTTTTATACAATCCAAAGTAAAATATTGCTGGTTGTCAGACTGCTGTAGCAGCACACAACTACCTGAAAGTCCCAAACAGCTGCATTTTGTCAATATCTCGTTTTTTTCCTTTATTTTTCTACCTGTGTTTTGTACCTAAATTTTCCAGAAATACTCTACCAGGGTATAGCACCTCCCTGCACAGAATTACATTTAATACAGATTGCATTAAAATGGGAGTCATTAGCTTTTCTATGGTTTATATGTGTTTCTACAAAAGGCTGTTTTCTTAACATACTCTTGCATAAGTAACTAACTTATTAATTCAGGATATTGCTTGTTTTAAATTTCTTCTGGTCCTTTTTATACTGAAAACTGGTATAAATTGCCAGTTTTTCCTGCTGTAAAAGCTCCTCTGCTCTAGACTCAAAATGTTGCAAGTCACAGAGTTAAGGAAAGAATGAATTGCAGTGGATTTGTGGAGCACCCAACAGAGACAAAAGGACAAAGTGACAAGACCAAGGATATCTTGGGGTTTGGCAGGTCCTCCCACTGCCTGTGACCACTTGGAAAACTCTCAGCTGTGATGCTGAGTCTCCTCCCAGTACCAAGGGCTCTCTGGCTCACTGGTTTCATTTAAAGATCCCTCTCCAGCCTGACCTGATGCACTAAAAATTCCACCTGGGTGCCTTGTTGAAGTCACTCTATTTGCTCAGTGTTGAGCTGCAGCTTGAAAAGCTGCTTGAACTCATGGCCTGTTGTAGCCTACCCTCCTCAAAATGTGAGACCTCAGGCCCTGGGACTACACAGTACATTCCCATAATGAGATTTCAGCGTGTGTTGTAAATCATCAAAACCTCCAACATCTTTAATATTTGTAGGATTTTCCTGGTCACATCAACCAGGATTTTCCTAATTGCATCAAAACACCTGAAGCACTGTGCCTGCTATCTAAGGCAAAGTCAGTGCTTCCTATGGTTCCAGACAATAACTGGATTTTGGTAAGAAAAAACTACTAAAACTTGCCCTGTGAAAAAAATCCCAGGTGAAAAAAGAATTGTTGTAGCTAAAACAGACACTTCATTTTTTCTTTTTAACACAACCGGAATGACTGCACAAGCCACTGATGACAACACTGGGGCACGAGACCTTTTTAAGAGGCCACTCGTTTCATCAGTGTCCCAGAGAGTGCAAATTCCACACTGAGCAGCAGTTCCTGTGATCCATTAAGAGCTGCTCCTTGAGCAGGGCCTGGCTGCTCCTGCAGGGAGATTCCTCTCGTCAGCAGTGCTGAGGATGCTGGGCTGTGGTGTCAAACAGCAGGAACAGCACCTGGAGAGGGCTGTGGAATTGATAATGTGGGTGTCCACTTTGTCACTGCTCCTTGATATCCGTGCTAATGGCAAGGCAGAAATGTCAGCAGTGTGACAGCTGCTAAGGGCTGGGTAGGAGATCCTTTAAAACATGGCAGGATAGCTGGAGGTCCCACAAAGCCCCACCATGCTGCTGCTGGCATCTGAAGAAGCCTCATTTAAATTACTGAGATGGCTCAAACCGTGGATTCACTGTCCTGTGGGTGCTGTGCTGCATCGTTTTGGGGTTTGTACAGCTCTGAGGTGGGTGATACCCACACACTGACTTACTGGGGAAGACAGCACAAGGAACAGGTTCCCAATTCTGTTTGTTGGCCTGCCCCAACCCTGCCTCCATGCCCCCATAGCTGGGCTGCTGCACAGCTGTGTGGGGCTGCCTTTGAAATAGCTTTGCTAAAATTGTCCAAGTTCCCAGCAGCCCTCCACTGCCCTCCTCCTGCATCCAACAAGCAGCCCGGAGTGGGTGTAGGATCTTGAATTCCCTTGAATTGCCTTCTTGAATTCCCTTCTTGAATTCCCTTCTCCCCTGAAGACAGCCTCTCCTGGACATAAAGTCCTATTTTTCTTTTTTCATGTCATCTATTCCTTTCCTTTTCAAAGTCAATTCTCTGTCTTTGAGGTGATACGTCCTTGCGTTATTTCTGTTTCCTGTGACCTTTGGGATTCTGTGCCAATTTTAGCACCAAAAACGAACTGAAGCAGAGCTAGCCTGAATTTATCCATGGAAGTTGCAAGCCAGTAAGATCTGTTCTTTGCTTAGATCAGGTGTGCCTGCACTAAGCAAAGAAATGATTGAGATGGATGATGGCTTGTGCGAGCAACGTAAGGGCGTCAAATATGTATCACTATGTTTTAGGTCTCCTGAAGCATTTACCCCGTAGTGATGAGCACTTTGGTGGGAGCTGGGTAAGGTCCAAGTGTGTGGCATTGGGTTCTGGATTGTGGCAGTGGGTTTGGTGCAGCCTTTGGGGCATCCTCACAGCCAGGAGAAGCCACTGAGGCCGCCCTGGGTGGGGCAGAGCTGCTGTGGGGTGGCCTCAGTGCTCCCTGCCTGGCGTGTAACCACAGCAGTTCCTGCAGTCAGTAATGCTTGTAAAACCTCCTGGTACAGCTGTTTTGTTTGGGCACGAGGTGCTGTAGGAACCTTCCAAGCCTAAGGCGTTGCAGTCAACAACAGCTCCTTCAGTCTGTTCTTTTTATCATGTAGATAAGGTTATCAAGAACTGTCCTATTAAGAATACAGTATGTGCCAAAGCATCCTGCTTGTTTACTCAATCTCCCTGAAAATTTCAGCTGCCCCATTTTTTTTTTTTTCTAATACCTTCATCCCCAATTCTCTTCCCTGAACACATGACAGTGACATTGCAAACAGCCAAATTGGGACCCACTGAATTCTGTCATGCTTGGCACTCTGTAAACAAAGGATGAGCGAGGTATAATTGTGTTTACGTTTAATTGGTTATAGTTTGTTTTCTAATATATGTAAATTAGGTATGAGTCATTAACCCTCACTTGTGCGCTGCTGTATATATGGAATAATTTGAAGATGATTTTCAAAGCCTGCAGAAAAAAAAAAAAACAATGTAAATAATTAAATCCATGTTCTCTCTTTTAAAGCAACTGGAAGAAAAACTGAAAGGACAGGCTGATTATGAAGAGGTTAAGAAAGAATTAAAGTAAGTGTTAAATGCTTACATAATTTTTTTCACAAACTCTGGTTGAACAGTGCTTGTTAAATGAAGCCACAATCTGTGTTCTTGGAACAATAAAGAATTCAGTCAAAACCACAAAGATGAGGAAATTGAGAATATTGGCAGAAATTGCATCCAGAACCAGTGGAACTGCTATATCTGAGAGTGCTCCTTTTTCTTGCAGCAGAGGATCACAATAGCAAATAAAACACGTGTCCACAAAGAAAAGCCACTTAAACTATTGTCCACAAAGGGTAAAAAGTTTCAAAATCTGTGGTGTTTTAGGTGGACCACTCTTTAAAAATATCCAGCCAACAGCTAAGGGTAATGTGGACCAGAAATGTCATGCAGAGCCTTTGGCCATGGTACCTTTTCTCTGCTCCTGCCTGCCAGTGTTCAGCACTTACCAGTTTAATGCTGGGCTTGTTTCACTGTATATTTTTGCTAATATATTGTGGTTTTAAACTAAAGCCACAAACAGCCCCTTCCTATTTCAAGGGATTTTCTTAAGAGACTTAAAAGAGCCTCATTTTAAACTATAACAAGATAAGCTGTCAGGTTCAGAAGAGAACTTTTCTGACTGGAAATATGTTTAGTGTCAAGGTTTAAATAACTGCGAGAAACTCCCATCTCTTCTTTCATCATTCTGGCATTTCTGTGTGTGTGTTTTAAAAAGGCTGAAATAACCCATTCCCTGGTTTAATGAGGTATTTCAGATGAAGCTGGTAGTCATGTGCTTTTGTTTACACGTCCCTGGAGAATATGGAAAGCAGATTTGGATTTGCAAGCCCCACAACTGCCCAGCCCCTGGTGCTGATTTATTCAAGCCATGCTGGCTGAGGTTCTGGTTTCACCACCAGCTGCAGCACACCCTGATGTAGGGGTATAATTTTCACTTAAATTAAATGAATTGACCATTTCTTTGGTCATTTTACCTGATTATTACCTGGGCTCAAAATAGCATCATCATTTAGTGACTAGGGGTAAATACATCCATGTCCTCTCCTGAATTAGGGGAACAGCTTCAGGTTTTAGCCAGTTTATGTCCTCATATGTAAAGCAGTGAATGAGAATAAGCTTCTTGCATTAGATATGAAATGTAAATGTGCTGAAACAAGAAATGAGTTTTGGATCCTACCTGGTTTAATGCAAAGGTTTAATACAACAGGACCAGGACTTTAAAGCCAGACTTAAAGTGCCAAGAATATACTCATTGAATATACTCATTTAAGCTTACTTTGCATTTGTACTTTAAATACAAACCCTGTATTCCTGGTGATAATACCAAAATTTTAATTTTTTTTTTCTTTACAACTGACTTACATGGGGGCAGGGAGGGAAAGGCAGTTGAGAGAAGTTGTGACACAGGAGGCTTCATATGGTGCTTCTGCTCAGGATGAGCCTGCAGAGAAATTAATGGGAGGCTCTCCTGGAAGTGGCCCTGGTTGGGTGCCAGTAAATTAACCCTGTTTTCCCAGCTGTCCCAGCTTTTATATCCCTGATTTGTGGATTGATAGCTGGCTTATAAGGGCCCTGGGGTGCATCACCATCCTGTGGGATGGTCTGAGGGTTGGGACCCTCCAAGAGAGCACTGAGGATGTTTGCAATGCTGCATCCTCCAAGCAGCTGCTTCACACCATTCCCATGATCCAACTAATCCAAAAGGTGTGCTGAGGCTAAATGTGCATCCCCTGGCAGTGACAGTGTGATCTGAAGTGAGAGTTGCTGTAAATGAGACTGGGAGAAGTCTGTTGCTGTAAATCTGGAGCCCTCACACTGAATCCTGCTGCCTTGTGCCCTGAAACACACTGACAGAAATGAGCTGCTTACAACATTTGCACCAAGAGAAAAGAGATCTTGTCAGTAAGGCAGGAAGAGAATTTTTTTAGGTGTTTTGGCACTGATGTATTTTCCTTAATCCTTCCTGGGATGATAGAGGCTGAGGTGTCTCAATATCAGCCAACTTCTAAACTCTGGAAGAACTTAGGTGGGCCCATGTCAAGATCTGGCATGGGAGGATTCTTCACTTTCTGCCTTGGCTTTTGTGCCCAATGGCTTCTGAAGCTATTTTTGAGATCTGAGAGCTCTGTGTGTGCTCTCAGTTCCCTCTCGAGTAGCACGACAGCGCTGACCCTGCTGCCTTTGCAGTCGGGATCAGACGAACAGAAAGTCGAGCTGTCCCAATGCACTCTTTGCTTTACAGTCAGATCTTTCAAGTCTTCTTAGATGTGCAGATTTAAGTCACAAGATCATTCCTTTAAAAAGCAGGTAACTGATCTTGAGCCACAGATTGAGTCAAGATCTCATGGGCAAAGATATTCCTGGAATCCAAAGAAGAGACGTGCTTCCTCATATTCCTGAGGAGAATGTGTCTTTTGTGACACATTTGGAGAGTCGTTTTTGACATGTTTAACTTTTACATTCTTTTAAAAATGAACCTTCTGGAGTGAATATTCCTCTTAGGGCAATTAGAGGTGCCATCAGCTTCATTTTTAGGATATTTTGTGTTTCAACTACTTAGGAAATTACCTGTGAAATTGTCAGAATGTTAATTCAGTTAGCAAAGAATCCCCTTCAGGTAGGCAGAGGTCAGTAGGTTTTCAGCCAAGGTTTGAATACACATTGCCTTCACCAATCTCACTGGAAACACAGCTTCTGCAAGGCTCAGGATCCCTCCTGAAGGTCCCAGCTGGCAGCAGATGCTCAGAACCAAAATGCATCAACTTGTGCAAGCAGAGGGATCACAGGATTGGGGCTTTAGATGCAGATTTTTGGTGTGGACAGCCAAATATAACCATAAACAGGTTTATCCTTCCAACCATTGTCAGCCTGGTTCTGAGGGCAGCACAGTGTGGTCGGGGCACTACTCACATCTGCTCCCTTTGGGAGAGAGCAGCTTTTTCTGGTTTAGCCTCATCCAGGAGGAAGGAAGGTGTTTGGAATGCAGCTGGATTGCTCCACATGGCAAAGCCACGTGTGGTAAGTGGGGGTCACTGCTGATCTGAACTGAAATGGGATTTCCCATGGGGTGTTTGCCACGTGATAATTTGCTGTTCAAATTTTGGGCTTGAAATTCAGATGTGTCTCCTCATTTGGGCATTATGAGGATGTGCAGTAGGACTGGCTGTCCCTGCAGAGGCCATTCCCTGCAGAATTCATGGAAACAGTGACCTGCCAGTGGCTGGGTTTTCCCTGGATGAGTCTCTGTGCATTTATCTCCCCCAGCACCTCGGAGTCTTGGCATGCAGAGCTGTGCCTCTGAAGGGGTGTCTGTAAACACTGGTTTTTGGGGATTTGCCACCTGAGTCACACACCTGTAATGTCAAAGTGATGTCTCTAAGAACTCGAGCCTCTCCCCTTGGCTGGTGCAAGTCCACTGATAGCACAGAAGAGTTGGTTTTGCACATGGCTGAGCTGTTGTAGAGCCCACATAGAGTCTTCCCAACATCACTTTATGTGCTGTGTGTGGGGTGATGGCTCTCCCCTAGAGCCAGGCAAGAGTGATGCCATGGAATGAAAGTGATTGCCAGAAATCTGTGGTTTCATTAATGACTATATTTTCGGGAGGCCTGTCAGAATTAACCCCATGTGCAATGAGTATGCACAGATGCAAGGTACATGAGGTATCTTTCTCAGATTGACTTTTTTTCCTTTGTGTTTGCTGTAATTTTGAGTAATCTTGAATGGCCCAGAGACCTGATTTACAGAGTGTCACTTAATGCACATCTAACTCTGGGTTAATACAGGGACAGGTTCAGGCAGTTAATGGGTGCCTGGCTAACTCCTCGTGGCATCCAGAACTAGTTCCTGTGTCTTAATATTGGGCTTCTGCCTTTTTTTCCTCTCAGTTTCCACATTTCATGGAATCACTGAATCTTTTGGGTTGGAAGGGACCTTAAAGCTCATCCAGTCCCACCCTCTGTCATGGTCAGGGACACCTTCACCATCCCAGGTTACTCCAAGCTCCATCCAGCCTGTCCTTGGACACTTCCAGGAGCAATTCCAAAACCTTTAATACATGATCCACAGCTTTTAATACAGTTTAATACATGATTAAATAGGTTGTTCCTGCTCTCAGTGTTCCTGGTGCTCTATACATGACAAATGCTGTATAAACACCATCTATATGTGTTTATATGTTTTTCTTTACCGAATGAATATTGTCTTTGTACAGTCAGAAGCTGAACTCATTTATTGCTTCAGTCTGAGGAAGTTCATGTCCTGCCTGCAGCAGGCTGATTTTAAAAAAAATTATCCAGCAAAGCACAGTAATAAGTCTGGATTCCTGTAAGATTCTGGTTTGCCAGACAACACAGCTCTAACTGCTCTCTCTCTTGAAGGGAGACATCCTCTGACCACTATTTGTATAAAATACTGACAATGAGACTATCAGATTCTTCTCCTAATGTACTTATAAATATTTGGATCTTTCATATTTCTTAAGAAATATTGGGCTATTTTGTCTTCCCTTTGCCATAGAACAAGGGGGTTATTAAAATGAAAAACTGCCTTTTAGCCTGTAGTGCATTGGTTGGGAAGATTATTTGTGCATATTTTCCTTGCTGGTGGGCTAGTGTGTATCCTATAAAGTGCTGTAGTGTGGTGGTGATTCCCCTGTTTTGTTGCTTTGCTACAACTTGGTCATTCCCTTCCAGCTTCACAGATAAATTTATATCGTTTCTGACAGCTTAAAATGTTAGATCCTTATTAACCTTTAAATTTTTGCTGTAAACTGGCCTGGTGGGATTGCATATGGAATGATTTAGATGATGCTCGAGAAAATTTTCTTATCCAATAACTGATTTGAGGAGTTATTCTGTATTCATTAGGAGATTGTGTTACTGCAAGGAAAGTTGTCATCACTTGTGGTGTTGCTGGAGAACAGGACATGGTAATGTTAATACTCTTTAGTGGAGTTGTTATGAAGAGGAGAAACAGAAAATAATTTCTTTTTTCTGCCTTCCACAGTATATTGAAATCCATGGAGTTTGCACCATCTGAAAGCTCTGGTGCGCAGGTACTGAACTTACTTTTGTTTTCTTACTTCTTCAGCAGCTCAGTTGATTAACAGGAATTTTGTCTTGCAATTCCTTGCTGTTGACATCGACAGTTTCCTGTTGATGTTGAGGCTTCTGGGTCCATCCTTGTTTTCCCTAATGTTTTCTTATGTAAAAAGCTGTACTGGACTTTTTCCTTTTTTTTGCCTGTTAATTTCATTTAAGTGGTCAAGGACAGAGTGACGTTTCAGCTGTGCTGGAGTAGATAAACTAGAATGTTGTGAAGTTGAGTCATTTAAAGATAGTGGATGGAGGTGGTGTATGGGCAGCACACTGTGCAAGGACTTCAGCATTTTTAAGTATTTGTTAGCCTTGAAAATTTCTTTTCACAAAAGAAAACAAACCTTGGAGTACTGAGAAACCTCTGCTGTGCCAGCAAATTAATCTTACTTCAGTTTAAAGGTTATGAATTAAATTCCTGTTTCTGAAATCTGAACTGAATGTCGATGTCCTGGGATTAATTTTCAATGGGTTTTTTAATGATCAAGGGTTAGGTATTTAGGGGAGAGTAAATAGCAGGTTTCTCTCACTGATGTTGTTTTGAACAAACTGTTTCTGCTGAAATGCAGCATGTCAAGGAAATGCTTAGCTTGGGTCAGTTGACCTAGAAGGAATAATATAATCTTAACTCCTGTTTTAATCAGATTAAAAGAAGTCTATAGCTTTTAAACTGAAAAGCGTGCCAGGACCATTTAAAAATAAGTAGGATTAAGAAAACGTTCCGTTACACATCTCAAAATAATGCAGAATTGATGAATGATTTACAATGAAAATTAAACAGTGAATCTCTTCCATGGCTCACACCAGAGCCTGGAGTGATTCCTGCCGATCTGTGCCCAGCGAATTCCCTCGCTGCCCTCAGGGACCAGTCCAGCACTTGGGGTGGTTTTTTAAAATTTGTTTCCCTCTGAAATCCTTTTTAGTGCCTGAGTGAGATTCTCAATGCTTTGAGAACCAAACCTCCCCCTTTTGGTTTCCTTTAGGATGCATCCAAGCCTCTGGAGGTGCTGCTGCTGGAGAAGAACCGCTCGCTGCAGTCGGAGAACGCCACGCTGCGCATCACCAACAGCGACCTGAGCGGTAGGTCCACCCAAATCTTGGCTCTTCTGGTGCCTCTGCTGTCCTGTGGTGGGAGGGAGGGCTGAATGAGAGCTGAGTGTCTGAGCTAATGCATGGCAGGAGGATTGAGAAGCAGCAGGAGCACTGAGTAACGTTGGATTTCTGTAGTTTCATGGGCTGGATGATGAAGTAGAAGTTAGAGAGTCTGTAAAGGTTAAGGAAGAGGCATTACAGGCTGTACCAGTGTTTGAGGCTGTCTTCTGTTTTGGGAACAAATCCATCTCTTTCCCACACACGCAGTGTTATGCAAAATGTTTGCATGTAGAACACAGTCTTCCTGTCTGATACACTTGGATATACCACCAGCAGGTCAGCTTGGGAAAGCAAAATCCTTTCTTTCCAGCGAAGTGTGTTTGCTGTTTGGCTTTCCTAATGTGGGCTTTTACATCTTGTGTGCACATTTTTTAAATGGCAAGTCATGGAGTTTCCAGATTCTTGAATGATGGTTTTTGCAGCTGGAAGAAAGTTAAAAGTTGCCACTGGCCCTGGGATTACTGAATTCTGAAGTGTTTTCTGACTTTTAACTGAGCGATCTTGGTGCATCCACCTAATGGTTATTCCTTTATTCAAATTGGTTTGTTCCAAAATGTAAATGTTTGCTGCATTTGGGTTCAGTCAGGTCCAATGAGTCATATCTTGAATGAGAGACATCAGAGAGACTTGCTGTCTGTAACTGCATTTATTTAACTGTATCACTGCACTTCATGTAACTGTTCTAGTGTTAATGTCTGTAAGGGGGATTCTCCAGGCTGCAACATACAAGAAAGGTGCAAACATGAAATGCATGTTGTTTGTTTTGGGGGCCTTGTTTGGCTTAAAAATTTTCAATCATGGAAAAAAAAATTAAAAATAAAAATTAAAAAAAAAAAAAACCCAACACCAAAACCCAACAAATGAAAACAAACCAAAAACAAACAAAAACCAAAACTCCCACCACCACTCCATTGGCCCGTGTCAATCTGCACTTTTTTTTCCCTTTGCGGGGCAAACTTTGCATTTTTTTATCTTGGTTTTTCCCTCTTTGACCCCCCATAATGCATTATGTTTGACCTTCCTTGTAGGGTCAGCCAGGAGAAAAGGGAAAGACCAGCCTGAGAGTCAGCGTCCTGCAACCTTGCCGGCCTCCCCTCCTTCCCAGTTGCTCCGCAACGCGGGGGAGCAGGCTTCCAATACTAATGGTACACACCAGTTCTCACCAACGGGTTTAAGTCAAGACTTTTTCAGCTCATCCCTGGCGAGCCCCAGCTTACCCCTGGCCTCCACAGGAAAATTTGCACTAAACTCTCTCCTCCAGCGACAGCTAATGCAGTCCTTCTACTCCAAGGCAATGCAGGAAGCAGGAAGCACAAGCATGATTTTTCCAACAGGTCCATACAGCACAAACTCCATATCTTCCCAAAGTCCATTACAACAAAGCCCGGATGTAAATGGCATGGCCCCATCTCCCAGCCAGTCAGAAAGTGCTGGGAGCATCTCTGAAGGAGAGGAGATAGACACAGCCGAAATTGCACGTCAGGTGAAAGAGCAGTTGATCAAGCACAATATTGGCCAGCGGATATTTGGACATTATGTGTTGGGACTGTCTCAAGGGTCTGTGAGTGAGATCCTGGCCCGGCCTAAGCCATGGAATAAACTGACTGTGAGAGGCAAGGAGCCATTTCATAAGATGAAGCAGTTCCTGTCGGACGAGCAGAACATCCTGGCTCTTCGCAGCATCCAGGGCAGACAAAGAGGTAAGAGCTCCCCCAGCCCTCTGCTCCTCTTAGCTCCAAACATTCCAAACCAGGAGCTTCTCCATCTGGGGCCGTTTGTGCACTGCTGCTGCTGCTGCTCCCACCCAGGTCAGGCGCCAGGTGCAGCAGGTTCAGCTCTCTTTCCAGCACTCAGGCAGGTTTGTATCTCTGCTTATGCTTTTTTTAGCCACTGGCTGGTGCCTGTCAGCAGGAGGGAGCAGCAGGGACACTCACAGCCCTCACTTCCCAACCCCTCCGTGCAGCAGCTGAACACGGAGAGAAAAGGGTCAGCAGCTACTCGGGGTATCAGCCCTCAGAAAAACTTGGAGATTTTTATTTGAGGTTATTTACTGAGACCAGGCTTTTGTTGTGTCTTGTTGAGATTATGTTTTTTCCCCAAAGTGTTCTGACAAAATAGGGTAGGTGATGCATGAGATGAGTAATTAAAACACAATCCCAGTTTAAAGCAGCTTTGCATATTTAAGGCAGCGATTTTAAAAAGTAACATGCATTTCATTGTGATTCATCTTAAGGCTGAGATTTACATTTAGAGAAACTGAAAAGTTAGTTGTTTACAGTCAAGAAATATTGGAAAGGACAGGCAGGGTTTTCCTAGATTTTGTTTAATTGGAAGCACACACTGTTAGATTTATAATCTGTTCTTCCTTTTGATGATTGTACTTGAGGGGATTATCTGCCCATCTTTAACCTCTTCATTTTTGGTATCTCTAGACATTTATTTATATCTGTCTAATCTCCTTTCCGAACATAGCTGTAATCTTTATTAACAAATCAGCCAGCCTTGCTTCTTCCCAAGTAGCCAGTTCCTCCTGCTCAGGGGCCTGAGGGGCCAGGAGAGCTCAGGGCCAGGCTGCCAGCTCCTCATGTCACACAGCCCATGATGTCAGAGCAACCATCCCCTGATTGTTTTGTTCTTACCAAACTTGTTTTTCAACAGAGAATCCAGGCCAGAACCTGAACAGACTATTTCAGGAAGTACCGAAACGAAGAAATGGGTCTGAAGGTACGTCACAGGCAGGTGTTTTTCTTTGCAGTCAATCCCTAGGAAGTGGAGTGTGCTTTAGCTGTGTGTTTCCTTAAAACTGTGCAGTTTGATTCTGGCCTGGAATCTGATAGAAAAACAGACAGTAAGTATAAAACAAACCATGGGTTAGATGAACACTTTGCTTTTTCTAATTCTGCTGCTGCTGTACTAACGTAACCCTGTTTGGATAGTTCTTCCCCTCCCATCCTCCCTGCGTGCACAGATAAAGAGAGAGAAGTGATAGAAGTGGCTTTATAAAGTCATCAGATCTATTGAAATACTCTCTTTACTATTTTTATGGTTTTGGAGGGAGAAAGCTGCACAGTTATAACATCAATTGCATACTGCTTCTGCTCGAGATTTACTTCTTTCTTCTCATGGGGCTTATGCTGACAAATTCCACTTTAATACACTGCTAAATTAGTGTGATGCTTAGTTCAGTATTATATATGAAAAAGACAACAAGATAAGTGAACATCAGATCCATAAGTTATCACTGAAGAGGAAGTCTGCACATTTTTGTTACAGATTAGTTGCAGAATTTTTCTTTTGGTAAGACCAGAAAGAAGGAAAAACAAAAGCAGGTACACCAAAGGTCTGCAGTTATTTTGACTTCAGTCACAAATTACCTTGCTTGGTTACAAACAATAATCTCATAATGGAAAATGCAGTTAAGTACAGTAGCACTCACAGTTTTCCTTCCTTTTCTTTCCCTTAGAGGTTAAAAAACAAACCAAAAAAAAAAAAAACCACCCAAAAAAAAAAACAACTAAGCAAAACCAAACAACCAAGTAATAGCTCTTAGCTGGAGAGTACTTCAAATGGTATCTGCGTTTAAATGACTCTTTCTCTTAATGTATTAACCTCTGGAAAGTTAAAAATTGTTTTTATCTAGTTACTTTTTAATTCTGTTTTGGGCTGAATGTATACTCATCCTACTTTGCCTAGCAGCTGATGCCGTTTTTAAGTTGATTCCTGGGCTTATGTTTTTAGCTTTCTTCTTTTCCCATCCAGTTCTTTTCCTTTCTGTTTCCTCTCCCCCTCCCAAAAAAAAACCTAAAAAGGAAAGGAAAAAGAATAGATGTATATATGTTACCATAGAAAAGGAATATATGACCACCTAGTTCTTCCTCTGATGTTCTCACCATTCCAGGACAGCTAGAGACAGGCACAACGAGGATATTTTGCTTTTATTATGTTAAGTACTTTTTTTGTGTAAATGTTAGTAAAGGTCCTGTGCAAGTTGTCCTCAGGTTGTGCTGGCTGTGTATCATATACAGTGTGTCTTTGTGTTATAAAAACAGCCAAATAAGAGTTTTCCTGGTGTCATTAGTTGTGTTTTCCTCCCCAGGTAACATAACCACACGAATCCGAACCACAGAGTCTGGCTCTGATGAAGCCATCAAATCCATTCTCGAACAAGCCAAAAGGGAGCTGCAAGTACAGAAAACAGGTAAGTGCTCATTTTGTCTCTGCCTGCTTTTGCTGCAGAATTTAATTAAAACAATTGCCATGAGCTTTCTGGTCAGTTAATTGTATTCTGAAAACCTTCAGTGTAGGTTTAAAGAGTTTTTTTGGAGATTTTTATTGTTGTTCAGTGGAGTTGTTTCTGTCTCTGAGACATCCTGAGTTAAGGTCGCACGTGTCCCGGCGTGGTGGGGTCTCTGCTCTGCCCTGCTCCCTGTGGGATTTCTGAACACCTTTATCCCTGTGCAGAGCTCTGAGCTCCTGGCTGCCCTCCAGACTTACAGGAGTCACTGAGGGGAACCTGCAGAATCCTTTTTTCTCCCAGTTTGCTCCGTGGAAAGGGAACAGCTCCTGCTTTCTCTTCTCTTCTGTCTCGCTCATGCCCCAGGGACACAACTGCATGGGAGAGGGGCTGGATGGATTTGTTGGGGTGAAGGTCACACTTCAGACAGCAATTACCAGTCCCAGCACCATGGTACATCCTGTACTCATACAGGCACACTCAGTCCTGACTCTTAGATGACTTTATTTTTGGTTACAGAATGTATCCAGTGAATGAACTGGCAAATCCAAAACACATTCCCTTTCCCAAAAAGTCCCTCTTAGCCTGAGATAAGTCTAATTTCTCATTGTATGCTGTCATGTAATTAACATTTCTGTCTAGACCATAGCCATCTCAGTTTTATGAGTTCCCAGTGCTGCTATTGGGCTGAAGTAGAAATTGCTGTGCAATACTTCTGTTTCATTTTTTAAAGTAAATACTGATCTACAGTTTTGGATAGTTGTCTTTCAAATGAAAACTAAGCTAATCTCATGGCAGAGTATAAAACACTAGTTAATATATGATCTAAATAATATGACTTTAGACAGGAAATTATTACATAGAGAAAAAATATGGGCTTTGTACAGGGAACTGCAAGAATGTTATTCAGTAGCATGTTTCATCTGAGAGTCTCAGACTTCCTTTCAAATATTAATTCGGCCTCAAAACTCCCTGTGAAACCAGCAGATAAAACAGCAGAGAGAGTCTCACTGTCTTTTTTTCCTATTTCTTAGCTTTTCATGTATTTTGCAGTCTGTGACAGGAAGGAATGTAGGGAGGCAAATTCAGAAATGCATTCAGATGAGCCTTAGTATTACTGGAGCGGTACACAGAGTGTTGCAAATCTTGTTTCACTTGGAGGCCCCTCCTTGCAGTGTGGGGCTCCCTGCTCCCACCTGGTGCTTCCCCACTTTCCCTGTTCTCTGCAGAGCAGCTTTCAGAGGAACTGGTTTCCCAGCACTGGGGACCTCAGTGGAGACTGAAATAGAAGCAGATGCCATTGCAAAACCTCCTGGCTCTGCAGAGATAATTCCCCACCCACGTTCCAGTCTCTGCTCATCCCTGACTGCTGCAGCACAGCCACCCAAATCCTGGTTCCCCCACTGAAATGCTGCGTTTGGGGGTTGTCTCTGCTGAGAGCACCTGTGACTCCACCCTAGAGCTTTGGATAAGGGAGAAGGTGATGGCCAGGTATCAGCCTGGCTGTGTTGAGCTGTTTATTTCAGTGGTTGGGACCATGGAACAAGAAAACAGGAAGCAGCAGCATATTTAGTTTGTCAAGTGAAATAATGATGGTCATCTCTTCCTAAAGTTCTGCCCTTGTTGTAATTTGTGTGTTGTGTTTTTGAAGTTAAAGGGTCTCACCTTATTTATACTGTAATAGTCTGTCCAGGTGAATGCAGCTGTGTTCAGTTCTGAGTGCGTGTTAAAGTCATTTGTGGAGAAAAGAGTGAAGTGAAAGGTTAAATAACTTTGTAAATGCAGCTATAAAATGTTATTGACCACGTGGGGGTGGGGGAGGAAGAGGTGAAGGCTTGATTTTCAAAGGCATTTATTTGAAATTTTTTACAATGGTGGAAGGGCAAGTGATCCCAGACTTGTGCAGCTGAGCCTGTGCGTGCAAACATCCAGCACTTTGGCAACTCTCAAAATTTTCCAGTGAAGAACTTTGGAAATCTTACCTTATTTTTGAAAAGTGCAAATCTTTGCTTAGTGAAAACTCCTCCCTCCCATCCAGAAATGTATTTCAGCCTCCCTCCCCTTTTTTTTTTTCTTTTTTTTTTTTTTTCCTGTCAGGGCAATGTTTACAGTAGCACGTGTTGAATATAAAGCATTTTCCTCTGTTGCATTTAGTCTTTTGGTTGTTTTTCATAGCTGAGCCGGCTCAGCCGCCTTCTGCCTCTAGCAGTGGCAATTCTGATGATGCAATTCGATCCATTCTGCAACAAGCCCGACGGGAAATGGAGGCACAGCAGGCTGCCCTTGAACCTGCCTTAAAAACACCACCTCTATCTCAAGCTGACATTTCTATCCTGTCCCCCAAACTAGTGTCTACACCTGCAATGTCTTCGGTTTCCAGCTATTCTCCTTTGGCCATATCCCTGAAGAAACATTCATCTGTCACTGATTCCAGTATCTCTGCATTGCAGAACCTCTCTGGGCTCAAAAAGGAGCCTCAGGAGGCACCTGTTTTAGAGCTTCATGGAATAAGTGATTCTGCCCAGGGTATGTTGAGGCATGTTAAAAATGAGTTGGGACGTGGTGGTGTTTGGAAGGACCATTGGTGGAATACTGTGCAGCATGAGAGAAGAAATGCAGCTCTTCCCGAAGATATAAAAGTTGAGGAAGCCAGTGGTGGAAAAGAAAAGGTCAGCAATCAGACTAGGCCAGATCGTAGCCAGCTCCAAGGACCGTCTTCTTCCGAGTATTGGAAAGAGTGGCCAAACGCGGAATCTCCGTACTCGCAGAGTTCTGAATTGAGCATGACCGGGGCCAGTCGCAGTGAGACACCACAAAATAGCCCCCTCCCTTCATCCCCTATCGTGTCCTTGTCCAAGCCATCCAAACCTTCGGTTCCTCCACTGACACCCGAGCAGTATGAGATTTATATGTACCAGGAGGTGGATACGATAGAGCTAACGCGGCAGGTCAAGGAAAAGCTAGCAAAGAATGGCATCTGCCAAAGGATCTTTGGGGAAAAGGTAAAGAAAAGTGGTTCTACTCTTGTTTCACCAGTGTTGTGATTGTGCCCTCTGCTCCTGACACGGGTGCAGAGCCAGAGGGGGACGTGCCACGGGTGTTCTGTGGAAAAATGGTTTTTGCTCCGTGTGTGAAGTATTTCAAAACGAAGCTCACAAAAGTATTAGTTTCCCTGTGTGGTAGGAATTGCAAGGGTTTTTATGCAGGGATTGGCTTCAGCCACTTGGACTTAGGAATGGGGCCCCGAGTTTAGAAAACTTGAAAGCTGAAGCAAACGTTGCTGAGACTCAGTATTTCATGCTTAATGTAATGAATTCGTGGAATATTTGAGTAATGCCATTGTCATGACTGGAGAGTCTTAACTTTATTATAAGCGAAGATTATGGACACAAGAGCATTTTTCCTTTTTCATTATTATTTGGAGACATGCACAAGGGCATTAAAACAAACACACGGAAAATCCCCTAACTCTCCTCAGTCTGAAGTCAAGAATTCCAAGTCATTTCTAATACCTGGTGCTCAGCACCTCAGTGTGCTCTGAGATGTTTTAGGGCTATGTTTGATTACAGATAAGGCTCCCTGAAGTTCTCACGTTGTAGAGCCCTAAGCACTGAGCACGTGGGATTTTGAGGGTCCCTAACCACCAGAAAACCCCTCCCAGGCTGTAAAAAAGTGTTGAACATTTCTTGTTTCTTCTTCCTATAAAGAATTGAATCAATATAAAAGTGTAATAGGAGCTGGCATCGCACTATTACCTTCTCACTAAGATATAAAATGAAAAGTCTGACCTCTCGAGGTCTTTAAAGATCCCATGGCAGCTTTCATTAAGTATGATTTTTAACTCTTGTACCTGTGCTGAATTCTAGGCAAGTAATTGTGTCCTGACTGTTTGAAATTCTGCCTCCCCCACCCACCCACTGCAGTCAGCTGTATTCTTAAATATTTACTTATGTGGAGCAGCCGCTGCTACAGGTGAAAACACACATCGCTGTAATTCATCCCCCAAAAATCAACCAAATATAGGCCTAGTCTCAAAAGTCCCAATTATTTTTGTTTGAGAACAAAATACATGCCAGTCATTGCCTGTTTCATCTGCCTGTGTGTGCCTGGACTGGGTGTTTTTCCTGTTAAAACTGATGAAACTGTTTGACACAAAATATGAAAAGCATGCAAATCCTTCACCAGGATGCTGCCACCCAGATCCTGCAGGAAAAAAAAACACCTTCCTTCAGAAGGCAACACGGCAGGAAGAAAAGCATTTCCATCCGAGTATCCACAGAAAACAGTTTCTGTAATTGTCCAATTTTTACAGTTTTTATAATTGTCCATATACAAACAATTTGAGCAATACGGTAAAGGAAACCAAAATGACTTAAATTCCCCCCGTTTCCAGTGCCAGTGTGTTAACGTGCCATTCTTGGTTGCTTCACTTCAGGTATTGGGGCTGTCCCAAGGAAGTGTCAGTGACATGCTCTCCAGGCCAAAGCCATGGAGCAAATTGACCCAAAAAGGCCGAGAACCATTTATTCGTATGCAGCTCTGGTTGAATGGTGAGCTGGGACAGTGTGTCCTGCCCGCACAAGGGCAGCAACAAGGACAAGGTAATTAAAATTCCACTATGTTGTTTGAGTTGAGGAGGAGGAGATTTTTTTTTTTTTCTATTTTGTGTATTTTTTTTTTTTTTTAATTTGCAGTAAGCCAGCCTTGCACCAGTGCTGGTCCAGGCGTTATGGAAGTGGCACCAATCCACCCTGGCAGCCTCAGCTGGTCCCTAAGGGGACGTGCTGGGAATGTTTACAAACGTTTATGTGTAATTGATAAGCAGCAGTTATCAAGTTCCTCATTAGGGTGATACTATCTAGGCATGAATATGACACGCGATCCCAAAAATTTTGGCCAAAGAGCTGGAAAATGTTGCGCGCTGTTTCCTAGGGTTGCACAGGGGATTTTGTGGATTGTTCCAGGGAGAATATCGATTGCTGTCTCAGGAGGTGAGCTGGAAAACTGAGCTTTAAAGGGGGAATGCTGGGTTGCAATGACACTTTTATTGTGGCTGTCTCTTCCCCTAATACCTATTGACACAGAAAAGGCAGGCTGGAGCCTGGCCTGGGTCGTACCTTTCTGTGCCATGAGTTAACTGAGCAGCGAGCCCTTGCCGAGATCAGCACTTTGCTATTTGTTGAGCCTGCTTACTGTTTAGTTTGTGGTTTGGCATCTCCTTTTATTGTTCCCTGATTTTCCTCTCCTCTCTTATCTAGTCCTTCACTCTGTGACATCATTACAGGATTCCCTACAGCAGGGATGTGCAAGCTCAGGTAATCAGCTGGTTTCAATGATTTGCTCTGAAATAATTCTCTGTGCTTTTGTTGCGTTTGCTTTGATGCTGAGAGGTTTCTCACGTTTTGTTGTATCATACAGGAGTCCCTTCAGTTTTTTTGTATTAATGCAGTTAATTCCTCCTTCTCTCCTTGTTGCTATGGCAGATGTAGGGAGCACGCATATTTAGCTGCATATATTAGGTAAAGAGACTCTGTCTGATCTTAGAGATCATTGGCTCTGTAAGGGTTTGGTTTTTTTTTTGCCATAGTTTAGCTTATCAATGTGACATGTGACAATGGCTGTAAAACAAGCCCTTGGTTTGTAATGTGATCCACATACTCCAGCTGCCTCACTCTCTGGTAGGTTTTTTTCCACTCTCCTTTGCACAAAATCTGCTTTGTTAATCCGAAGGTGGGGAGCAGACCACATTACGTCTTTTTCAAGCTTCATTAAATATTCCCGACTGACTTTTTTTTTTTTCCTCCTTTCCATTTGCAAAAAACCAAAAATAAATAAAAAAGCAGATGCAGCAAAGCTGAGTGTCAGGGACGTGAGTGGCTGAAGGCTTTTGAGATGGTCACAGGATAGGAGGGAGGCTGGGACAGGAGGGAACAGCTGTGTTCCTGCTGTTAGATACCAAACTCTACCCACACAGCCTCTTTACCAGTGAAATGCTTCACTGACGTAAAACACTCCAGAAAAATACCCATGCCCTGCTCTGTGCTTACAGCCAGTGCCCTGTGTTGGAGAATTGCTGCATTTCAGGGCACAGACAGGGATGGGTTGTGCTCTTGTTCCACCTTTCTGCTATTCTAAATACTCCTTTTTTTCTGCAGTTCGCTGGCTTTACTCTAAATGTCCCAACCAAAGTGCTTTTCTTCTCTCTACTGGGGAAACTATTTTGCATTCTAAAAGATTTTACTAGAAGAAAATTCGTGATGATATTCTGTCCACGTTTTTCTTAAGGAGAACAGTTGAAAATAAATACATAAAAGCAAAAAAAAAAAAAAAGAAAAAAATGCTCCCAGTAAAAACAAGCCATGAAAACAAAACCAAAATGGGAGAAAATTATTTGCAATCATAGGGCTATTGTTACTTATAGCCAAGCATTTAGGGAACATGGAAATTTCCTGTGATGGTTCATTAAAAACATGCCATTGAGTACTTTTTTTTGTGGCATCAATGCCGTGCAAGAGTGTCACAGTTACAAACGCCCGAGACGGCGTGGAAAATATGAGTAATTAATTGTAACCATTTTAGGGGGAATTCGAAATCAGAGGAGCTGGGAAATGCTGCATTGTTATTGCTAATCTTCATATTTATGACTAACTCTAATTATAAAAGATGGGAAGACAAGCCCATAGTATTAAAATCCGACCACCTTCTGGATTCCCGGGGGCATCGCTGGGAGCTGAAAGTGATTTCCTTCAGGAAGTTCAGTTCTGCTGCCGGGATATTTTGTTCCCTCCCACACTCCCAGTGTCGTTTGTCAGTTCCTGCCCTTGAGCTAATATTTTGTGAGGTGACACGTTCCTATCAGCTAATAAAATCATGTTATTGATGATTGTCCTCCTTCATTCCTTAAAGCCGACTTACAAATGAGAAAATGGGCTCGTGCCCTTTTCTACCTCCTCTCAGAGGATTAAAAATAGAATTGTTGTACAAAATGTTCTTTTCTTGGTGCCTTTCTCTGTGTGTGAAGGAATAAGGAAGGTTGTGACACCAGGCAGAACAAAAGAGCAAAAACCAAGTTATTTGAATGAGGAAGGGCAGTTTGGTAATTTCCTTTTATTAGCAGCTGTTCTGTAATTAAAAATGCAGCAAACAGTTTGGAAAAGGTAATAATAATTATGCATTTGTGAAAGATCCATCACTCCAGGGCAGGGAGAAAAAAAAAAGAGAGAGACAGCTCCAATTTTCTGGTCTTCTGAGACATTTCCCAGGAAAATCAAGGCAGAGAAGGTTGCATACTTGTAATTTTAAAACAGAAATTAATCAGAACAGTTTTGAAATGAGGAGAGGTCTGGAGCCTTTTCCATGTAATATAATTGGTTTGGAACTTGTTGAATGCATGAAGGGAAAGAAGTGAAATTAAACTAATACACTCAGTGGCTCCTGAGTGCTTTGCCAAGAAGGTCTTCAGTGTACAGAGTGTCAACATGCATAGTAACGACTCAAACTTTTATTAGCTGGGAGTATTTTCATTACTGTTTGGCTCTATTCTATCAAACTAGCAAGGTTTTCTGGATTTCTGAGCCGGTTAGTTACACTTCTAGATCATTGGGTTCTGATAAACACCTCATTCATGAAAATCTCACCTTCTGTCCTGTAATTTTCCATTTTCATGTGTGGACAGATGGGCCCATCAGTGTTTCATCTAATGAATGGATAAACGTATATGTATTTATATATATGCTGAGGTAGCAAAGAGAAGCCAGGCTTGGTTTTCTTCTTTGGAAGCTGTATTCATGCATTTTATAAAAAACAGCCTATACCAAAATGACAGACAGGTATTGACCTGTATTTTCTGCCTGTGAGCTTTCCTCGAGGCTTGGTGATTTTGTGCAAGTTTCAGGGAACATGTTTTACACAAAAATGGTGTCTGTACCCTAGGTGGTCAAAAATACTATTGCTGTGCCTTTTCTAACATTTTTTCTGTGTATTTCTTTCCACCTAAATGCTCTAATGCCCTTGGGTAAATCTGCCTTTTTAATGATTTATGTGTCAAAAGCATGGACCAAATCACATGGAAAAAAAAGTTGAATTAGTGTCACCCAACTGCATCAGCATTTTTTCATGATGAATTTGGCCCTTATTTAGTTGCATTACTGCTGATGGGAGCTGGGGTGGGTTTGAACAGTTGCCATGTGCCAGGAGAAGGCTCAGATATTTTTCTAAATACTTGTACTGTGCACAGCTTTTATTAGTTGGTTTTATTTTGGGGGTTTGTGCTACGTATCTGTAGGAGATTGAGACAGAGTTTCCTTTCTGGTGCTGTTGATTCCTTGGCTGCTCGCAGGAAAGCTGAATTTTTACACTCACTTTCTTTTCTTTATCCTCTGTGAAGGACATCCACTCTCTCTATATACTACATTAAAGGCTTGCAAATACTCAGTGGGAGGAAGACGTGCCTTTTTGGTGTGTGTTTCTGTAAGGGTCGTCTTATGACCTAATGTGGAAATCTTCATTTGCCGATACAGCTGCGGGTGATCTCAGGGGATTTTGAATTTCCCTTTTGTTTGTCTTCCTTTCTGGGTATCATCCATCATTCCTAACCTCATGCTGCTTAGCAATAGTAACACTCATGGGAGTTGAAGAAAGGATTATAGCAGCATAAAATGGGGAGCTAATTAGAGCTTGTTTCAAAATCAGAATCTAGCTTGAGATAATTGCGTATTATCTGGTGATTTAAAAACCCGAGATCTACTGTATTTAGATCAACTAAAATATGCATACAAGCTTTCTTTTCAAAATAAAGCATTTGTAACAACGGGGAGATTACTTCTTATCATCCCTTGGGAATGCAAATCGGCAAAACCTCAGGATGGTTTAGTGTTGTTGTGATATTAACACAGAGATCGGGGCGTGATGGCAAAGCCATTTATTTATGTAGTACAGATTCCTGTAACATTTGCCAGTACAGAAGCTGCTGAGTGGGCAGGTAGTTAACTGTGTGCTGGGTGGATATTCCCATTTTCCTGATCCCAGGAGAATTCTGTCACATTGGCTACTCTGGGAGAAACAAAAGTAGGGAGAGAGAGTGTTTCAGGCTGGCAGCCCAAATTTGGGAATACCATTCTGATGCACTTCTGGGAAGAGCTCAGTAACCTTTGTGGTGGCAAAGGAGAAGCTCTTACCCCCATCTCCCTGTGTTTTATCATCTTTTCTTGCGTTGTTCTGGTTTGTTTGGGTGGGCAGATCTGTCCAGGGCACAGCTGGGATTAGCACAGGGAGAGCTGAATCCTTACACTGTGACATCACCAAAGTGATCAGTGCAGTGATGCCGACAGACCTTCCCAAATTGGAGCTGGTTTTTGTTGTTGAATCAAAAAAAAAAAACAAAACAGAGAGATGGTTTTGCAGTCATTTGCTGGCATTCCAGGTTAATAAAAATGTATGACATGGAATGTTTGTGGTTAATGTAGTCTGTGAAATGGAAGAGAAGGGAGATCACATGGCTCAGACAGACGACTGCAGGAATTCCTTGCAGAGATGTTTTGTGTTTGATAACCAGTTATTGAGTCTTGGACTTGGGAAAGTTGTGGCCTTTTGTGCTAGGTGCAAATGTGGTTTTAAAGTTCAGAGCTAAGTAACTATGTCAGCCAGAGAGTTACCTTCATGCTTACCCCTGGAGCACCCTGGCACATCCTGGTGAAGTTTCCACATTCTTTCTGTGTGGTTTGGGATTGGGCTCAGGAGCAGTTGTCCGTGGCTGTCTTGATTTCAAACCATAGGGTATCAGTTGGCTCCTCATAAGGCCAGCTGTTGTAGTCTGTCTGTAACGTGTGTGATCATCTTCTGTGCCATTTCCCTGACATTTAGACCATGAAAACCTCCCTGGCAGCCTTTCTGGTATCAATAAAACCAGGAGAATCGCTGTCAAGGCACCTCACTGGGACCTGGGAATGCAGCATGAAGTCAGTGCCTCAAGTTGATTCTGAGCATAACACTGGCTCTGATTCCTGGCCATCAGCTGGGCATTCCTGTTTCCTGCTGAGGCCTGTCCTGCCCAGGCTGCCCCCACAGTCCTGCTCCTTTTCCATCAGTGATGCTTTACAAATAGTCAGTATTTGTGGAGAAATGCCTCTCCTGGTTGTATCCTTCTCTGTCCATGGAACCACCCAGTGATTAAATTTGCAGAAAATGATTCCGTCCTTACTGTGGTCACGGCTTTGCTGTTACAGAAGGGCTAAAGTAAAATACAAGATCAGGGAGTGAACACTGTTTTCTAGGCAGATACTCCTTGTGACTCAATTACAATGATAATACAGCAAAGAGGAGACCTGTGCTGGATTCTGAACGCAAATTTAATTCACTCCAAAGTGTAGTTGTGGACTCCTAACATTTGTTTTGAAGAAGTTACCCAGTCAAGTTGCAGGGTTTTTTATTTCTGTGGTTAATTTGGGAATGCAGGTCCTTGATGCTCACTCTCCCCTTTAGTGTGAGATCCCCAAGCAAGGAGTTCAGCTGTGCCTCTGCAGCAGCACTGAGCCAGCCACAGCAATGCCTTATCCTTACAGTCTTTATTTTCAAAGAGCAGAATTAATAAATTAAATTTTTTTTAAGCTGTGTGGAAAAAAGAAACTTTCCTGACCATTATTGCCTCAGGCTTCTTGGGTAGTTCACAGAGGAGCAGTTAGCATGCGAGTTGCTAAAAAGAGGGTGTAGTTAGGGAGAGAAACCCATGGCCATTGAGTAGTCGAGCTCTGTAGATTCCACTGTTGTTCATTTCATTACTTATTACTTCATCCCATTAATTACCAGCATTTCCCTTCCCCTGTGCGTGCACATTCGGGCCTCCCCTGGGGAGGGGGCCCACACCCCCTCCCCGCTGCCAGCTGCAAACCACGGAGGGGCTGGGTGGAAAACGAGGAGCTGATAGATGGGAAAGGCAAATTCCAGACCAACTGGAGCAGCACAGACACAGACACAGCACACAGACACAGGAGCGAGGCCGTGGCTGTGGAGCCCCAGCTCGGGGAGGCCGAGCAGCCCCGGGCAGGGTCAGGAGCCGCGGTGTAGGCCGGGTTCTGTCCCCCGTGGGCTGGCAGCTGCACAAGAGCTTGGAAAGGCACTTCTCCAAAGGGAGCAGATGATTTTCTGTTGGGGATAGAAGGCTCTGGCAGCTGGCAGAAGCTCATGTTGGTGTTTTGGCTGCTGGTGGGGAAAGGAGAAGGGCTGCAGGTCCAGCCCAGTGGCCACTGGTGGGATGGAGATGGCCACAGTACCCTCAGCCCTCCCTGGGCAACAGCCCAACTGCTGCTCAGCAAATTACAAAATGCTCCTCCGCTGGATGAAAATTACCTTGCTTTCAATTCAAAGAACAGATAATGGGCTATTTTCCTCCCAAAATACTGGGGAAAAAGGTGTGTGAGCACCAAATGTGCGGGTTGTTATTTCTGTCTTATAATTGAGATGGAAATCCTCTTCAGCCAGCAGCTCTGAAACAGGGAAATAAACAGCCTGTTCTGATTATACAGTTACATATTGCTAGATAGCAAATCATTCCCAAGATAAAAAAAACCCAGAATATTACCAGAAAATTAATGTCTTTTAAGTTACCTTCCAGCCTGTCCTTTACATTAGGGTGTGAGAGAAACTTATAAATTTGTCTCACTTCATTTGATGCGTGTTGGAGGGTTTTTTAACTTGCCAGCGACCTTCCAGAGAAACAGCAAATGAAAGAATCCAGTGATTATTTTAAATCTGATGAGAAATGCAACTTGCATTGAAAACAAAGCAAAGTGGATTTGAGATCACATTTAAATAAAAGTGAAAAGAGAATGATAGCCAATTAAAAAGCCAATGAAAGGAGAAAATACAATTACAACAAGAAATGTGAAATAGGCCCAGTGATACATGTTCAGTATTTATACTTGTCAAAGATGTTGCTGATGGCAACGTGTCACAGAATCACAGAATGGTTTGGGTTGGGAGCCCATCCAGTCCCGCCCCTACCATGGGCAAGGAGACTTTTCCCTATTCCAGGCTGCTCCAAGCTCCATTCATCCTGAGCTGGAACATTTCCAGGCATGGGGCAGCCACAGCTTCTCTGGGCACCCTGTGCCAGGGCCTTCCCACCCTCACAGGGAGCAATTCCTCCCCAGTATGCCATCCATCCCTGCCCTGTGGCAGTGGGAAGCCATTCCCCCATTGTTCTGTCCCTCCATGCCCTTGTAAAAGCGTCCTTCTCTCTTTTCTGATGTGAGGTGTTCCCTTCTGGCCTCATCTCCAGAGCCATCTCCCCTTTTTGTGCTGCTTTCTGAGGGATCCTGGGATGGGTTCCCACACGAGGGAGGTGTGAGATTGACCACGGTGTAACCACAGCTGTGGTTAGTTTCTCTGCTTTACCCCTCTGGAACTTTAGGATCCTAAAAATAGTGCAAGTTTGAACTGGCAGATGTTTCATTTGTCCTTTAGGAGAGGACCAAAATTAGCCTCTCATTTGGCACCTAAATAAAGCAACTTAACTGCCTTTATGCGAACTTTGCAATTACTGTCTATTGAAGTTGCAACATTTTGTTGTGTTTGATGGGGAAGGGCATTATATAAGCCACACCAGCACCTAAAAAGCCACCAGACCTTGAAAGAGAGAGGACGAACATGAACGAGCCCAACTGGGTTTTCTGGGGGGGTCTGATATGGGTGATTGGTTATTTCTTTTTTACTTCTTTTTGATCCAAGACAGGTGTTTTCCCTAATGAAGGTTTCATTAAAAAAAAAAGAAAGAAAAAGGCAAAAGTACCTTGGAAAGGCTCAGAGAGCTGTCTATTGTAAAGGGAAAAACATTAATAAAAGGACAGCAATGGTTTCTCTAATTTTCAGAGAAAAATCTGCACAGAATGCCTGAAGCTGGGTTAGCAGTGGGACTCCCCAGGGGCAACAGAAAGATGTTATAATCAATTACCACATCATAACACTGATGTATGATAATTACTGAGTGTTCCTCCTGAGATAGTGCAGCATTTGGCTGGGATGCGGCTCTTTCATGGTCCACTGCCTGATTAATATGCAAATAATAGGCTGATTGCATGATGAATGCAGAAAATGAGTTCGCTGATAACGTGAGCACCGAAGCGGGAAGATGATAAATTACTTTTACTGACTGTCCTACATTAAGTACCCTTTCTCAACAATTTTATCACAAATTAAGTAAAGCAGTATGGAGAGATTATGAGGATGTGTAAAATAATGTACCTTAATAGCTTTTATAATATTGTTGCGTACAATGTAAATGTCATTTTGTTTCAGCACTTTCCCCAGCACTCCTCCAAAAAGGAGGGTCTTTAGTGCAGCACTGCTCAGGGTCAGTCTGTTTCTCCTTCTGCTGAGGGTGGGAGATGGGAGTTCTCTGGTGGGAAGGAAGGAAAAGAAGGAAAGGAGGGAGGGAGGGAGGGAGGGAGGTAGGGAAGGAAGGAAGGAAGGAAGGAAGGAAGGAAGGAAGGAAGGAAGGAAGGAAGGAAGGAAGGAAGGAAGGAAGGAAGGAAGGGAAGGAAGGAAAGGAAGGAAAGGAAGGAAAGGAAGGAAAGGAAGGAAAGGAAGGAAGGAAAAGGAACACAATCATTAGCCTGGGATCCATCCCATATGGACATAGCCTGTGGCAAGAGAATGTCCACATCGTTTAGTGGGGGAGATCTCTCTAAATGCAGTGCACAGTGCACATATGCATCCTGCTGCAGCCTCTGCTGTGGAGCAGACACGAGGTTCGAATCTCCAAGGAGGGTGTGGAAATACCTTCACACTCAGGCTCCTGACACAGGAGAACAACAAACAGTCATAAAATTGGTGCCACATTCAAGCAAGTTGGTTTAACACATCAAATCACGAGGTCAGCAAGTCAACAAAGACACCATAAACTGCAGCAGAACTTCCTCGTGGAGGCTCTCACTCATTTTGTTTTCCAAAACGCATTGTGCACGCGTTTGTCTTGATTATACTAAAAATATAACACTGTGGGGTTGTGGTGTCTTGATTGATTGCTTCCATGACATATTTGTTTTAGCATTCAGAAAATCCTTAATAAAGTGTCTGCACACAAGCTGGTTTAATAATAAGGTTATTGAAAATATTTTCCAGCAGTTATTTTTAAATATTGATTTCTAGCTAAGTTACAGAAACACAGAAAAATCTGAATATTAAGTAAAGGTTGGCAGAGTAGAGAGCAATGTCTTTCAAAGCAGCCATGATTCTGCTATTAATCACCTAATTGAAAATATGGTGTATTATTTTAGAAAGGGTTTTTTATTGGTTAAGGGTGATCTGTAAAACCCAAAAATTATAATTCACTTTTCAATGGCAAGATCCCACTTTTGGCTCAGGAATCATAGGGTGATTTGGGGCTGTTGGCCTGACCTGGGCATTGCTCTGATGTTTTCAACTGTGTGTCTAAATCTAGCTAAAAAGTTCTTAAGTTTCCCTCTTTTTTTCCATGTTTTATTGTAAAGTAGTGCTTAGGGTTACAGAGGCCTCATCTTCCCCCCAGGCTATTGCAGAAATGTCCCTTAATTCTTCTCCTCTGAGGGTTTTCTCCTGGGATGTGGCTGTGTCAGGGCTTGGTGTATCTGCTCCAAAGTCAGATCTCAGGATAAATTACACTTGAACTGATTGACTCCAGTCATATCTTCCTGTACAAGATTGCAGACATCCTTTGGACCAATCTGTACTCCCCAGTCCTCCTGACTCAGTGGAAGTCTGATGGTTTCACTTTATGTAGCCTTAAATAGGTCTTGGTGTAGCTTTGGGCACAACAGTGGGATTTCTAGAACTCGGAGGCGTTTGTGGCTGCAGGTTGGTTGAAGGGACAATTGGTTGCCCAACTTCTCCAAGTACTTTTAAAGATCCAGCTGTAAATCTCTCCTCTTGAGTCTATCACCAGCTCCCATCTTACGTGCTCTTTTCTCAACTTCATCTGGTTTCTCCAGCTCCTTCTGCTTTCCAGAGCTGAAAACACATTTTAATAGAGGTGCAAAGCTAAAACAATTATTGAAAATAAAGCTAAGTTGCAGCAATACCATGTAATCTTTCAGCAATACTCAAAAGCGGATATTTTCAGGTGATTTAAACATCTACCCTGATTTTTCAGTTTTATGTGCTCCTGACACTTTAACATATACTCATGCAGAGTAGGGACCTTTATTTTTCTATTGCCCCAGTAACTGCAGAGTTAACCAAAGCTGGTTCCTCCCCTTTCCGTGCAGACACACATACATCTGCACGCTTTCCTAAAGGGGTTTTTCCTTTGATCCCTCCCCCCATCCACATAAAATTTCCCTCTGAGCCAAGACTCAGAATAACATTTTCCCCAAAGTTACAACGTTTGTGAAGGAAACAAACAAACAAATTCTCCACAGCCAGAGTGGTGGCAACTCCAGCAAGTGCTCACAACTCTAACTGCACATTCCTACGTATCTGACATCATTATAGATGCAAACTGCAGGGAGCTTTGTGCACTCCCTACACAGAACTGGGGGGGTTCATAACTGTAGGGAGGATCATATTTTCATGAGCCACATTAATGTGCAAATTGTGACTAGGCAAGGTTCACTCACTCAAGAGTAAATCCACCAAAAGCACTACCTGGGAGAAGGCGCTTTCACGCGTATTTTCTTTAATTAGTCAGAAGAGGGATGTGTTTCAGTGCTCTCCCACAAGTGCTGCACAGCTTTATTACGTAGTTCAGGCTTGTGCTGCACCCACTGTTAGTGAGGAGAGTTGCTATTATGGTGCTTTAAAAGATTAACTTCAGAATGCTAATTTATTCTCATCCCTGGAAGTGTCCAAGGCCAGGTTGGAAGGGGCTTGGAGCAACCTGGGATAGTGGAAGGTGTCCCTGCTCATGGCAGGGGGTGGAACCAGATGAGATTTAAGGTCCCTCCCCACCCAAATCATTCTGGGATTCTCTGATAAGACCCTGCAAAGGCAGCCATAGCTAAAGGTAGAATCAAATAGAAGACTGGAGGGAAGAAATCTCTCCCTAAAATTTTCACACCGAATACCAGGGTTGTCTTGGGGATGTTGATCAGCTGTGTGTGATCAGGCCCTGATTCTCAGGGCAGCATTCACCAGCTTTTGGTCTACAAATTGGATAGAATGGGCAACCTCATCATCGGGGAAACAGAAACTAATCCAGTCCCAGTGTGAGACACTTTGATCTCAGGCAACCTGCCAGGGCTGTTGTTGTCCATTAACTCATCTACATGAGGAGGTAAATGCAGCCCTGAAGTAGCAAATGCTCTTTTAAGAGGTTGCTGAGAAATCTCCTGTCCACATTTGTCTGCTTTCATCTTGCCCACCCATGTGCTGATCTGGGGCTGAGCAGAGCCCGGGATGCTCCCGGCTCCCGCGGGATGTGCCCGTTCCCCCCAGTTCCTCAGGAAGCAGCTTGGATTAGTTTGGCACAAAGCTGCAGCCCGAGCTCTGGACAGTGGGAAAAGTGGTGCATCAAAGCAAGAGCCAGTGAAATCATGTTTGGGTTCTCATCGGAATGTCACAGAGTACCCTGTCATTTTGTTTTAGCAACTTGTCCTTCCAAATGCGCAGTTCGCCTTATGGCATGCCAGCAGTAAAAATGTCACTTACAATAATTACTTTTTGGTGAAAATGCTTGCTGACTTCCTACCTTCAAGCTGTTTTTTACACAGTGGGGAGATAATAAGAAATGACTTTATCCTGACTGCTCAAATGAACACTAAATGGAATTTAGGTTATTATTACTGCAGATAGAGGACTGTGTATTGAAATTTAAATAGTGGATCAGATAAACTACAGAGATTTGTCTCTGAAAATTACAGTGGATCCGTTTTTTTCAATCCACTTCACTCTGAAACTTAAGGCAGCTGTTGTCTGCCTGCTGTCTTTAGAATATAATATTTTTCATAATCCTTTTAGAGGCCCCTGAATACCTTCTGTGTTTTGCATGGTCTTCCTCAGCTTCGCCATGTTCTGTACCTCGTTCCCCGTGAGTCCTTTTGCAGTTTATTAGCTAAGCCTGTGTTAGCAGCAAGGGTTGGACAGGTTACTCTTCCAGCAGCTCCAGGAATACTGGGTGTCTCTGAGGTGTGCTGGGAGGAGACACTGAGAGCAGGCTTGTGGTTTATGCTCCCAGATTCAGATGCTCTTGTTCTGAACTTTGGATTTGCAAGTGGATGCAGAGCCAGTTTGCTGTCAGGGATGAGGCAGGGTCTGAGCAAAAGCAGCAAACCTGCAGCTCTCAAAATGCATAGGAGAAGCTGCAGTGGAACAATCTGTCTGTGCTGGCAGATGTGATGCCTCTGGGACTGGTGAAACCTTCTCTGTGTCTCAACACTGCTCCGTCATCTGAATCCCTCCTTGGAGGGGATACATCCAGCCCTGGTGTCAGCTCCTGTAGATGTCTCAGATCTTCTGGGGAGCTTGGAGCAGGTGGCACCTGCAGGTCTTTGCATCTGAGATGTCCTGAGCTTCAGAAGGAGCCTCCAGCTGAGGAGTGCTGTGGATCTGAGCTGTGCTTCAGCACGGAGGGGCCTGTTGGATGCACCCTGTGGGCTTGGGAAGAGTTCCTGGACATCACAGAAATGGTCCCTCTAGAGCAGTGCCCTGCAGTTCTGAATGTCCCTGAGTTCCTGCAGACCTGGTGAAGCTCAGGAGAGCTGCAGGAGAAGAGCCCTGCACATCCTGGGATTCCTTACATGCTGCAGGGACTCTGCCACATGGCAGAACACCAACAGCCCTTGCAGAGGGAGGGGTCAGGCTGAGACTGTGTTTGGGAAGTGTTTTCTGGTGATTTGCAGGCTATCAGTGGGATAATCAAGCAACTGAGCAGGATCCAGTACTGGGGACCTGACCCCAGCATGGGGTGGGGAGTTTGGATGATTTAAGTGCATTTCTGCTGTCTTTGGGTGTTTAATGGCATTTGTCAACACCAACCTGTAATGGTGCAGAAGTTACACGGGATTTTTTATCATTTAAAACTGTCATGTTAAGCTGTGTCTTCATCATATGTGGGGTCTAATTGTCACCATTGTTCCATAAAGTCATTCTGGGGACATCCTGTTTCCCCCAGCCTCTGTAAAGCTCAGGGCACTACTGATGTCTTTGGCTACCTGAAAGTTAAAAATTTCCCAGGTTCTGCAATGACTTTGTCACTGGTGATGCTCTTGATCTCTTCAGCTCTTCCAGCACATCGTTTTTGAAGCTTTGGAGCTTTTACTTGACATCTTAAATTGGATGCAGTCTGTTGGAAAGCAAACACCTTTGCTATAGCAAAGTTTACCTGGAATTTATTGAAGTAATTTAATCAATAAGTGGTGGCCATGGAGTTTGCAGGTTGTTCTGTAATGCAGTTTTATATTTATATTGACAAAATGGTCCTTTCCTCCTTAAACACAAATGTGAAAACATCCAGTGAATATTACTTTTAAGAAATGGGATTGCTCTTAAGTTAGTGTTATTCTTCAGAGCAGTGTGGGGTTAAAAAAGCAGGGCAGATTTTAAAGAAATAAGCTTTCAATGTATTGTTTTCATTGGAAATGTTCAATTGCTGCTTTGGAAACCTTAATGTATATTTTTCAGATATCCTGAATTTGTGTCTTTGTCTTGTGAGGAACTTGAGAGAAATGAATACAGCCAAATTATTTCATAAAACATGTGAAATGGCTGTGGATTGACAGTTAAATCTGGAATACTGAATACAGTCAATTTTCCCCTTTGTTCTGTCAGCAGTCACTTGTACTCTAAATGTCTATTTAATTTTTTAAGTAGATTAACGGGAAATGTTTGTATTATTTGATTATTGAATTTACTTTCCCAAATAATGGATCTTTTCCTCAAATATTTATGTGATCTTGAAAATGCTTTTCCAGAAGGGAAAAATGCTAAAAATGAATGGGGAACATATTTTGAGTTATTTGTAGTACGTGTACATAATGCCTCGCCTGAAATCACTGTACACTTGCCTTTTGGTGGGGAAAAAAAGCAGTTTGTCATCTGTACTGCCTTCCAAAATTAGATTCAGATAATCCCACCTTTTGGAGTAAATGAGCAGCAGATTGGTCTTAAAAATGAAATTCAAGTAAGTTCTTGGTAAGTGATATAAAAAATAAATAAGCTAATATGTGAGCAACAGAGAGCATCTCAGTGATAGATGGTAACACAGATTACCTTTGTTGTGCTCATAATTAGGCTGGGCAGGGAAAGGAGAGGGAGAAGCAGGCATTAGGAAATGCTTTTGTTTAGTCCTGTGTGGTTGGGTTTGGTTTGTTTTTTGGTGGTTTGTTTTTTTGGTTTTTTTAATACTGTTTTGTCTTTTTTTTCCCTGTGCTCTGTGTGTGTGTGGCTCACCGTGCACGGATGAGGAATTGTAGAGGAAATTTGCAGCTGCTCTAGTTATTCAGTAAGATTTGTATAAGCTGGCACAAGGGACAAAATTAGAGGGAAGTTGAACGAGTGCCGTGCAGTTTATTAGCTAGGCAGCCATAATTTTGACCTTGCTGTGGGTTAAAGGACACAGACCTGAGAAGAAATCTGTTTATCATGTAGGGAATTCATGCCATCCCTGACAGTGTACAGTGAACAAGATGGATGATCTGCCAAATTGGTCCCTCGCATGGGTGAATCAGGGCAAATTTACAGTACCATTCCTTTGCTGCTCCTGCTACAGAAATAACATTTCCCAGGGTTTCTGTTCAGTTGTGTGATGACCCAGGGTGAGCAGAGAAAAGAAATAGGATTTGTAGGATCCCCTTTACCTTAGAGATTTACATGCACCTCCCTTTCCTTTCTGTCTGCCTCTTTTGCATCTCACATAAAGCACTAAGGAAAACGTCAGATTTTTAGGTGTGAGAGAGCAGCTTCAAGTGAGTGTGTCAGGGAAGCTCTTCAGTGCAGCATGGGAAAGCTCCTAGGACCCTAAACAACAGACACCATTATCCTCTGCACTCTGCTCCATTTGGGCCTGACTTTTCCTGTGACAATATTTTCCTTCAACATTTGGGATATGTTCCCCTGCTACACAGGCTTCATGCTCTGGAATGATCTGACAATATTCTGAATAACAAACTCAAAAAACCAGTGAGGTTTGCTGGCAGCCACTGCCTGATGGGAGCTGAGAATCCTCTGTGGTGGCAGCACAGGGCTCAGAAAACTCCAGGTTCTGTTGGAGGGACTGGGTTTGGATGGGGTCTGGCCTCCTCCTTGTGTAGCTGAGAGCTCTTTCAGCTTCCTCCAGACAACTGGAGCCAAACCCAGGGGTGTATGAGGCTGGAATCCATGTCATTAACCCTGTCAAGAAATGGGTGGGAGACAGCAAGGAGGAGGAAGCAGCCCCACAGAAATGGGAAAAACTGTGGATGGAGAAATCGCCTGTGCTCCTTATCTCCTGAATTATTTTTGTAAACCACGTTGCCTGTGTGTTGTTGCTTTAAAGAAGGTTCAGCCTGTACCCTCAGATGTCTGGAATCTCTGAATAAGCTCAGTCAGTATGTTCTGTGAGAGAGAAATTTATTGGGGGAACACAACATTTTGTACAGAACCTATTGTTGTTGGCAAATTAACAGATTGGGAAAGCTTTCTTTGAAACCAAGTGTCACAATAACAGATTTGGGTGTCTCCTGATCCACTCACTATCTTTATGTTGGATTCTCAAACACTTTAATTAATACAACATAATTACAAACTGTATTTTAATCTTGTTATTTCTGGACAAAGAGAATTGCAAAAATGTGATGTGTGTGATAAGAAACAAAATGAAATCAATAACACTCTCAAGATAGAGCATTGTATCAGTTGTAGAAAATCCCTCATTGACAGAACAAAACAGTGGCTGAGTGAGTTTCCTTGCAAGTCAGAGAAGGAGGTTTAAACCAGTCTAGAATGGTAGCTTTAAAACCATCCTTATATGAAAATGTTGTGGCAAGCAAAACTGAGATTGCCTGACCAAGGAAATTGCGTGCAAACTTACAGACTATTGCACTTCAGTTTTTCCTGATTTTTATTTGTATTTGTACATCTTGTCTGTATAAGAAATCAGAGACGACTCAAGATAAAATTAGAAAATAATTCTTGTTTTTAAAAAGAGGCTTTTTAGTACCCAAGTCATAGCAAGTAGCATTTTGCATACTTAGGCATTTCTTGAAGTAGGTAGAATATAAATGAGGAGGAAAGTTAAATATCCTGCAATCAAAACATTACAATTATGCTAAAGTGGGGGCTTTTTTCTCTTTTTTTTTTAATTGCAGAAAGTACTCCAAAGACTTCTGCCAGTTGCAGTCCTGCTCCTGAATCTCCCATGAGCTCCAGTGAATCAGTGAAAAGCCTGACTGAGTTGGTACAGCAGCCCTGTCCCACCATAGAGACGAGTAAGGATGGCAAATCCCAGGAATCCAGCGAGCCACCTGCATCTGAATCCCAATCCACAACCCCTCTGCCACTCTCAGGCCACTCAGCACTCAGCATCCAGGAGCTGGTGGCCATGTCCCCTGAGCTGGACACCTATGGCATCACCAAGAGGGTCAAGGAAGTGCTCACGGACAACAATCTTGGTAAATCGCTTTATTTTCATTTCTTGACCAAAATCGTGTGTTCATGCTTTTGTTGTTAGCTGCAGTAGATGTGTATGAGAATGCCTGGGTCTGACTCTGCCCTAAGCTTTTAATTTGCTAAAAAAAGATCCCTAATCTTTCTAAACTGGTAGAAAACTCCTTTCAGATTGTCACACTCCACTTCAAATGTCATCACACCCTTGCTCTTCCTAAGCTCTGCTCCTGGCACAGGAGCCAGGTACTGCTCCCACCTCACAAAACAGAATCCAGCAGGCTGTCAGGACCCCCAGGACCCCAGAGCCAGTCAGATCTCCCCTTGGGAAAGGCTGTTTCCCTCACACTTGCAAATTCCAGCCTCATTTTGGGTGAAGGAGAGAAGCCCAGTATGGTTGGAGAGGTAGGTGCACCACAAGCAGGAGCACAGTGTGCCTGCAGAGCTGGGAGGGGAAAATCCAGACTCAGCTGAGGTTTAGATGAGCCTGAGAAAAGTGTACAGGACCACTCAGTTAATTCTGCTCAGAGATGTGCAAAGCTGAGGCTGCTTTTGCCTACAGATGGGTTTTTGGCTGTTGAATTCAGTGTCATGACTGTTTGGAATAGCCACAGGGAATAACCTGATAGGAATGTGGGAAATCCACATTAACACTGTCACTATGCCTCTAAATCACTGATTCTTCCTGTCTTTAACCCTTGCTTCCCTCACAAGGCTTTGGGAAATGTTTCTGGGATCCTTTGAGGGCTCTGGCAGGAGGGCAGTAAGGCTGGCCCAGTGTTACCTGCTCCTGCTTCTGGGTCTTAGCAAGGGATTCATCCCACCTGCTTTAGGTGTTCAGGGGAATGTCTGGTGCTCTCCAGAAGTACCAGTTTCTCTTCCTTCACTACAAACAGGACCAAAAGTTTAGATTTAGACTGATGATGTTACTTATGTGAGAAGAATTTTATTCGTGTCATCTGAAGATGATGACTGTAAAAGTAAAAACTTCTCTATTTTAGTATGTGAGGAAGCCTTTTTTCATCTAGACACAGAATAAAGTATTATTGTCTTAAAAAAAAATTAAGAGGAAAAAATACTGGGATGGGGGAGGTCCCAAGTTCTCATTTAACATAATTTGGGGGGAAAAAAGGAAATGGCCCTGATCACTGACATACCCTGAATGAGATTGTGTTCCACTGAGCCCAGCAGAATTCCTTGCCCATGCATTTGACTTGGGCAGATGGTGGTTGCTTGTTCAGTGGAGATAACATAAAGTCCCAAATCCTGGTATGGGTTTGCAGATCCAAGCCCCTGGTTTTTGGGCAAAATGCTATTGAGTGCTATACCTGCTCTGGTGCTCCAGAGAGGTTTGGAAAAAAAAAGTATTTTTGTTTACATTTGCTTTGATGCCATTTTTACTTAGTCTTTTTTATTTCCCATGATTTTTGTTTTCCTACAGTGTGGCTGACAAGCCTAAAAAGCAGCAGAAGAGCCAGGAAATGTGCCCCAAACTCTGCATTAGGTGTGGAACCAGTTTCAATGTCTCCTTTTGTGCCCTCAGTGTGCTAGTGCACCAGGTTTTCTGGTGCACAGGTTTCTCTGGTTTAGGCCACTGGGCCTTGTGAACCTGTCGTAGGCAGCTGGTGGTGGCTGAGGTGTCCCAGTGTCACCAGCCAGTAAAGACCACAGTTGTACAAAACAATTCAGACTGAGTCGGGGGAATGGCTTCAGATTGAAGCAGAGTAGGTTCAGATGGGATTTTTGGAAGGAATTCTTCCCTGTGAGGGTGGGGATGTCCCAGCACAGGTTGCCCAGAGAAGCTGAGGCTGCCCCATCCCTTGAAGTGTCCAAGGCCAGGTTGGACAGGGCTTGGAGCAACCTGGGAGAGTGGAAGGTGTTCCTTTGACCAGGAGTTGGAACTGGGTGATCTTCAAGGTCCCTTCCAACCCAAACCAGTCTCTGAAGGTTCTGTGGCTTCAGCACACGATGCTGGCAGTGTCCACACTGAGATGCTGCTGATGTTCTGGGTCCCAAAAGTCAGAGTGTCCTCAGTGATTCCCTGTTGGGAGGGGAAGCAGGTGCACTCAGCTGGTTGAGGATAGGGAATATTGGGCATTTTGTAGGAAGGGTCAAGACCATCCATGAAACCAACACAGTTTTGTCCATTAGGATCTACATCAGTGGGAACAGGCATGAAGGATGGGGAGGAGTTTTAGGAAACCTGTGCTTAAAAATATTCCTGTTATCGATAGTGCTCTGATGAAGATGGAGCGTGATACACCTGCTGCCTCCCAAGGATGATTTCTGACACCTTCCCCCTTAGCTTGGGAGTCTTTCAGTTGTTTTCTGCTGTCCTGCCATATCCTGACATAAAATAAACAACACAAACATCTTTAGCTTTGTTCTTAACACCTAGAGAACATGATGTTACCTCCTTCCACATTTGCATTTTTAATTTTTAGGCTGTAGTTTGAGGTTCATTTCCTTCAGCAGCACTGCCAGCACTGCTCATTCCCAACCCTTCTGCAAATCTGTGCCCCTATTCCTGTTCATGTGGCAACACAATAACAGATTTTTAAAGTAGCTGTGTTATCTTGCTAGTAGCTGGCAGGTTTACAGGGAAATGGATGAGGCCTTGCTGATGTTTTTAAATACAAACAGGGAGCAGGTTAACCCAGCACTACATGTGATAAAAACATGAAGATAAAATTGATAAAATTTCCCCTGAATTACCTCTTTTGTCTGATTTTCCTGATATTGAGGATAGTGGAAAATCACGTATTACTCAGGAACTTGAGTGAATTCTGAATGTAGGTTTCTGTTCAGTCTGTAAGAACTATTTTCAGGGTTAGTTTTACAGCTTATTAGCAGAGTGTCATGTTAAGCCCTGTTCTCCTTTCCCCTCTCTGCCTCTCATTATCTCAGCTGCTTCCTCTGAAAGCTTTGCAGACCCACCTGCCCCACACATCTGAGTGGGATGTTCTGCAGCTTCTGACTGGTCCCATATTTCCTCCTCTCCTCACACAGGCAAAAAAAAAACCCCAAAAACACCACAGCAAAAATCTTGGGATGTTTTTAAAGAGAAGGAGTAGGGGAATCTTGGAGTTAAGCACAGGGGATGGGTCTGTAGAGCAGGTATTTGCCATGAGCTGTGTCAGCATCAGGGAAGGCTGTGAAGGCAAGAGCTGGGGGTGCTTTTGCAGGCGTGGGCTTGTCCTGCAGAGCTGTGGGGTCAGCAGCCCCCACTCATCCCCATTGTCCCTTAGGGATCTGTTGGTAACCACTGGCTACAAATGCTGGGACATGAAGGGAGAATGTTCTGTTGTGTGTTAGTGAGGGCACTCAAAAGCTGCAGATCAGACACAAGACCCTGAGGCCTAAATTTGGGGGTTGTAGAAAGATCTTCAGGTTACCTTGAGATCCCATGACAGCAGCACTTGTATCTTAAACCCTGATGACTCAGATGACTCGAGGCTCTCTCCTGTAGCAGAAGCTGGTATCAAGGCAGTGCAGCTGAGGAAGAACACTGAAATGAAGGGGGTTAAAAAACCAGCTGTATGGTTGGGCTTGAGCTGCACAGGCATTTTCCCCAGTCCTTGATAAGTTAGACCCTTCCCGTATAAAATCATTGTCAGCAATGCACATATGAACACTGCACATTGTAAAGCATTTGCAGATTTTACACAGCCAGATGACAGAGAACTAAAATTAAGTATTCTTAACTTACTCTATATTAACTTATTCTTAACAGAAATACTGTAGACTTTGTAAAACAAAAATTGTATTGCAAATTCTGATTATCTCTAGTGGGTAAGGCACAGTTAGATGCCCACAGATAGTACAGCACAAAAATTCCATACATGTTTCTGTGAGGACATTTATATGGTCATTGCTGAAGGGGGAGGTTGCATTGCTCTTGGTTCACTGATTGTTGGAAATGTTTGGATTGCCCTGTTGGAACAAAGCTGTGGCACTGCCCTCCTGCACAAGAGCTAAGTAGCCTCACTGCTCTAACTAGTTACCTGCTTAGCTAGAAGTTCAGTTTATTTTTTCCTGTCCTAATTTTATTTTTTGCACACTGTTTCACTGTAAGGTCCCACTCCCCAAACGTGTCAAACTCCTCCCTTTATCCCAGGCAGATCCTGAGGATTAAACTCAAGCTCAATATTTACCCTTCTAGTGGGGGGCAGAGCATTTATTCTCCTAAATGTCTCTTCTGGGTTGTGAAGCAGTCCTGAAGTAAGAATAATTGAGGAATGATCTCGTGTTCTTTCCCGTGTCTCGGCTGAGCGAATTCATGCCCTTCTCCATTTCGCATTAGGTCAGCGTTTGTTCGGGGAGACAATCCTGGGGCTGACACAAGGCTCTGTCTCAGACCTGCTGGCACGCCCCAAGCCCTGGCACAAGCTGAGCCTGAAGGGGAGGGAACCCTTTGTCCGCATGCAGCTGTGGCTCAACGATCCCAACAATGTGGAGAAGCTGATGGATATGAAGCGCATGGAGAAAAAAGGTAACCGGGAGCAGAGTGCTGACTCACCCCTTCCGCTCTTCCCAACATCAGCCTGGCTTTTATAACCCTCCATAAATAGTGGAGAGGCAGCATTGATCCACTCTTAGGAGGGTTATGCAAAAGGACTTCACGACAGCTTTTTTGGAGCTTTTATTTGATGCTTGCTCAAGCAGATAGGTCCCAAAATAAAAAGAAAACAAACACACAACAAAAAGCCAACCCCATACCCTAAATATTCACCAGCTGCTGGGGAATCGTTGCTGTTTTCTCCTATAGATTAATTACTGAGGCCCTGGTGTATCACTGATAACTTGCCTTACCAAATGAGAAATGTGAGTTTGGGAGCTGGCTTTGGGTTATTAGTTAATAGTGCTGCAGCTGGTCACAGATGTTGGGCTGGAAGAACTGTGCATTGATTCCTGGGAAAGCTCCTTGCCAGTCCTGCACTGATGGTTGCTGAGAGGAGAGAAAAATGCAGCCTTTATTACAGGGTATTGAAGAATAATGATATTTGTAGCCTTTATAGGGAGGGAGAAGGTGATTGTGTTAATACAATAAAATTTGTGTGTTATGCTCACATAAAACAAGGTCATGGGGATGGACCTGTGAGTGGTCTGAGTTGTTACTGGGTATTTTAGCAGAGAGTACATCCTGCAAATTTATCCAGCTCTCTCCATTTAAAATTCATCACTAAAACCCAGTGGTTATTCAGAGCCCTGTTTTTAGTATGTCCGTGTGATTTTACAAGAGAGACTCGTGGGCTGCCATTATCAGCAGTTAACTAATTAATGATATATACATCTCTGGAGCTGCCCCTTAATGATATTAGCACAGACATCATTAATCGTGTACACTGAAAGCTCTGCTGTTGACTGATGTTCTGAAAGCATTTACACATTTGATCAAGAACTTGGTGATTATATTTAAAATTGCAGTGAGGGAGCTTCTGGGAAAATTATAGTCTTGCAGGCTTTTAAAAAGAAATTCAAACCCTTGTCACAGTAACTAGTATAATATAAAGCAGTGCAGTATCTTAGCACAAATCGTGTAGGATCTTCCATGGGGAGTAAAATCCACTTGGGTTTCCCACTTACAACTGTAAACCAAAGGGAATCGTGAGGGGTTTTGCTGTATTAGAAACATGGCAGGAATAAAATTGTCAACTAGCTGGATTTTTATAGCCTCACAGAGAATATTGCCCATAGTGCAGCAAAGTAAAATAAAAATAATTTAAAAGTAGTACTGACAATATCCTTTCAGAACTATTTTCTAAACTGGATTCTTATCAAACAGTGAGCGATACATATGGTCTGTAGATGGCATCTGAATAGAGATAAGGCCATAAATCATTGAGACTCTGCACTGAGCTCTGAACTGGGCAAGTGCTGTCCTCAGAGCAGAGCAGTCTAAAGTGAATTCAGCCCTGTATTTTCTGCAAAATCTTTTCATGCAGGTAAGGATCCTGTGATTTAACCTTTTAAATTGCTCCAGAGCCACATTAAGAATTTAACTTTCCCTTCAGCTAATGTCAGTTAAAGAACAATGCGACTGGGTCTGCTTCCAGTGAAACATTATTATCAATTATTTCTCTGCCACATTTTATTAAGGGAGTAAATTAATAATTATGATAAAGGTGAGCTGCATATCTCCTTTTTTTTTTCTGTTCCGCCAGTCTGAAGTTTGTGCTATAAATGTTCCTTTGAAGAGGTTCTGAAGATTTGCAATGTACATTTAACCAACCTCTTTGGAGGGAGCTGGGGGTTCATGCTCACCAAGCTGAGACATCCTGCACACCTTTCCTGCCTTGGAAGAGTTCATTCCTCTCATAACCTCCAGGGTGTTGGGCTGCTGGAGCATCACACTCCTCACAGAACAGCACTGCTGTCAGAAGAAAATTGAATTTTTTTTATTTCCCCATTATTTCACTTTTTAATAATCTTGTTCAATACCACATAAGATAAAAATTATATTAAAAGGGGCTCTGTTTTATCTCATTGGGCAGCTGGGCAATGGTGTCTGTGGCATCCACAGCTGGGCACATGCTGGGGACTCTTCCCAGAGGGACACAAGGATGCTGGGGGGAAAAGGTGTAACTCAGCCTCAGACCCACGTCCAGACCTTTGCCCAGATTACAGCTGCATTTCCTGAGAAGCTGAGACTGGTCACAGACAAAAATCAAACTTCTCCAAAAATAAAGTGTTTGCAACTTGGATTCCAGTTTGAGCCTTGCTGTCACTGCACATGTGCTGAATGATTTCCTTACATTGTCTAACGCAGCACAGATGTTTAAAAATAAAAATTAAAATGGAAAAGCTTTTAACAATGTCATCTAAATTTTCAGAGACCAGCATTAAGGCCTGAAGTCTGAGTCCTAATTCTGCCTTTGGCCCAGTGGAAATTTGTCCTGGTAATAGATTATCCTCCAGAAAACAATTCCTCTGACAGAACAGTGGGACATCTTCCTCTTTATTTGTATTTTAATAAAATATGTGCTTTTATATAATTTCTTCAATTCACATGAGAGCAGCCCAGCTCAGCCAGTGCACCTTTTGTGATTCCAGTGTGAGGTTACAGGAGCAGAGGAAGGAATGACATTTTTCCCAAGCTCTCACAGCTCTGGATTGTCCTTTGCTGTTTAAGACAGGAACTCTATCCTGCCAGAAATCCCATCCTTTGGAGAGCAGACAAAGGGAAATCCAGCCCATCCTGGTCCCTGAAACTCCAGTTAAAGGTGGTCTGAGCATCTTTCACATCTCCCATGCCAGGTTCTGTTTTGTCCTGTGGCCTCCTTGAAGCTGCTGCCTGTGGCTGAGGGGATGGATGTTGTCCTCCAGCCTCTTGGTTCTGCTGTGCAAGGAAACAAGAGAGCCTTGGCTGTAGTCTGCATGACAATGCAAGTTGGAAATAACATCCAGGAAGGAGTTTTGAGATTAAACACCTTGTAGAAATACAAGATTATCTTGCTGGAATGATTAATTCCATGGTTGAAGGTTGTAACAGTTCCTTGAAGGCTGCAAAAATAAGGCCAATGGGTCACCTTGAAATAATGCAGATTTTTTTGCAGTTTTACATCTGGTTGGAACAACTTAAATAGGTGGATTTTTAGAGGAGATTTATTAAAAAAAAAAAAAAAAAACACTTTGTTTTTTATGGTTATTTCAAATGTGTGCAGGACTGTATCACGTCAGAGTGATGGATCACGAGCAACTCACGTTGTGTTCCATATCAGTGATCTTACACAGTAGGCAATCCACAGGTAATCTGTCATATTCAAGAAAAACAAAATGTGGGCCATGCAGATACCCCCAAAGGTTACAGAGAGTGTTCAGAATTCACTTCCATGATAGTAAAGCCACAGTGCCAAAGGTCCCACTGGAGGCACCGTGGAGAGGGCAGGGTGCTGGAACCCAGTGGAGCCAGAAAACCCAGCCAGTCCTGGAGGGAGCCCTGCCAGGAGACATTGACTGGGGTTTGAACACTGCAGTTTATTTGATTGTGCTGAATTTTTATTCATTGTGCAGCCTCTGCCTGAAGGCAGAGCTGTGGGGAGAGAAAAATTGAATTTTTGAAGAATTTGGTTGCTGACCAGTGTGACTGGCCCCTCAGTGTCCCTGGCTCCAACCAGAGCTCCTGGCTCCTGGAGATTTAATGCCTCCTGGATTGATGTCAGGCTGGTGTAATCTGGAACTTAATACCCGAGGTTATCAAATTGTAGCTCTGGAATACATAAACTCTTAAATATCTAGAAGGTATTTAACAGGCCATTAAATATTTTATTGACAAGATTCATCTATATTTGCTGTTTTCAGCCCCCTCATTAGCAATGCTTGTGCATGATACTGCCAGGTGCAGTAAATCCCACCTCTCCATGCCCAGTGTAAATCAATCAAGTCAGTGACAGCCTTTGCTGGGACTCCTTCCTTGCAGAATTTGCCAGGATAATTCACTCCCAGTCAGGGAGGAAAGTCAGTGGCAGGATCACAGGCTCCTGCCATCAGCCTCACCGAGCCCATCAGTGCAGGGAGAGCTTTCTTTAAAGTGTCTGTGTTTTGGAAGGAGCTTTGTGTAGGGGAGGGGAGTGCTGGAGGCTGGTTTTCTTTCATAACCTGTCACTGCCACAGCAGAGAGCTGTAGGGAAAGGCAGCAAACGCCTGATGGGTTGTTCAGCCCATCCCTGGCATTTCCAGGCTCCAGGCGCCCTCGTGTGTTGGAGATGGCTTGGGAAGGCTGGGAATGCTGCAGCTCCACTTCCACACTCCTGTTTTCCTTCATGTCAGAGACACCTCCGTGTACACCTGAAGTGTTTTAACCACCAAACCCCTTTCAGTCAAAATGGAGCACAACTGTCCCAGTCAGGGCCTTACGTGGGAGTTCACTCCTCTTGAAGGAGTGAACTTGAAATGAGTCGTGTGAACTGAACCCTGTCATTCCTGTCCCACGTTCATTGTAAAGGCAGAAAACTCTGGCAGTTTTCCAGCTGACTTACCCTCTTTTCTGAGGGTAAACTCAGGAAAACTGAACCCTGTCATTCCTGTCCCACGTTCATTGTAAAGGCAGAAAACTCTGGCAGTTTTCCAGCTGATTTACCCTCTTTTCTGAGGGTAAACTCAGGAAAACTGAACCCTGTCGTTCCTGTCCCACGTTCATTGTAAAGGCAGGAAACTCTGGCAGGTTTTCAGCTGATTTACCCTCTTTTCTGAGGGTAAACTCAGAAAAACTGAACCCTGTCATTCCTGTCCCACGTTCATTGTAAAGGCAGGAAACTCTGGCAGGTTTTCAGCTGATTTACCCTCTTTTCTCCTCTTCCTGCCTCTTGCATCCTCGCATTTGGTGTTTGGTGGCGTCGCATCCTTCCCATCCCCTCCCAGCAGCCCATCCCTGCATCTCCCCCCTGCTATCTCCATGTTAATCCCTGGATGCTGGTGCATCCATCCACCCTGCACTTGCACCCTGTCAGCTGTGGCTGACCCCCTGTGCTTCTCTTCCAGCCTACATGAAGCGGCGGCACAGCTCCGTCAGCGACAGCCAGTCCTGCGAGTCCTCGTCCGCCGGCATCGACTACAGCCAGGGCGCCAGCCCCCAGCCCCAGCACCAGCTCAAGAAGCCCCGGGTGGTGCTGGCACCAGAGGAGAAAGAAGCTCTCAAACGAGCCTACCAGCAAAAGCCATACCCATCACCAAAAACCATTGAGGAACTGGCCACGCAGCTCAACTTGAAAACCAGCACCGTGATCAACTGGTTCCACAATTACAGGTGCGTGGCCTCCCGGGAGCCCTGCTCCTCAGGGATGTGTTGGATTGGCTCTGGCAGGTGCTTCTCTCAGCAGGCTGTGTGGGGTGGTTGTGCAAAACAAGCAGCTTTGACAGCAGGGAGGTTCTCACTAACACATTGCTAATGCTCCAGACTAATTTTAAGTCATCCCTGAGGAGCAGCAATACTCACATATTGATGTAAGTAGTGCTTTTAAACAGAAAGTCTGGCTTTTGGGGTGGGCGTGGATGTAGAGATGGCCACTGATGAATATTTATAAACCCACTGCAGCAGGCCAGGCTGCTGTGTCTGACTCACATGTGCACACTCACAGACACGTGTTGGGTGTGTGGTGGGTGTTGTCACTGGGTGGGGAGTATTGGAAATGTCCTTCACTGGATGCCATCAGAATTGCCCTGCTTTCATTGTGTCATTTTCCTGCATCAGAAGAAAAAGAAGATTTTCTTTTAGGCTTTGAGTCACCAAGCTCTGAAAATAAGCACAGTGTTTGTGCTGTGTTTCTGGGAGGCTTCATGGAGTCCTGAAGGACAGAAAACCAATAACCCTGAAGTCAGATGTGGCCACAGAGAGGGACTTGTTACAAGGGCCTGAAGTGCCAAGACAAGGGGGAATGGCTTTAAACAGCCAGAGGGCAGGGCTAGATGGGATATTGGGAAGGAATTGTTCCCTGTGAGGGTGGGGAGGCCCTGGCACAGGGTGCCCAGAGAAGCTGTGGCTGCCCCTGGATCCCTGGAAGTGTCCAAGGGCTTGGGCTTGGAGCAACCTGGGCTGGTGGAAGGTCTCCCTGCCCATGGCAGGGGATGGAACAAGGTGAGCTTTTGGATCCCTTCCAGCCCAAACCATTCAAAAATTCTGTGATTTATTTCATTGTTATGATTAAATTACTGAGTCCCACTGAAATAAAATCTTGGTCTGTTCAGCTCCTTTCTCATTTGAGGAGGAGCCTTCTCCACATTTGAGCCCCTGAAGTAGGTTTTGGCCTGGAGACAGCAGTAAAAAGAGACAAGGCTGGAATAGCACATAAGAATTATAAGGATTTGAATAAACACATTATCAGCTGTGCTTGGGATTGGAAGTCCTAATTAATGCAGCAGACTTTTCTCCAAGAAATTTGTGCTAATGAATATTGAACAGGTACAGTTAAGCTACCAGATTTAATACTATTCTGCTCCTACACTCGGAGCCAGTAATGTTCCTAATTAGTCCAGATTGCTAAACTTGTTTGTTTTTAAAAACTGCTAACATTTAAAGGGTAGCTTTTCACTTTGGCCCCTCTCAGCTTTTTCTGGGGAAGTCGCTGAAGCAAAAGCAGCAGTTTAATGAGCTATCTCCAAAATACTGTGCACAATAGTTAAATAATGTTTATAGTAAACAATACCAAAATTTTATAAAAATCGAGTAATCATATTTACACTGAATTTCACTGCCTTGAATTCAGTACAGATGCAGCCTCTTTTCACCGCTCAGAGTCCTCCAAACACAGGCCTCTTCCAATTCCCACTTGCAGGCAATTATACACAAGTTGGAGGGATGCCTATGGAAATATGTTCCCTTCGGCCTGACAGCAAAATGTGCTGTTCTCACTTGGGCAGACGAGCGCGGGAGCGCCGGTGGCAGGTGTCACCTCCCTCATTATCACCAGATCCCTGCCTGGGCGTGTGCTGATCAGAGCCTTCAGCCCCACCTTCCCGGGGAGGAGGTGCTGACAGCTGGACACAAAATCAAGCCCTGCAAACAGGGAGCTGTGGGCAGCACTCAGGGCTGAGCATTGAGTGATCTGGGCCTGCTCCCAGATGTGCTGCTGGGACTACAGGGCTTTCAAAAGCTGTTTCAAGCCTGTTTGGAGCCCTGTGTGCTCTGAGCACTGAAAAATCAAAACACAGACCTATGTTTTGTTCCTCTTGACAATAACTTTCCTACCTGTCATGCATGAATTTCTCTTAAATCATATGTAGGGTGTTGCAGAAGAGGGACAGGTTCCATGTTCTGTGAGGGGAGCAGGGTCTGACTGTTCTGCAGCTCATATGTTACAAGAAATGGGTGGTCTTCCTTTCAGTCTTCTCTAGGCCACAACTTTATTTATCTCTTTTATATTCTCCCTCAGCCATTTCTTTTCCAAACTGAAGAGTTTTTTATACAGAAACAGTTCCACATCTCAAACCATCTGCTTGTGCTTTAATAGTAATTTTTCTGTAACTTTAGATAAGGGAGGGCACAGATTTGGACAAGTTTGTCTTGCTGTCTCTTGGGAATCCTGTTGCAGTGATGCTTTTCTTTTCAGATTCAGCCCAAATCTCACTTTCCAAAGGTGGTTGCTACAGCAGGATCTACCTTTATATTCACCAGATGGAAAGTCAGCATTAGCATTTATTTCCTGCAGCAAAAAGAAACGCTGAAAAAAAATATCCTCAGCAGGCACAGAAATAATTCACTTCAGAATATAAATGGGTATAAAGGATTTTGACATGTCTGCAAACTTCTCCAAGTCTATGGCTTTGCATTCATACCAGCCACAGAGCTCTCAGAATATACAATAAATATCCCTTGCTTTGCACCAATGAAGCACATACAGGACACATCAGAGTTTAAGGCTCTGATGGCTTAAGAATGGTACAAAAAAGCAGGAGAGAGGAATTTCTATCCCACTTCACCTGGGGAAACTGGCACATAAATCAGTAAGGCCACAGAGATGATACTACAGACACATCAGGAATGAAACCTGGAATGGTAATCCAGCACTCTTGGATTCTGAGTGGATTCTGAGTGTATTTTTCAATGAACTCTATATTGTGCTGGTTTTGATGTTGTGTAAAGGCTTGTCCAGGGAGCTGCAGCAAACACCCAGGAGATCTCTGATGTTTTGAGTTCCACTGGTGAAAGCCAGCAGGGTGTGTGGATGTCGAGGCCAACACCTTCCTCAAGAGGAATGCTCTCTGGAATCCTCTAGCTGCTGTCACCAGCTCTTCTTTACCATAAGAATTTAATTACTATGTTAATCAGGAGCCAGACCAGATTCCAGAAGCAATGTCTTGGGTGTGAATTCCAGGGATTTCCACAGACATGGGTTTGATGTTTGTAGGGCTGTGATCAGATTCTCAGTGAGGTTCAGTACCTGCTGGAGCTGAGGTATTTTAAATGCCATGCAGGCACAGAGCTTCTACCAGCCTCCTCTCCTGACCTGGGGAATGTTACAGAAGCACCATGTTCTGGATCAATGTCCATGCAGGGAGATTTTAGGCATAAACAGAGCCTGATAATCGATGTTGCAGGATGCGTGCAGTTAATGGTAATAGAAAATTAATGTTAGCACCTGTGGGCCTCTGTTAGGTGAATAATATTCTCCTAGGGAAAATTACAGACCCCCTAAATCCTTCAGAAGTGTGGAGTCAGCGAGTACTGCTGAAATACTCTGTTGCATTTCAAGTAAGTCAATAAGATCATTAGCTTCAAAAGCAGTATTCAGGTGGTGTTCTCCATTTAGCTGAATGTTTTTCCATTGTCTGCTGTCTTCCATAGCACAGTTAAGGAAAAATAGAAAATCCTTACAGCCATCAGCGCTGGGACAGCGTTTCACTTGTGGTTTGCAGGCCCCTTGGCAGTTCCCTGTGGCTGAAAACAAGAGGGTTTTGTCTTCACTCTGAAAAATATTAAGTTTTGGTAAACTCTCCCCAGGCCTGTGGTCCCATCCCTGGATCATTGAGGCTCCCTCTTGGTCATAAATTAGGACTTAAATGGAGTTCATCACTGCTGCCATGGATGCAGCAGGACAGAGAAAGGGTTATCCCAGACCCTAAGGTTTTTACATAAACTTTTCTGTACTTGTGAGGATTTGGGGAACTCCTAAACAGAGGAGGAAGAGGGAAGAAGGACTGAGTTAAATGGCAGAGGGGGGTGTATCCTTGCACACCAGGCAATTCTATCCACACATGGAGTGCAGTCATTCCTATGAAAGGCACTGCTTGCCGTGTCACTATTTGTGTTCTGAAATTGATTTTTTAAATAAAAAATGAGGCAAAAGTCAGACTAGCTCATAGACTGGCAGCCTGTCACAGTCTGGGCTTTCTCACAGTGCTTTCAGCACAACAGGCTTGGTTTCATCATCATTCCTCCTTGCTGTCCAGGAGAACACCAAGGGGCTTGTCCAGCTTTTTCCTGGTTCATTTTTTGTTTAGGCAGAGTGGCTCATTCCTAGTAGAAATTTGAATTGTTCTGTATTTACAATCCACTTTATTCAGGATCTCCTACACCTGTTATTCATATTTTTTGTTAAAAATACTAACTTCTCACCAAGGAAGTGGTGGAGTCACCACCTCTGGAAGCATTCAGACAATGAGTCAATGCAGCACTTGGCAGTAGGGTTTGGTGGTGCTTGGTTGGAAATTGGACTTGATGGTCTCAGAAGTGTTTTCCAGCCATAATGATTCCACGAAAGGCCATTTTTAGTGGAGCTGATGATTTCAGAAGTCTTCTCCAGGCTTAATGATTATTTTCTGTTTAGGCAGACTGGCTCATTTCTAGTAGAAATCTGAATTGTTCTGTGTTTACTATCCACTTTATTCGGGATCTCCTACAGCTGTATTTGTATTTTTTGTCAAAAATACTAACTTCTCACCAGGGAGGTGGTGGAGTCACCATCTCTGGAAGCCTTCAAACAACAAGTCAGTGCAGCACTTGGATGGAAATTGGACTCAGTGGTCTCGGAACAATTTTCTAGCCTTAATGATTCCACAAAAGGGCATTTTTAGTGGCATGGAAAGGGCATTTTTAGTGGAGTCGATTTCAGAAGTCTTCTCCATCCTTAATGATTCCACAAAAGGGCATTTTTAGTGGAGTTGATGATCTCAGAAATCTTCTCCAGCCTTAGTGGTTCCACAAGAGGAGATTTTTAATGGCATGGGAGGGGCATTTTTAGTGGAGTCGATGATCTCAGAAATCTTCTCCAGCCTTAATGATTCCACAAAAGGGCATCTTTAGTGGCATGGAAAGGGTGTTATTCGTGGAGGTGTGCTCTCCTTGCTGCCCCGGCAGACTGACATCCCTCTCCCGTGTCTCCTAGGTCCCGCATCCGCCGGGAGCTGTTCATCGAGGAGATCCAAGCCGGGAGCCAGAGCCAGGCCGGCTCGAGCGACTCCCCTTCGGCCAGAAGCAGCAGGGCGGCCCACAGCTCCGAGGGGGACAGCTGCGATGGCGTGGACGCCGAGGGCCCTCCCGACGGCAAGCCCAGCGGCCCGGAGGCGGACGAGTTGAGCAGCGCGGCCGCCAAGTCTCAGGGAGGGCCCGCCGAGCCGGCTTTCGAGGCGGGGGAGGAGGCACTGCGAGGCGCCAGGCCCTCGGAGAGAGCGGAGCCCGAGAGCCTGGAGGACACCGACGACGAGGGCCGGCTCCGAGCGCCGCGCCAGAGCTCCCCGCCGGCACCGCAGCAGCGCCCCGGGGACGCTCTGGAGACACTGCCAAACTCTGCCACGGAAGGGGATGCCTCTACCTCAGCTGCCTCCACCTCAGTCCTTACGGGGGAGAGCTCCTACAAGTCGAAAGAAAGTTCGGAGAGAATCTCCAGTGTGCCAAGTACGAGCTCGACGCCGGCCGCAGGCTCGCAGAAAGCCAACTCCCTGCAGAGCTTGTTCGGCTTCTCGGAGGCGGCGAGCTCCAGGAACACGCGAGACAGCTCCCTGAGGAAAAAGAAAGCGGCCAACTTGAACAACATCATCCACCGCTTGGAGAAGGCCGCCAGTCGGGAAGAGGCCGTCGAGTGGGAGTTTTGAGATTAAACTGGCCCAACTCGGGAGAGCTGGGAAAAGCTGGACCTTTACTGGTTTTATTGTGTTCGCACTTAACCGCCCTGCGGGCCACAGGGCAAAAACGCCATAGGCCAAGGTGCATATAGAAATCAAAAATGAAAAAAGAAAAAAAGAAAAAAAAAAAAAAAAAAAAGGAGCGTTAAGCCCAATTTATGTTTGTGTTTTCGAGGAAGAAAACTGAAATGTGTAGTCAAGCTTTTTTGTACCCTGAAGTGTTTTTATTATTGCCCTAAGTGATTTCCACGATTTCTGGAATAACTCATACAGCTTTGCCTTGTGCCCTCCTCTTTGGTGTGGGGCTTTAAAAAAATGAAAAACGGAAAAAAAACAAAAAACTAAAAAAAAAAAAAAAACCTTTAAAAAAAAAATCAAACCCACATATTAAAAGGGGGCTTTTTATCTGCCATCTAATGGCTACAGAGCGATAATACACTATTATCTTCTTAAACCAGGAAAAAAGGGGAGATTTTTCAAGAAAAAGAAAAAAAAAGAAAGTTTTTTGTAGCTGTTCAGTTGCCACTAAGAGATTGCACAGTCAACCGACTCTAAACACACTAGTTTGGATTCCTACATATTTTCAAGAAAAGAAAAGAATCTTGTTGTTTGAAACTTTGAATTAAAAAAAAAAACACATTTACTCCACATATTTTTTAACAAAACAAAAAAAAAGTCACATCAGGAAAATATCTTAATTTGTGGTAGCTGACTTAGTGTTTTCTTGTAAGTGAAATAGAATATTGACACGTAGTGCACATTGTTTCATAGCTTTAACTGATTCTGGTCTTTTGCAGCCCAGAATTTGTTTAATACACTCCATTTTAGGCCAAATCAGGACAAAAAAAAAAAAATCTGAATCTAGGTATTTTATAATCTGCTTTTTAACCTCTAACCACAGAGCACGCTGATCAGACCTCATATCTGGGAGGTTTAGGAGACAACTTAGAAGCAGCATGTACTTGATCATTTCACTTGGTTCGTAGTGTACAGGATTTCCTTTCCGCAAAGACCAGATCGCTCCAAAAACGTTGGCCAGTAACATTTCAGCCTGCTCCTGGGGGGCCTAGCCCGTATCCCCAACATTCAGCTCACCTGGAACCCTTGGGAACGCAGTTCACGTGTCCGATCGCTGTCACACACCACTAAGAGGGACTGGAGCTGCCAGCCCTTCTCCTGCTGTTGGTGGCCATTTACTGACTCTCTTCCCACCACGAGCACTGATTTTAAATACGTTTTTAGTTGTGGGAAGCTCCTTTTTTTTTTTGGCGTGGATAAAGAGTACATGGCAATGACCAGACGGGCTCTTACCGGGGCGGAAGCAGCCCAAGCTCGAAACCAAAACCTTCGTGCTCTGGAATCCCAGTCCAGCCTGTTCTGCCCTGCAGAAATACAGCCTTTTCCCATTATTTTATGCACAGGTTAGGGCTGATCAAAGTACAAATCCAATTCTAACTTGTCTCTAACTCCTCCTGTTGTCTATATGTATATGCGTGAGCATAGAGGTGCGTGGAAGGATGTGTGTGCGTGGGTGTGTGCGTGCAATTTTATACGTCTGTGTATTTTCTTACGTACTTGTGCACACATAGAGTGCATTACTGCCACCTTTTTTCAATAAGCTGTTTTATCAGTTATGGCTTCTACAAGTTTGCTAATTTAGACTCCTTTATTGCCATATCTTTAAAACTAACAATAGATGATTTCGGAATATATATATATATATAAATATATATATATATAATTTTTTTTTGCTTATTTATAGGTGCTGTATTTTATTATCTGATTGTTAGGAAGGGATGAAAGGGGGCAAATATTCTTTAGAGGGATAGACTGCCGGCAGTATTGGGTATAATTTACAAGATGTAGTTGTCATACTGTATATTATTGATTGAAGACTTTTTTGACCGTATTGTGTATCATTGAACTTTTGTCTTAGGTCAGCATCTTTTTGATGACACTTTAATGGTGCATTCATTACTTCTTAAGTTTAATTAATATTACTTTTCTGATTTGGGGGGAGGGAGGGATGGGGGAGAGGAGTTCCGACTTTAAAGGTATGTTCCCAATATTACACCTCAGTGTGCTTGTATTAATTCATTAGTAGGATTTTTGACTGTAAGATGTGAAACCACATTTCTTGCATGATGTTTTAGAACTTATGTATTTCATTTACAGTCTCTTAACATGCGACAGCAGCACTTAACGCAAGTTTTCACAAATTTAAGAATCAGTACACTAAAATCCATCCTTCTCATGACTTAAGGAAAGAAGGCTCTAGGAGGCTGAAAGGCAGGGATTTATTTCTGATTTTTACTGCTAGCTGTTTCAGGATTCCTCCTTGGGTGATTGGGGACTCGTGATGCGAAACTAAAGCTGAGGAACGGAGAGAGAGAGAGCAGCTGCCCCTTTTCTGTGCTGAGCTGAGGGACAATTGGCAGGGACAGACACCAGGCTGTGGCAGCACGTGCTGGGAGCTCTCCTGGTGTCCCACCAGGAGCGTGGCCAGTCCGTGGGAATGCGGTGAAGCCAAGGGTGACCTCTCTGTACCTGTCCAGTGTCCTGGTCTGACTTCCAAAGCACAGCTCCAGGGATAAAACACATCCTGGTAGGAGTTCACATACCTTAGTACAAGTCACAACCAGCTGCATCTCCAGCCAGGAGCAAAACTTCTGCTCAGGAGATGCAGATATTTTCTTAGGTTCTTTCTTTTTTTTTTTTTCTTTGTTGCTGTTTGGTTCAGGTTGAGGTTTTTTAATTAATTCTAGGCAATACACTTGCCAGTCTGTTCCTACTGTCCTTGTCTGCTGATTTGAGACCCAGGTGCTGGATGCAGTCAAGTGGTTACTCTTGGCTTTCTCCATAGTTGAGGGGTTTTTTTTCTGTTTGATGATTTTAAATTTTTTTTTTTTTAAGTTAATATTCCCCAAACTGTTCTTGTGCCTGTGTCTATCTGATTGCATTCCATGATGCTTACTGAGAGCTCTGGCTGCATTGTACGACAGCAGAACTGTATTCACAGGTCGCACACAAATGCAGCACTTAAGGTCAATCTCTCTTCTTAATAAGCAATACGTAAGTGCCTTGAAACATATCTTCTTTTTCTTTTATTTTTTCCTGTTTAGTTTTGGTTTGCTTTTCAGGTTTCCACTGGTTCTTTAGGATTCTTTAGCATCCGCCCAGTTTTTAATGCTGTAATGATTTTTAAAAAGCATATCTGTAGCTTGCCCTAGAGGAAATCTTTCTTTCATAACACTAACTGTTAATTCTAAGCTCCATTATTCCATTTGAGTCATGTAATTTTGCTGGATCAAGACAGCGTTCAGAAGTCAGAAGTCACTCCATCCTGCCAAGCGTTGTCATTGGGATCTATTATAAAATTAATCAAATAAAATGCTGTCAGTATTTCCTATATTTTTGGCACTTTATTAATGGCTTAGCTCCTTTTGCTGTTTCATATTTAATGATCTGTGTTGAATGTGGATTAGCCTGCTGAGATGCTGTTGGGGTGATCTCCTGCCCAGAGTCCCTTTGGGTCCCTTGGTGACCCCCTGGTTCCAGGGCAGGGGACAAGGAGCACCCTCAGACCTGGAGCTCAGAGATGCTCCCGGGGTTTGTCCCGGTGTTTAGCCAAGGTCACAGCTGCTTTTCTGTTCCAGTGGAAAGTAGGATGGATTAGTTGAACTACTGCTGAGGTTCTTGGGTTGGACATGAGTTACCTGCTGGTGTTTCTGGCCAAGGCTCCCCCAGTTTAGAGGCTGAACTTACCCTGCAGGGTGTGAGTGATAGTTGGGATCAATTTGGAACTCACCCTTGGGAGGAAAATGTGCTTTGGAATAACTTCTTTTTTTTTTTTTTTTTAAACCTTAATTCAAAAGATAAAAAGTTGAAGGAGAAGAAATGCCAAAGAGCAGCACAGTGGCTGTCATCCCTTGGGTGCTGATTCCAGGGGAAGGGAATGTGTGAAATGTGTGACATGGGGCTCATCTCACAGGGCAGCAGAGTCCTCATTTCTTTTCCTGATGGATAAAAGCACAGGCAGTTTTCAGGATCATGCCAGAGTCATTTTTCCTGAGGTTCTTTAAAACCATTTTATTTTCTTTCTCTGTTTCCAGTTCCATGCTCTTAACCAACACTGTGCATGAAGGGCCAGGGCTGTTTTAATAGAAATAACGTTTATATTGCAGTTAAATTGTTGATTTTTCTCTCTGGATGATTAGAGAAGGAAAAAAGTGCAGTGCTTTGTTTGCTAAAAGCCAGGAAAGAGTATCCCGTGGCAGAAGTGTCATGCAGTGGGATTGTCAATACACTTCCATTTTTCAGGATACAGATTTCAGACAACAGCATTGCAGATGTTTATTGGCAGAAACGCATTTAATTACAGTTGCTTTTGATGCCATAAAATTTGACCACTTTATGTATTAATCAGTGAAATGCCTATAAATAGAGCCACCCTTTAAAGGAATCCATATCAGTGCACTCTGCCCATATCATGAATTACTGAGTCCTTTAGTAATAAACTCTTTGCTGTAATAGGAAAGATCTATATTACAGTTAAAAAGAAAAAAGTATGTGCCTTTCTCATTAGCTAAAAGATCTCTGCATTATTTTTGTGTAACTTGTTGATATGGGATGGATGTAGAGCAGGGGGGTCATGAACACCACAGAATTCTATGCAATATTTTCCAATCCAATTACTTAAAAGTCACTATTTTTCAATCCTTTAACAGGAAAAATAGTAAGTTAGAGAAGTGCATCATTCTGCTGGTAATTCAAACAGCAAAGCTGATAAATTGACATAAAATAGGATTGAGGGAAATGTGACAAATTAATGTGATGAAATAATGGAAAATGCTAACACTGGTTGTGGTCCCTACAAGCACAGCTGCCGTCAGAAGTCTGTCATCTCCCATTTTAAAATTAATAACTTCCAGTATTCTTAAAGCTTTTATGAATAAGAATGCTCCTGGCAAAAACAGGGCAGGTTAGAAATAGGGGGAAAAAAATCACATTTTGACCATATAGAAATTATGTGAACACACAAAAAAAAAGTAATTGTGTTCGGACACTCAGCACTCGGATCCAAAATGTTTTATTGCAGTTGAAATTCCACAGTAATCTGTGCCTTTAGCAGGGCTGTGAGAGATCAGTAGCTTGGCAATTTGTTGTGGACTGAAAGTAGAGTGGTGATGTTTTTAACCTGCTCATGGAGGGCACTGTTTTGGCTTCATTTGTGTCTCTTCCTGCAGAGGAGTTTCTGAAATTCTCCCTGATTTCCTCTTCACCCAGGGGATGTTCTCTGTCTTCGGCCACCGAGTGTGTCCCAGCTCCTCTTGGAGACTCAAGAGGAAGAGGAGGAGGAAAGTTGGTTCTTAGGTGGGGACTGGATTTAACATTCCCTAAAACCAAGTCAAGGCTTTCCTGTCAGTGTGTGGCAGTTTTGGCCCTGGTGTGGCCAGCTGGTTGTGGCCTCTTATCCCTAAATTTACCTCACATGGACAAAACATTGGCAAAGCAGGACTGGGTTGATTGCTGTGTTGTTCTGCCTTCCCCTCTCTGCTCTGTGGAGATCAGCATTTTCTTTGTGTTGCATATACAATCAACTTTTCTGAGAATTTAAAAATTCTATAAAAAGGAAAGACCTTTCCCCCCTCCCCACCCCCAGCAGTTCAAAGTCTGGTTTTAAATTGGAAGGAGAATCACTGGCATGGGAAGAACAAGATCTGAATTTCTTTTCTGATACTACCTTTGTAGTTCAAAAAGGGTGTAGCAGTCCCTGTCTCCTTCACATATATTTGAGCTCTGAAATGTAAAAATATAATTTCACCAATTTCTTCTTTCCTCCCCATCTCTTTTATAGGATATATTGACTATGCCATGTATAAAGTGTAGTTAATAATGGACTTTATAGCAGGAAAAGCTCTTTATACCATGCCTAGGGACAGATTTGTCCTACATGACCAGGTCATGGACTATACCCTACCCTATTAATATGCAAGGATAAAATGGTTTTATGCTCTGAACGTGAAATTTATCCTTTTGGAGAAGATTAGTGTTAGGCCTGTGCACTTAAGTTTTCAGAAAGCCTTAAAAACAGGTGTGTAAGTGGTGCCATCTCTGTCCTCAGGGATGATCTCCCCCCAGCCAAGTGGTACTGTGGCATATTTAATAGCAGTTATTAGTTATAAGGTCATTTTCCAGTTGAAGAAAGTCATTCATTGAACTTTATTAGTGAGCCCTTCACCAGCATCCCCTGGTACAATCCAGGACCTGCTTTTCCCAAGACCAGGGCATCTGTATCCATCCCAAAATCCTTGGCTCTCTAAAATCTGTGTTTCTACAACTCTTGTGGATGGGAGAAAACCCTGATGGAATTCCTGGGCTTGATTGTCATTGCTATTCACAAACATCTTCTGGCACTAAAGTGCATTAGAAGGAAATGCCTCCTTTTAAAAAACTAGTAAGATTATTGTATTTTCTCCTTGTCCAGCTCTTCTGTAAGGAATAATTCTGCCAGTTTCAAGCCCGTTTTACTCACAGTGGTGTTGGGAGATTTTAGCCATGGTTCTGTAGATTTCCAGTTATTTAAAACTGTTGATTTCATCACATCAGTTCAGATTCCTTGGACTTTGAACCAGCTGAGTGCAGAGAGCAACTGAATCCTTAACCATAACAAAACAGTGCAGGATCAGTGCAGCAAAGCAAATACCCCTGTGTTGTCTGTCTTTGGCTTTCTGTTTGAATTCCAGAGATATTTGTAATACATGGTACAATCTTCATCCAAAGTTCTTTGGAAATGGAGAGTCAGGCCTGGAATTTCCTGCTGTTGTGGTGCCACACCTGATTTTTGCACAGTTCCTGTGTAATTCCTGGTAGTGTCACAACAGCACAGCCTCTGTCTTGGCAGCAAGAGGAAGAGTTGTGTTCTCTTCTGTCCATGTGGGTCATTAATATGCATTTTTGAGAGTTGTTAAATGTGTCTCTGTGCATCATTCCAGTATGGAAAAGCCCCTCTGTGTATTTAGCATTTGTGTGCTTGGTCTTAATGGTGCAGCAGAATTGCTGCAGCCAAATTTATGAAATCATTTGGGATGTAGGTGAGCGAGGGCTTAAAACCAATATGTATTTTAATGGGCAGAGGATGCCATTCCCCACTTGTCAGAGCCATTCCCTGCTGTAAAGAGGGGATTAGCCACTGGAGAGACCAGGCTGCTGGAGATGCATGGGTTTAACTAATGAGGACAGGGAAGATCATGCTCAGAATACATAAAAATGATCCCACAGGTCTGAGATGTGTAAGAACCAAGGAATTGGAAAGGAGGGGTCAAACCTAGTCTGTAGGTTTGGCTTCCTGCAGGAAGTTCATATCCCAGGTATTTGCACACTTTTAGTGCCCTCTCCTTTATCAATGTACAGTGGACAGTAATGACATATTTAAAACAATCACAAAACCAGCTGATGAAGTAAATTCAAGCCAAGTATGGAATTAAAGCAAGCAGTTCAGCCTTGCTCTCCCTTAGCTGAAAATTCAAGTATTTGTAGGAATCAGGTAGAAGTTTTCTGTTAGGCAGCTCCTCTTGGAAGGCGAGTGTCTGTGCTTTCAAGAGAATAAATAAAACTTGGCACTTGACTTGCTCTGAAGTACAATCTTGTCTCCAAGTAACTAGGAAAAATATTTTTGCAATCAGTCTTTCAATCAGACTTCCCTGGCTTTTATTAGCTTCTGTTGGACCCTTTGTGCTGTTTTGATGTGTTATTTATATGTGGGTAAGTTATTACTAGCTTTAAAAGTGTTTCCAAAGTATCTGGTTACCTCTGGATGCTGGTACAGGTGATACAGGGAGTACTTGAGCATCTGCTTTGGATGGAAAGGAGGAGCATGGAGAATAAGCAAGGTCACATCTGTATTGTACTTTTCCTTTTCCTTGATCAGGGCTTCCATTTCCTTCTCACCTTCTCTAGAGAGATGGAGTTCATGGGTCATTCCTTTTTTTCTGTGGGAGAAAGATTTTAGTCAAGCTTGAAATGATTTTATTTTCACTCCATAGTCATATCATCAAAGTCCTGTATGTTGCCACATTTCCCGTTAAGTCTTTAGGTTTGACTTCCTGAAATTTACTCTTTCACTTTCTCTACTTGGAAAGCTATGTGCCTTATTTCCTAATCTCTTCGTGGAGAATAATCTAAAGCACAGTGATCTGGCTTGCAGCTTTTCTTTTTTTTTTTTTTTTTGGTGAGGGGAGCAAACACTGATGGAGCATCCCAGTGTCCCAACACTGGCACGTGCTTGGCTCCCGAGCACTGTGTGAGGAGTCTTTGTGCAATAGAAACTCTGGGTTTGTGTCTGGGGGCGTTCCTGTCCCACAGGCAGTGAGGGGGAGCTCTGCTTCAGGAGAATTCACATTCCTGGGGGAAAAAGAGAATCCCTTGTCCCTGTGGGTTGGTCCCCAGGGAGAGGGCTCAGCTGTCACCCAGTACAGTCGATGCTCGCAGGGCTCAGCTTCGCCCCGTGCACTCCTCGATCTGTGAGTGTCCCAAAAAGTTCCGTGTCCTTTTGTGCCATCAGTCACACCTGCTGTCCCCATCCCTGTGCCCAGGGCTGTCCTGGCTCTGGTGGCCAGGCACTGTCCAGTCATTCCAGCTGGGATTTGGTTTTGTGCAGAACAGGCTCTCCCCACCCCGGCACCCCCAGCCCTTCCCTTCCCGAGCTCGCTCTCTCTGCAGCATCAGAAGGTGAAATACACAGAGGTGGTTTGTGATTAGGACAACAATCTAATATTTCCTATTTATGAGATTAATTTTTAACAGTTTCTTTCTTGTTGAGGGTTTTTTTGTTTTGGTTTGGTTTTTTTTGTTGGATATAAACACAACAGGAGTATTTACATATCATTGGTTTGGGTTGGAAGGGAACTTAAAGCTCATCCTGTTCCAACCCCCTGCCATGGGCAGGGACATCTCCCACTAGACCAGGTTGCTGTCCCCTAAATGGATGTTGGAGAAAGCTTGGGATATCCTAAAAATGGAGCAGGTGGTGTTGGCTCATAAGTATCCATATCGTTGTGCCCCTGTTGTGTTTTCTAGAGCAATCATTTTTTTTTAAGAAAAGAAAAAATATTTTATCTAAATGCCTAATAAATAATATTATTTAAATAGTTTTAAAAATAATTTAGGACTGAGAATAAGAAGCCTCAGTTGTGAGAGAAGAGACTTAAAATATACAGAGAGAGAAAATACCCTGAGCCTCCTAGAGCCTCTACTGAGAATTTGCTAAAGATGCAGAGCCCCTGGTCAGAGCACATTGCAATTAACTCACGAGTGTTCATTTAAAATGAGAGACTGGTTTCCTGTGATGTTCATCTTTGTTGGCATATGTTTGACTTTCTCAATTCAGAGCTGATTCCCTTCTCATTCTAAAGTTGGTCAAGGAAAAAAAAAAAAAGAGAGAGAAAAAAATAAGGCAAAAAATAATAATTCACCTTACGCAGCAGCAACTTTTCCTGGTGTGAGCTCTGGAAATCCACGTTGTGCATTATCTGTAGCACAGAGGGATGGCTCAGTCTTGCTGCCAGGTGGAGATGTGTTCAGACAGGCTTTTCCCTGGCAAGGTGGGAGCAGCAGAACAGCCAGACTGCAGCCCCAAATCCCAGTGTGTCCAAGGGAGGGACAGGCCAGGCTCTGGGCTCTGGGCAGCACCAGCCAGTGCCAGGTCCCCCCTGGCATGGGCAGAGGGGAAGGTGCTGGGCACTGCAGGGCACAGCACCACTTCTGTGGCTTGGGAAGCAAATTTGCACTTTGCCTTTCGAGGGTGTCCCACTGAAAAAAAAAAAACAACAAAAAACCCATCCGGCGAATTTCCCACATCAGGTTCTTTTTCCTTCTGGTGTATTCCAAAAAGAAGCTGAAAATCAGAGTTCAAAATGCCCTAGTTGGATCAGCTCTGCCAAACAAAAGGTTGTTCCTCTGGGAATACTCTATGCATTTCTGTGGTGAAAAGCATTTTCTCCCATTCCTTGCTGGAAATGCTGTGAGAATGTCACACGTATGAATTTGGATGTTGATCCCAAAGCAGATGGAGGCTGGGGAGGGGGGGGTGTTCTTTTTTTTCTTTTTTCTTTTTTTTTTTTAATTGTTCCCCTCATGTCCCTTTTCATTTTTATTTTTTTTTTTTAATTAAAAAATTAACTCTTTGCATTTGTGCAATAACTACTTGCCATGAGAATGGGCAGACCTTGGAAATGCCCCGACTACTAACACAGCACAAGATGAACTCGAACAGAAAGTGGTGTACTTTTTCCTGAGAACTTTTTTTTTTTTTTTTTTTAATAATAAGCTCAGTTTTTACCCCAGTGTATTGTGGTGTCTTACATTTTTAGCAGTATTTTATATTTTTTCTGTAACGCACTAAGTCTTAGATGTTTTTAGAGCTTGTTTGTTATATTCACAATCACGGATTTTAAAAAAGAAAAAAGAAAAAAAAAAAAAAGATCCTCACAAAGACCCAATTGACCAAAAAAAAAAAAAAAAAAGTGTCATTTTTTTTTTTTTTTGTACAAGTAGCTTTGAGAAGCCCACATTGTGTTGCTGTGACTCATCTTTTGTAACGTTTTATTTCTTGGTATTTGTTTAAACATAAAAAAAAAGTAAGAGTTTATCTGGCTGGCAGTGCAGGGCAGCGCTCCCTCGTCAGCAGACAGCATTGTTTCTGTCTTTGTTTGGTTTAGCCATAAAATGTTTGTTCTCAGCACTGTACAACGGTCCCTATATGATATGGAGAAGCAATATCACTGTATGAAACTCACACGATGTATTATTATTATTATTCACTAGCACCCTAGGTGTGATAATTGAAGTAAATATCTTTTATACAAACACAATTCCGCGTGGGCTTGTCTTTTATTGAGGTGAGACCTGACTCCAAGCAGCAAACATTTACATTGTGCTTCTTTTGGTTTGGTGATGCCCAGAGGGATCACAGGGATGGTTTGGTGGGATTTGTGTTTGGCCAGGGGAGGAAAAGTTTACTTTTTGTGTACCAGTTCCTATGGGGAGTGTGTGTGTGTTCCCAATGCCTTAAATATTGAACTGTTAGATGTCCAAAATGTTCAGTGAAATCCAAGTGTGGCCATTCCTGCTGCAGTCAGTGTGAGGTGGGTGCCCAGCTTCACAGACAGAAAACTGGGGGTCTGAGACTGCTCAGGGGGATTGTTTTCAGCACCACAGCAACATTTCAATTAATTAAAAAGAAAAAAAAACGTCAGCTACCTGAGGTCAGAAATGTTTTCGGTTCAGAAATGAAAATGTCAAAGAATTTTCCCAGATACTTGGCTCACTGTTCGTTTTTACAGATCTTTTATAGGAAAATAAATTCCTCCTTTAGTGCCTTATGGGGTGTTCCTATAAATACTCTCAGTATTTACAGAGTGAGGAGTTTGGTAAGGAACAGATGCTGTAATCAGTGGGATTATGTTTTTAAAAGCAGTGGAAGAAATCAATTTTTTGGATGCTCTGGGTGTCAGGTAGAGGATGTGTGAGTGTGTCTGTGCTTACCTGGCTGCTCTGTTTTCCCTGGCATGTTCATGTCTGGTTTTTCTGTGAATGGAAGGTTATTCTGGGGGGCCTGCCTTGGTTTCCACCATCTCCTGCAGTACATCCCTGACACATTTCTCCTCCCAGGCTGTTCTGAGCCCCCTCCCAGGAGTTTGGGGGGCCAGGATGGATATTTGCTGTGGTTCTGTCCTGGGAAGTCTGTCCTGGAGAGCAGGGAGTCCCACCCTGGGATTTCCCACCCCAGTGAGGGTGGCCCTTTGTCCAGCTCCATCTTGGTGTCCAGTGTGTGTCTTTGCCATCTTTAGTTCTGCAGGCATGGGGGAATTCTCCTCAAAACGTATTAAAAATGCTACTGAATGCCTTCATTTCATGACAAATGTGCATTTTCTGGTTTTGAAGAGTCTGTGACAGGTTGTTTCCACAGGATGGAAAGGTTCATGGTTTAACACTTTTTTTTTCCCTTCTCTTTAATAACTAGTCCAACTGTTGAATGCTATAAATGGTACTACTGTATATAATTTGACCCTAATTTCTTTTTTAAATTGATGCTAAACAGCTAGACTTTTAAAATGCTGTGCCTCAGGTAGGTTAATTTGTGTGTTTGTAACCTGCACTTTTCTTCAGGTGGTATCATGAAGCTCCTAAAATGCCACACGTGGTCATAAGCAAAGGGTGTGTTAACCTTGAGAAAGCACTGACCTGGAGAAGGCTCACAGCAGCTCAGAATTTTGCATCTTGGGATAAAGCCAGGCTGTTCTCTCAAGCCTAAATCTCAAAAAAGTTAATTTTGGGAAGTTTGGAAGGCAACTCAAACCACAGGGAAGCATCTGAGAGGTCAGGAGCAGATATTTATGGTCTTCCATGGAGATAATTGGATCTTCCACCATAACTTTATTGGGGCAGCCCTTCTAAAGGGTGTCAAAATTCTGCCTTTTTGGAAGAAGTGTAAGCTGTGTGTTCCCACAGACTGGTTTGAACTGGGACATCACTGTGAGCTCCTGCTGGGGCTGGATGGGTGAGGTTTGCATAGGAAATGTTACAGGAATTTGCTGGATTGATGGGAAAAGTCCTTGTTTGTGGCATCTTTGGGTGCAGGAGTCAGTTCACACCTCAGTGCCAAGGTCCTGGCTGTGCTCCTGCTCCACCATCAGTGAGAGCCACATCTTCTTTCAGTGGGAAAAGGGTTATTTTTTCACATGGCATCATGTTCCCACCAGGTAAGAAGCTGTGAGGGGCTGACATGGTGCTTTTGAGCTCCACTCCTTTCCATTTGGAAATACTGTCATTTTTTCCCCAGTATTTATGTTTCAATGGAAGTGGTGAAGGAGTTGTGTACTTGCCAACAGAGGGCTTCAGAAAACATGATTTGATTACAGCAGAGCATTTTATTTTCTTTTTGCTCCAAGCTATGGGAAACTGATAAGAAAATTCAAACTGTTTTCTTGAACTCTTCCAAGTTACCCATGTAATTATCTTAGTACCCTTGGAAATAATCCCTTCTTATATGAAATCTCTCTCCTTACAGGGTGAATTTATTAACCAGTACTGGGTTTCTTTGCTGGGGGCTGTTTATTTTGGAGTGGCTGGGCCAGGAGGAAGGGGAAGGAGAAATCCTTCCAACCTTCCCTTCCCATCAGGCCCTCAAAATGTAAAAAGAAAGGGAGAAAAGCAGGGGAGGGAGATTTTGCCTGCACCTCTTCTGGCAGCAGCTGGCAGAGAAACCCAGAGAGGAGGGAGGGAGTCCCCATAGAGTCATGGAATGGTTTGGGTTGGAAGGGACCTTTAAAGGACACCTTCCACTGCCCCAGGGTGCTCCAAGCCCTGTCCAACCTGCCCTTGGACATTCCCAGGGATCCAGGGGCAGCCACAGCTGCTCTGGGCACCCTGTGCCAGGGCCTGCCCACCCTCATCATAAAAAAAACCTTCTTCCTTAGAACTCACCTGGATCAGCCCACTTTTAGCTGAAAACCATCACCCCTTGTCCTGTCATGCTGCAGTTTGGTGGCTCCTTCTCTCTTCCCCAAGGCCATTTTCTGAGCTGGCCCTGAGGGCACTGAGGAAAGGGCAGCAGGAACTGAGGGAAGGATGCTGATGTTGGAATGATCATAACAGCTGGGGCTTTTCCTTGTGCCTCCTTTGTCACTTGGGCAGATGAGTCTCAAATGTTGCTCTCAGGGTGTTGGACATGATCTGCTCTCTACTTATCCCTGTTTTCTCTTCTCTCTTTGGCACCCTGTGAAAGTAAAACTGAGCAGGGCTGTTCTCGCTGCCTTCACTGATGCCATCCCTTGCTGTCTGGAACTGCTCATCTTCTGTATCATCCCTGAAGGGCCTCACTCATGTTCTTGATGTCTTCTCTTACAACTCTGTACCTGCAGAGAAACCTCATCTCTGCACTCCTGGAGCTTTTCCAGGCCTGATATCTGTGCCTGGACACCAGGGAGGTTGTGCTGGAACTTACAGGTGGCTTCTAGAGATGCCATCATTCCTTTCTTTTCATTCTCTCCGTGCTTTTTCTGCCCTTTCAGGAGCCCTGCAGAAGGTCTGATCAGAGGATGCCCTCATGGCAGGGACAGATGGAGCAGGACAGCCCAGCAGCAGCACTGCAGGCTGAGATGATTCCCAGACCAATAATCCAGGCATTGTGGCTACTCAGGAGCTCTTGGAGCTGGCTGATCTTTCCTCTCTCCCTGGAGGTTTCTACAAAAGTTGCTTTTAAATGTCCCAAAAGCCCAATTCTTTTGTGTTTCTGTTGTATTGGTGAGATTTCTGGAGCACTTGATCTTCACTATCTTTATTTACCCTGGGGAGATTTTTGGAACAGTGCAGTCCCTTTTAATAACACTGATCTTTCATTGCCTCATGGGAGGTGAGATGCACCTCAGCAGATGGCTCAGCTGGGCTTTTGCACCACACCCTGCTCTTCAGCCTTTACTTCTGAGCAGGTTTGCACCTCAGAGCCCACAGACAGGGCTCTGGTGACTTTTAGAAAGAAACATTCAACCATTCCCTGCCTTCTTGTCCTGTTTCTCAGCCCACTGACAGCTGCCAGCAGTGGTGGCCCCAAGGAAAAGGCTTTGCATGAAGTTGAGGTGGATTGAGTGACTCCCACACGTTCTGGGCCAGGCAGAAATGTCATCCCTCACCATGAAAAGGTCAAGACAGAACTGGAGCCATCGAGCTGAACAATGGTGAAAGGCTTTTGACAACCTTCCTGCTGCAGGAAGGGTTTTGGCTCAGCTCTTTCTGCCTTGGCATCTTCACAGACCAAAAAAAGAAGGCAGAGAAAATCAACTTGTGCATCCAGGGTTGGATCTGCAGAGTTTGGGCTGTGTGCTCCTCACCCCTCCAGCTACACAGCACAGGGTCAAGGTCGAGTCATCTCCCGTTGATTCTCCTGGAAGGGGAGCAGGACTTTGGGCAATAACAGCCTTTTCCAGACTTCCTTAAAAGCTAAATGCCAAGTGTTTCAAGAGCCTGAAATTGGGCCTGAGTTTATGTGTAAACCTTGGGAGCTCTGGCATCAGGCAGAGCCGGAGGTAAGACTTTGTTGGCTGGAAAAGGCTCCTGGAGAGCGATGCCAAGAATTCTTGGCACTTCTTTCTTCATGGGGGAGAACAATGATTTCAGCTTGGATGTAACTGTCCAGTCATGAACTGGAGTGGCCCAACATGGGGAAAGGTGAAAGAGCTGGGAAAAATCAAAGGGTCCATGGCAGACCCAGTTTCCTGCTTCTTCCTTTGGCTTCTGCTCCTGGCCCTGGCACTCTCAGACACTCCTGTTTGTGTTGAGTGAGTCTCCAGCTTTGAGCCTTCCTGCCAAGGCACTCCAAGGTTTACTTATCTTACCATCATCTTCCTTCCAGTCAATAAAATAGACTTCAAACCTTTGAAGTAGTGGCTTTCAGTGCACTTCAGTTGACTTTTCAAAGAGAGCGTGCCACATCACTTCTCAGCTTGTTTTCTTTTTTTCTTTTTTTTTTTACAGTTATGTAAATTCAGGGAGGCCAGACAGTAAATGGAGGGAGATTAAGAAAGTTCCACGAGGCTAATCAGGGTGTGAACTTGCAGAGCATCAGCTAATTTGCCATAACTGCCCATGTGTGTGCTCCTACCCCCATCCCTTCAGCTACATCACTCGCCTCTCATTTCCTCAGGGCTCTGAGGATCCACATGAGCAGTTACCCTGGTCCCATGGATGTGTAGCAAGTTCCAGCCTATCTCACCCCAAGGTGATTTATTCATCTGTCTGTATCCTCAGTAATCAAGCCACCATCTTATGGAAAGATTGCCTCTCATTCATTTATGTCTGGCCTTATAACTTCAAACTAAGTTGCTAGTATGTCTTAATTTTCTCCATCTGTGAAAACAGATGCTGTTTATTTTGGATGATTTGCCAAGGGAGCCCAGTTGCTGGGGCTTGTTACAGGAGTCAGAGTTGCTGCTGTTCTGTGGCAGCACTGGGCTCGAGGTCTCCTGATGAGCCCCTGCATCTGCCAGGCTCTGCTCCCCACCAGCCTGGGGGCTGGGGCTCCAGGACTGTTTTCTTCAATAATCACTTCAAGGATTCAACCTGCAGCTTTGGAATGGCAAGAGACTGACAGGGCTGTTCACAGCAAAAGTGGTGAGAGACTCGTGTCAATCTTTTATTCTCATTTTGGGTTTTGTTTTCTGCTCTGCGTGGGGCACCTTTGTGTCCCACCACACGGCCTGTCCATACAGATCCTTGGTGTTATTTCCAGAAACATTCATCCCATGGCAGTGTCATCCATGGCTGTGCCCCTTGGGCACACAGAAATCCCAGAAGAGACATTTCTTAAGAGTGTTTTCTTTGAGCAGAGGCTCTTTCTGAGTATTCATTCAGTGTTTGGCAAGATATCATAGAATTATTAAATGGTTTGGTTTGGAAGGGAACCCTTAAGATCACCAAGTCCAACCCCCTGCCATGGGCAGGGACAACTTCCACTGGACCAGGTTGTTCAGAGCCCCATCCAGCCTGGCCTTGAGCACTTCCAGGGATGGGAATAGTCCAGTCTCAGCTTCTGATTTTCTGTGCATCAGACAAGGGGAAACCAGCCCTGTCTGTGCCAAAGTGGCACCAGAGCTCCTGCCAGTGTGTGGCTGCCCAGTCCCTGCAGTGCTCCCCAGTCCTTCTGCTCTTTTCTTCCTAAGGCCATGGCAATGTCAGGCCTGGCTTTTTAAAAGCCAGAGCTGGCAGGGTTTGAGGCTAAAGATCCATGGTTTAAAAGCCAGAGCTGGCAGGGTTTGAGGCTAAAGATCCATGGTTTAAAACCCCCTTTCCCCAGGACTTCACCTTCTTTTTTGTCCCATTTCCTTCTGCAGTAGCTCTCTTCTTCCCCAGCCTTTGAGGTATTTGCACATCTGAGGGGTCAGAGCGAGGGCTCTGCAGCTCAGCAGCTCGGGGAGGACAAAGGCAGATTCCTTTTTTCAGGATCTGAGTGCCTGAGCTGCCCTGCCTGCCTGGCAGAGCCGTGCTCCTGCTGCTGCAGGTGAGGAGTCACCGGCACGGAGGTGACGGGCTCGGGGGTGGCCACGGGCCCCGCGAAAAGAGGAAAGTTATGATTAAACAAAAGAACCAGCAAAAACCAGCTGTGAGGAGTGACACTGACAGGGAGATGAGAGGGAAAGCTCCGTGGGTTTGGTTGATTTCAGTGTCAGGCAGGGTTCCAGCCTTTTCTGGTTTTGTGGATGGTTTTGTAGGGGACCGGCCAAGGCCGAGGGAAACCTAAGGGAAGGAAGGATGCAGATTCCTTTAAAACTGAGAGCTCTGCTTCTTTGGTGACCCTTTTTTCTCTTAGATTGAAAAACTCAGAAGCCAAAAGGGTCATTTAAGGGAGAGATGCAGGAACTGGGATGCAGAACCTGGTTTTTCTTCTGCAGACTCCAAAGCTCAGCTCTGCAGAGGATTTTTGGGCAGGGTGGGAGGCTGGAGAGCACATCCTGCCCCAGGTAACCTCCCAGTGTGGTGAACCTTGGGCAGGATGCTCAGCAGTGCTTTGTGCAGAATTAGGCCCCCCCAGCCCATGTTTGGCCAGCAATAGCTTCCCAATTACATTTTAATGCAACTTTTAAAGACAGCCAATTGAATAATTAACCGTAGGGAAGAGGTTTTCTTCTTTCCAAATCTTGTTGATGCAAATATTTTTGCATCAGGCCACCCATGTTTTGGAGCAGGGAGGGATTCCCCATTTCTGGAGAAATACTGACCTCCAGTGGGATGTGCCTTTAGCACAACTACCCCTGCTCGATCCTGAGTCTTTTATTGGGGCTCTAAAATGTAAAAATGCAGAGGGGGAAAAAATAAATCCATGTGTTTTGTTCAAAGCATGTGCCGCCTCTCTTTCCCTGCGGTGAGGCTTGGTCCTTCTGAATAACAGGGGAAGGGGAATGGCTTTAACCTGAAAAAAGTTTATCCAGTCTAAGATTAGATTGGAAATTTGGAAGGAATTGTTCCCTGTGAGGGGAGGCCCTGGCACAGGGTGCCCAGAGAAGCTGTGCTGCCCCTGGATCCCTTGAAGTGTCCAAGGCCAGGTTGGACAGGGCTTGGAGCAACCTGGGCTGCTGGAAGGTGTCCCTGCCCATGGCAGGAGGTGGAATGGGATGGGCTTTAAATTCCTTCCCAACCCAAACCACTCTGTGATCCTATTACACGAACACAGTAATTGTCTTTCTAATTGTTTAGGTTGAAAAAGACCTTTAAGGTCATGATTACCCCTTCACTTCCAAGCCCACCACCAAAACCATGTCCCCAAGTGCCACATCTGCCAAAAAAAGGGGAATTTGCAGCAGCAAAGACCCTGATTCCTGGGAAAGCAGTGTCACTTTGGGCATCACTGCTGCTCTTAGTCCAACCCTGCGGCCCGGGCATCATTCCCCATGCAAGGACCTCCCTCCACAGCTGGTTTCAGGGTGTGTGGAGCATTTCCAAGACTGGGAGAGCTGGAACTGAGCTGTGCAGATACTGCAGCCCTTGTCTGGAGGCTCAGAGAGGGTGGGAGCCCTGAGGACAGCCTGCCCTTGCTGCTCCCCAGGCAGGCCCTGCACTTCTTGCTCCCTGGCTGTTGATGAATGAGGAAATTTTTTTTTTGCCTTCCAGCTGTCTGGAATTTAGGGGAATAATTACAACAGGAATTATCAGAGAGGGACTGGAACAGCTGGGACCTGAGCTGTCACCCACCTGGAAATCCAGACACAGAGGGCCAGACCCTGTGTCCCCGTGGTGGAGGTGCTGGCAGTGCAAAACACCAGCTCTGAACCTGGAGCTGAGCAGGTTTTCCAGCCAGGGAGAGGCCCAGCCACTGCTGGCAGCAAGGGAGAAAGGTGAAACAAGTCGATTTCTGCTGCAGGACAGTTTTGGGATGGATTTGCCAATGGAACAAGGAGCTTGCCCTGCAGTGTTGGTCCCATGCCTCTCGCTGTAGCTGCAGCTCTCCCCTGCTTCACATCTGGGCTGGGGTTATATGAGGGGAACGAGAGGTTTTTGTTTTGCTCCTGGAGCATTCCAGCAGTGCCTGTTGTGGTTTAGGGTGTGGGTTTTTACTCTGGGGGGCAGCTGGAAAGAGGGATCCTTTGTAGAAAATTGGCTGAGCAGGAATTGCTGGGGGCTGCACAGCCTGGCCCCGTGCCTGGGGCAGGAGTGGCCCCACCTGAGCCCCTCCTGGGGGGTGTCCCCCACCCTGCTCCAGGCCTCCACTCCACCATCTGCCCTGTGAGTGCCTCTCCCAGCCCTCACAACCTCTTCCATCACCTCCTGTGGAGGCCCAGGGGCTAATCCCCAACACAGGGTAAGGGTATCCCCAATGCCTCAACCCTGGAGGGACTGAGGCAAATGGGGAGAGAAGCCCTTTTAGGTCATGGTGAGGAAAACCTCCCTCCCACAGGGCTTTGCAGCCACATGTTAATATTTCTTAGGTTTTGTTGTTCTATTGGTTTGTTAAGTTTATGTTACCCTGTTACCATATATGGGCCCATGCCAGAATGTTCTTCCTTCCCTTGGACCCCACTGGGTTATTTTTGCCACAGTACCACACCCCTGTGATCCTGTTAGTCCCCCTGGTTCCTGGCCATCCCTCTGCACCACTTTTGCCCATCCCTATTGGACCCTGACCTCAAGACCACCCCATTTGTCTGCTATGTAACCCTGGATCCTTGGCCCCATTTTTGGCTCTGGTTCCTGGAACACATCCAAGGCTGTACCTATGTACAATGCATACAATAAACATTGTATGCATACAGTAAACATTGTCTTTATCATCAGCCCTTCATTAGCAGAGTGCACCAGCCCCAGGCTCTCAGGGACACGCTGTAGCACGATGCTACAACCTTTCCCCTGCAAACCAGATCAGTTCATGGGCTCAGCTCCCCTTATCCCTCTCCAGATGCTCTGCCCAGCCAGGATGCTGCCAGGTACCCTTGGGACACCAAAAATATCTGTCTGATGCCTTTGAAGCAGCTGTGCCAGTGCAGGCAGCTGGGACATGGCACTGCTCCTTCCCAGGGGCTGTGCCCACCCTGGGGAATCCCCAAGGAGGGCTGAAGCCCTGGTGCTGAGCAGGGATTTCTGCTGTGGTCCCTCCTGCTGCCCCTAGCCATAAGGAGAGAACAGGGCTGCTGCTCTGGGTTGGCTGTGGTGCTGCAGGTGGGGTTCCTGAGCTCTTTGGCACAGTTTGGGGTGTGGTGGCAGCCCTGGCTCTGTTTTGCAGTGCGCTGTGCCGAGCTGCAGCTCCAGCTGACCGAGGCCGTGTCCACCCTGGCTGGGCAGAAGGAGCTGGTGGCCAAGCTGGAGCACGACCTCAGCACCATCCAGGCCCTGTCTGCTGTGCATCGCCCAGATGCAGAGGTACCCCCTACACACAGACCCTCTCAGAGCTCTGAGGAGTGTTCACCTCCTCTTTTTCTCTCTCTCTTTCTCTCTCTCTCCTCTTTCTCTCTCTCTCTCCTCTTTCTCTCTCTCTCTCCTCTTTCTCTCTCTCTCCTCTTTCTCTCTCTCTCCTCTTTCTCTCTCTCTCCTCTTTCTCTCTCTCTCCTCTTTCTCTCTCTCTCCTCTTTCTCTCTCTCTCCTCTTTCTCTCTCTCTCCTCTTTCTCTCTCTCTCCTCTTTCTCTCTCTCTCCTCTTTCTCTCTCTCTCCTCTTTCTCTCTCTCTCTCTCTTTCCTTCCTTTTCTTTCTTCCTGATAATTCAGCCAGCAGAGATTTGCATGGTGCCCATGGAATGGGGAGGTGCTGGCATGGGAGGAGGTGGTACCAGGGGCATCCAGGAACCATCCAGCCCTTCCCAGGAAAAGGCTGGGATTTGAACACCAGCCTTCCCACACTGGGTCAGTCCTTATCCTTGCAAGGTGCCTGTCCAGCAGGGATGAGGCTGCAGCTGCCAGGGGAGAGCAGCAGCAAGATCCAGGAGGGGTTGCTTTGCCCAGGCACCTTTGGGTGGGTGGGAAATGTTTAATCCCTTCTGCTTTGTGCTGCACAGGGTGCAGCTGCCCCTGGCCTGGAGAAGATCCCTGAGCCCATCAAGGAGGCCACGGCGCTGTTTTATGGTGAGAGGGGGGAGCCAGGCTGGGCTGGGACACCCCAGCCATGGTCACTTCTCCAGGGATGGCAGTGTGAGGATGCTCCTGAGCCACCCCCTGCTCAGTGTGTCTCTCACTGGGACAATTTTCCATGCTTTGCCCATCTTTTGGCTCCTGCCAAGGGGGGCAGCAGGCACGTGCCAGGCCTGGCTCTGTGCTGAGCTGGTGAACCAAACACCCTGAGCTCTGTGCTCTGCCTCCTGCTCTTCCCACACCAAAACCCTCCAGAGCCAGCGAGTGAGACATTTCCTGTACATCAGCCCCTGCGCTGAGGTCTGCAGGAGAAAATGAATCAAAAAAAAATAATAACTCCTTGCTCTTCTGGGAAACAAACAAACAAAAAAAAATTCCTTTCCTTTTTTTTTTTTTTCCCTTTTTTTGCTTGTTTTTTTTTGTTTGTTTTGAAAGGTTTTGAAAACACAAGATAAACAATATCACAGCAACAGTCCCACCAAGCTAAACAACCTGCAGCCACCCATCCTGCTCTATGAATAACTGCTCTGTGCAGCTGGTTGAGTCATGGCCTTGGGGACACATTTCTCCTTGGCTGTGAATGCCACTGCCAGGAAGGAAGGGCAGGGAGGGATGGGGACAGCCCCCCCAGACACCCACAGAGCTCCATCATGAGGGGGGTAACCCATGAGGGACACCCAAAAAATGGGCATGGCAAGCTGGTGGTGGATGAGGGGTCGAGGTGGGGGAGAGAGGATTGTGGCTCTGGGGATTTATTTTAATGCTGCAGCAGCCAGAGGAGAGAGTCTGGCAGGGATGAGGAGGGTTGGAGTCAGGGAAAGGCAGCCATGGGTTGCACCAAATAATGCAATTGCTTTTCTTGTCCACTTTGAGGATGAGTCCTCGAAAATGAAAGAAAAAAACAACCCATAAATAGTAGTCCATGTTGTAATAACTGGGCACAGGGGTTGATTTGGGTGACCCCAAGGTCCCACAGCAGGAGGACCTTGAGCACACCCCTGGAGTGGGTGGTGGGCATCTACCAGGTCATCTCTCACACCAAACCTCGTCCACAGGTCACCCTCCATCCCCTGGCACCTCATTCCCAGAGGGGCAGGTGGACTCACTGCTCTCCATCATCTCCAGCCAGAGGGAACGTTTCCGGGCCAAGAACCAGGAGCTGGAGGGGGTGAGTCTGCTGGGGAGGGGCTGGAGGGGCTGCAGGACCCCAGCCTGGCCTGGCTGCTCTGCTGACCTGCAGGGAATTGTGTATCTGCTGCAAGCAAAAGGAGAATACATCCTGCTGTAAGCAGGAGCAAAGCCTGCCCCAGCCCATCCTGCTGCTCCAGCTCAAGGACAGGTCCCAGCCCCTGTGTCCCTGTGCTCCTGGCAGTGTGTGGGGCTGCCATGCAAAAAGCACCATGTAGAGAATACATTTTGGGGTGACAACTTGATGTAGAGCTCAAAATAACCTTTTCAAAGCTGTCCTGATGCCTTAGGAAGGCTGACCTGAAACAGAGACTGGACAGAGCTGGAGAATAAAGTAGATATTTATTGAAGGGCCTTTAAGGGTACACCTTGGGCAGAACAAGAGCCTGGCCAGGGCTACACCCAAGGTTGACTAAGAATGGTCACAAAAATGTGTGGCTGGTCACAAGATCTTACATTTTTATGAGTTTTGGTCCATTTGCATATTGGGGTTTAATTGTCCAATTACAGTTTCAGGCTGTGAGGTCCCATCCTTCTTGTTCCTCCCTTCAGCCCACCCTTGTTTGTGCTTTTGGGCCTGAAAGTTGTCCTTGGTCTGCAGCAGGAAAAGGATTTGTTTTGTGTCCCTGCTGTGTGCAGAGCTGAGTGACACTGACTGTGAGCTCAGAACTGCACCCCTGGGCAGCACAGAACCTGAAAATATGAAAGATAAAACTTAAGGCATGAGTCTGGTTCTGTCTGCACCTCCTGTGGGAGCCACATCCCATCCCAAAGCCCCCCCCAGCCCTTCTCTGGGCACTGAGGGATGGGCTCTCAATGGGTCAGGACTGGGAGCCTCCTGCCACACCTGGGACAAGTTTTAATTAGGGAGCAATTTGAACTCAAAGCCAGGGGGGTTTAGTTCCTGAGGAGGGGCTGAACCCTGGCTGGATCCTGTTGTCCCTCCACACCCCGAGCAGGAGAACCGGCTGCTGCAGCACACGGTGCACGCCCTGCAGAGCGAGCTGGACAACCTGAGAGCTGACAACATCAAGCTCTATGAGAAGATCAAGTTCCTGCAGAGCTACCCTGGCAGGGTGAGTGTCCACCTGTCCATCTGTCTGTCCGTCCTCAGGCACAGAGATTGCACATTTCCAACATGCAGCTCATGTGGAAGTTGGAGCTAACTGGGGTGGCAGATGGGGGAAGTGCCCTGTCCAGAGGAGCAGAGACCCAACCTTCCTCCCAGGAATGCAGTTTAGAACTGTGCTGAGGGGTCTTTGACACCTTCAAAGCCAGAAAGCCCAAATTTCCTCCCTAACAGAGCTGCTACACCCCACCTCTGATGCTCACTGGCTGCTCCAGCAGGCAAGTGTGGATACTTCTGCCTGACCAGGCTGCCAGAGGTTAAATTGGGACCTCCTGCAATAAACCCCTGCAGCAGAGCCTGGAAAATAATTCATCCTGTCCCACTTGTGCTCATTCCTGAGCTGCATGTATCCAGCAGAGTGAGCTGCTCCCGAGCAGCCAGAAGACAGACAGAAGAGAAGAAGCCAGCCCAAAATCATCCCAGTAACGCCAGGAGAAGGCTGGGAAGGGGGGGCCAGGCTTTGCTGCAACCTGCTCTGCTCATGCTGTGACCCTCAGGAGGTTCATCCCTGGGTTTGCAGGAGGCTCAGGCTGCTGCCTGGGAGTTTTCCCACTGCAAGCACTTCCCTGCTCAGAGCTGGGCTCTCCTGACCTCGGGCTTTCCTTAGAAATGCAAAAGTGCCACTCACAGTGGGGACACCCATTCCCTGCTGTGCTTCCCCCTGGCTGCTGCCTTTCCCTGCTGCCTGGACCCAGTCTGTTTTGTTGAGGGATATTTTAATAGCATTCAGAGCTGGGAAAACTCCTACAGCTGTGAGGGACCTTATTTGGTTCTTTCCTTTGTCTCCCTGATGACGCCAGGTCGTCCCCTCTGACATTTTTCCCGTTTCTCCTGTGGAATATCATCTCCATGTTTATCCTCCTCCACAAGGCAACCCCTGAATGCCATTGCCGTGAGCTAAAGAGCAAAACCCTGCACAGGGGATTGCATAATTCACCCCCTAAATGGGGCATGTGACACCTTAAAAATACTCCTCAGAGCTCACTGCAGCGGGCCAGGCTGTGGCCAAGCTCCTCGCCCCTAAATTGGGCTCTGCCCTGATCACAGCGACCCGAGGGTCGGGTTGCAGTGTGTGAGGGCAGAGTTACTAAAGGTTTACACAGAGGTGTAACAACCAGCCACGGGGGCAACCCTGTGCACGTAGGAACAGGTCCAGAAAGCCTCGGGGAGTGTCGGCGTTGCCGGGCAGAGCAGTGAGTGGCACAGAGCACAGGGAATTATCACTGGAGCAAGGAGCCAGAGCTTGCAGCAGGCTGTGCCCAGGGCTAGTGGCAGCATGTGCCTGTTTCCAGGCTGGATTTGGGCAGGAATGATGTGGAATCTGTAGCTGGAAGGAGGAAGGAGGAGCAGGGAGGCTGCAGGAGCATCCTCAGGGCTCGCTGCAGCCCAGGCTGTGTCAGGGGAATTTCTGTCCCAGGAGAAGGATAAAATCCTGCCTGTCTGAGCCCACCCAGATCTTTCACTTCTTTCAAGGGGTTGTGAATGCCCCATCCCTGGAAGAGTTCAGAGCCACGCTGGATAAAGCTTTGATCAGCCAGGTCTGTCAGGAGGTGTCTCTGCCCATGGCAGCAGGGGTTGAGACCAGGTGATAGTCAAGGTCCCTTCCAACTCCTCAAGATTCTGACTCCCTGATTCTATGACTTAGGCCAGGAAGGATTTTACTGGAACTTGTGGTAAAGCCCTGGTTATGCTGAGGCAAATAAAAGCTTTTGAGTTGATTTGAATGAAATTTTACCTGCAAGTGAAATACTTCTGAACACATAATATGGTTCATTTTCCTTCATTTTCCTTGCCTTTTTCCCAGCTTATAACAGCTCTGTTGGAACAATTATTTCCTCCTCTTAAATCACTGTCTCCCTCCTACCTGCAAAGGTATTCAGGGTGGGATTTGCAGTAGCCCAGGTGAGCTCTGTGAGGATGACACAGGTGTCATGGAAAGGGCCAAAACCAGGCAAACACAGGAGAAACAGGGAGTCCTCATGGCAGAATGTAACAACCCAAGGTCCCTTCCAACCCAAGCCATTCCACAATTTTAAGAAGAAAGGGCTTTGTTCAACAGCTCCTGTTGTGCTTCTCCCTTCTGAAGGGGACAGATGTGTCAGGTCACAGCTCTGGGCTGTGCTGCTCCATCCTTTGGGGGTCATTTCTTCCCAATGGGGATGCTCAGGGTTCTGTCCTTGTGCTGGGTGTCCCTGCTGGCTCTCACCCTGCCTTTGCTCCCCCAGGGCAGCAGCAGGGATGACACGGAGCAGCGCTACTCCTCCCAGTACGAGGAACGCCTGGACCCCTTCTCCTCCTTCAGCAGGAAGGTATGAAAGGCTCCCCCAGCACCCTCCCTCTGCATCAGCCCCTCTGTCTGCTCTGGGATCACTCCCAGATGAAATCCAGGGACCTCTGATAGAGTGAAATGCACTCAAATGTCCTTTGCTTTCAAAAAACAAAAATAAAAGTCATCTGTGCCCAGATGATGGCAGGGAGTGGGGGGCAAATAGGATCATCCTTGGACACAGCGTTCCTTTTCTGATTTGCAAACCCCAAATTACCTCTCTGAGCCCCCAAATCTTGTCTGGTTTCCTTGCAGGAACGCCAGAGGAAGTACCTGAGCCTCAGTCCCTGGGATAAAGCCACGCTGGGCATGGTGAGTGGCTGCTCTGCCAGCACTGCTGGGAGCTGAGAGGTTTTTAGCCCAGTGCCTGGAAGGAGATGGGGCTCCTGGGCAGTGGGAAGGCCCCAGCCCTGCTGCCCTGGGCAGGGGTGCAGAGCACATTGGGCCATGCTGGAATTCGGGTTAGGACCAATTCTCTTTCCTCCCTTGCTGCCCAGGGCAGTGGTGGCATCACCACCCCCAGAGGTATTTAAAGGACATGGAGATGTGGCACTTGGGGACGTGGTTTGGAGGTGGGTTTGGCAGTGCTGGGGAAATGGATGGACTCAAGGATTTTTGAGGTCTTTTCCAACCTACACAGTTCTGATCCTATTGCAGGATTCCAAGCAGCTCTGGTTTGTAACATGGTGTGGGACTCAGGGCTGCACCCCCAGCCAGGGGCAAAGCCCTCCTGCATTTGAGACCCCCCCCCAGAGAGCCTCAGCACCCCACACATCTGGGGAGAAGGAGTGTGAGGGGCTGCAGAGGGCCCAAGGGAAGATCTCTGCCCCACACAGCCCAGCATCCTCAGGCACACATTGCCTTCTCATTGCATTCTCCATAAAAACCCCATCCCAAGCCCTGATCCTTCCTGCTCTGGCTCTCCCTTCCAAAAAAGCATCAGGGAATATCCTGGGGAAGCTGTGGTATCTGCAGCAGCAGAGGGTCCTTGCCTGAGCCACAGAGGGCAGGGGGAGACTGCTGCCACTGCAAGCTTGAGCTGCCACCTCTTAGGTAGTTTAGCTCAACTTTCTGAGCTAAAAATGTGGTTATTGAGGAAATCTGACTTATACTGGAATTCGTGGCATTAACAGCAGGCTCAGGATGGGGTTTCAGCTGAGTTAACCCCTGGCTCTCCAGTACAAGGAGGGTGAACGTGGGACTGTGGGGCTGCAGCAGCCCCAGAACACAGAGATATCCTGTAATAAAGGCAGAGCTGTCATTTGCATAAAAACCAAGCAAATGCCAACATGAATATGGATTGTGTGGCGTGCCAGCACCACGGAGAATTAATGAAAGGCATTCACAGAAAAAAAAAAAAAAAAAAAAAAAAAAAACCTGACTTAGGGGAGTTATTCCTTGGGAATATTTAAGAACATAATCTTGTTTGTTACAGCAGCCTCCACCGTGGCTGTGAATAGCAAAGACAATTTCAGCCCAGAATGGGTTTGGTGGGAGATCTGTGGGTTTTAATGCCAGCTTTGGAAAGCCTGCGTGGTGTTTGGGGAATGTGCTTATGTCCATAATGAGTCCCTGGGTTACAGCAGGAATAAAGAGTGGCTATGAAGGAAGGCAGGTCTTTTGCAAGCCACTCCTCTGCTGATTTTCATGCTTTTGAAGGGATGGACAGGAAGGTTTTCCCACTGGGATCTGGGTGAGATGTGCCAAAAGGGCTCAGGCATCATCAGGGCCTGGCTGTGGCTCAGTGGCCTCTCCAAAATGAGGGGTGGAGGGCAATTCAGCCCCACCCCACAGGTTTCCAGCCCCCAGTGAGCTTGAAAGCCCTGTGGGGTGGCAGGGTTTGGAGAGCAAACCTTTCAGGACAGACCTGAAGGGGACACCAGGGCTCTGGGAACACCAGGAGCAGCTTCTGGGAACACCAAACACAGCCTTGGCTCCAGTGCCCTGCTCAGGAGGCAGCGAGGGGATGCTGCAAATCACCAAGTTGTTTGAGCTGATGAATTAAAAATGTGCAAAGCTTAATTACTGCCGAGGTTTCTCTGCGGAGCAGGCACAGCGGGAGCAGGGAGAGCCACTGGAGAAGCTGGGCTAAAGCAACCCAGAATAAACCCCCAGAAGAGTTTTCAGTGGGGGAATGCCCACACTTGGCAGCCCTGAATCCACCTGGGTTTGGGCAGATTTGGGCTGAGAGCGTAGACACTTGTGCAGCCACTTTGAAGGAGCATCACTGCTCAGAGGTGGGCACAGGTGGGTGGCAAACAACACCTCACTGCAGGTTTGTGTAGGGTCTGGCAGGCTCCCAGCCCTGGCCAGGATCTCTCCAAGCCTGTTTGAGGAGAGCAGGCTTCCAGTGAGCCACGTTAAAATGGGATTTTCCATCCTGCTCTCTGCAGGGGCGGCTCATCCTGTCCAACAAGACTGCTCGGACCGTGGCCTTCTTCTACACCCTGTTCCTGCACTGCCTCGTCTTCCTGGTGAGTGTGTGGGCCACAAGGGGTGGGCACTGAGGTAAAACATCCACTCTCATCCCCTCCAGGGGGAATTTGGGCTGGTCTAAGATGTTGTGCCAAGCGGGAGGGATGCACCTGCTGTGTCAGTGGCTCTGGAAGCATGGCAGGGTGGGAGGGTGGGACATGGACATGCCAAGGAATATCCCCCTGGGAATCCCTCCCTGGGTGGGCACAGGCTTGCCCAAGGGCAGGAGCTGGAAGCTGTCTGTGTGTTCATGTTGTTCCTTGGATCATGGGGCCATGGTGCTGCTGTGTCAGGAGCTCACACAGGGTTCAGTACGTTCCCTCTGCTTAGTGGGGAACAAAATTTTGGTTAAGTATTATGAATCTGATACCATAAGTGATTTTAGGAATAAAATACATGCCCCTGAGCCCACACTATATCTGGTTCTAGACCATGTGGATCCTGTTGCTGGGTGCATCCTTAACCTCCTGCTCAGTGGAGTTCATTTGTTACCTCTCCAGGGATGAGCTCTGGTTCTCCCCATGCTCCTGACATGCCCTGTGGCTCTGTTTTTTCTCTAGTTTTCAAGTTTCCCCAACTCTACATTAGGGTTGAAAGTATAGAAGCAGAGGTTTGGGAGGAATGGAGGCTCCAGCCAGCCCAAATCTCCTGGGAGTTTGTCATGGTCCAAACTCCTCCTGTATCCTTGCACAGTTTCTGGGAGTTTATTTGTCATTTCAGGGAGGAAAAAAAAAAAAGCCAAACAAATCATCAATAATTAAACGAGGAAACGAGATGAAAGCCAAATCAGAACAATATTTCTGTCCTGCTCTCAAAGTTATTTTGGTGAGGAAAGGAGCAAAGGAAATAAAAAGTTAAACATCATTAAACTTTAAAGCTCTAACCCAAAAAAAAAAAAAAAAAAGAAAAGAAAAGAAAAAAAAGGAAAATTCATAAATATTACATGGCTGGAATGATCTTACATCAACTAGACACAAAAGAGGCTGAAATCCAGCACCCAGCACTGCCTGGGCTGGAGATGAACCCTGTGTGCCACAGGGGACTGCTCCTCCATCCCCACAGTGGGAGTGACACCTCTGCCACTGGGACACTTCAATGAACCCTGATTTGGAGCCTGCTGGTGGGTGTTTGTGTGGTTAGGGTGATTCCCTGGTGATACCAGCTTACAAATCCCCAAGGCTTGAAGGAATCAGTCAGGGATGGGAGGGTTTCTCCCTCTTCCCAAACCCCAGCACTGCCTCCTGCCTCCTCAGACCTCAGCTCTGCAATGGAAACACGGAGGCATGAAGGTAAAAAGGAGCCAAGCCAAGCACTGACCTTCCTCAAGCCTGTTCCAAAAATACATCTCCATCCATGTGCAGCCCTGAGCCTTATCCCAAACCACCACAGCCACAGCAGCACTGTCCCAGTAAAAATAACCCACTGGGAAAGGTCGTCTTGACCATCCTGAGGGCAACCCCTGCAACACAGTGGGGCTCCCCATGCTGGTGGTCACAGAATCCCAGTGTGGGTGGGAAGGGACCTTAAAGATCTTCCAGTTCCACCCCCTGCCATGGGCAAGGACACCTTCCATTAGCCCAGGCTGCTCCAAGCCCTGTCCAGCCTGCCCTTGGACACTTCCAGGGATCCAGGGGCAGCCACAGCTTCTCTGGGCACCCTGTGCCAGGTCCTCTCCACCCTCACAGGGAAGAATTTGTCCCTGATATCAAGTCTAAACTGTCTATCAGTTCAAAGCCATTCATTTGTCCTGTCACTCCATGCCCTTGTCACGAGCCCCTCTCCAGGATGGGATGGCAGGGCCAGGCTGGCTCAGCAGTGGCACAGACTGCAGTGAGGAGGGGCTGGGATGGAGGTGGGAGCAGAGCTGATCCCATTCCTTCCCTTGCAGGTGCTCTACAAAACAGCCTGGAGCGAGAGCGTGGGACGGGACTGCTCCGCCTTCTGTGCTAAGAAGTGAGTGAGGACAGGCTGGGCCAGCCCGGCCTCAGGGCTTGTTTGGTGGGCAGGGCTTGGTGGTCTGCAGCAGATTTTTTTTGGGCACCCCCGTGCTGGAAACAAGGCCAGTTAATCGGGCTTTAAACCCAATGAGGGAGGGGGTGGGAGAAAAATTTCACAGAACGGGGCAACCTCTTGTGTTCGGTTGGGTTCTCCAAACCCTTTCCTCCGGGCAGCCCTTGGCCTGGAGGAATCCTGATAAGGGCAAAGGTGATCCCGGAGACCTGGGTCAGATCCGTGCTGTGACTCCAGTTCCCTGCTGCCCATAGCTGGAGCAGAGCACGGTGTTTATCCTCGAGGAATGCCCCCTTGGAATCTGCTGGGCTGCCAGAGCGCCTTGGGGCTGGCTGCAGCTTCACTAACGTGGCTCTGCCCTCTCCCCAGGTATGCTGACCACCTCCACGAGTTCCACAAGAATGGGGACGTGGGCAACATGTGGCAGTGACAGCTGGACACGACCCCACCTGCTCCCTCCAGTCCCGCGGCAGGAGCTGTCCCCGCCCCTGCCGGCTGCTTTCCTGTAGCTTTGCTTTGTAGGATGAATGATCCCCCCACTCCCACCCTTGAAATTAAAAGCCTCAGCGAAGGGAGAATCATTTCCCAGCCCTGGAAAGGCTGCAGCAGTTCCCATGCTTTCCTGATGTCTCAGAGAGCTCGGTCTTTACCAAAAAACATGGAAAATACAAGATCAGAGGTGCCCCTCCTCCCAGATCTACATCTCTCTCCCATCCTGTTTGAAGCCCAGTGCAACACTGGGTGGGCTAAATCCAGACAGAAATGGGGAGGAAAAGCATGAACCTCCTGAACTTGCATTTTCAGGTGTTGTGCTATTTGAGAGTTCCTATTTTGCTGCAGCTCTGGGGGTCTCCTGCCTGTGCTGCTGGGCACTGGCAGATGCCCTTCTTGAACTGGAGCCCTCATTTTGGGAATGGTTGGGAATAGTAAGGACTTAAAGGGCATGAAGGGAGGTGCTGCTGGTCAGGCCTGACCTCACAGGGATGCTCCAGACTCTCCTTGCTGAGATGTTTCTGCCTCTTAGGAAACCACAATCAAATCAAGCAATTGCTGGTGATTGGTTTTGCTGGGTCATGAACACTGGGCTGCTAATTTGGGTTGATTTGGGGAGACAGAGGTGATAGGAGATGCTCCAATTAAAAAGAGCAGGTCCCAGCAAGCCCCCCCTTCCTGCTGTGACCACATGGTGAGGGGAGATATTAGCTTGTTAACGTGGTCCTCAATTAAAATTCCCCTCTGTAGACAGGAGAATAGCATTGCTCCCAATTAATATTTCATTGCAGGCTCACCTCCATCCCCATTCCCGTTGCTGGGAAGCCAGGGCCTCTAACAGAGCATGCAGGCAGGGAAAGGCCTCACATCTGCCACGGGCAGCCAGGGTTTATTTATAGGAGCTGTGGCCGACGGCAAAATGTAAAATACTCACAAATTGAAGGAAAGGATAAACCCTGAGGGACCAACCTGCACCTGTCCTGCTCAGCACAGGGAAAACTGAGCCCAAATGGAAGGGAAGCACTCCACGATGCAGTGAGGGGGTGATGCTGCTGTGGCTGGGCCCCTCTTCATAAACTAATCAACTTCAGATCTTGGGGGAGATGAGCTTTGGCTGCCTGAAATCAGTAGATGGGAAACACGAGCCAGGGAAGGGTGGGCTGCTTTTTGAGGCTTTGTTGGGAAGGTTAAATTTGCTTTTTTTAGCAGCTGTATGTGGCATCTTGGAATTGCAAAACTTCTGCAGCTATTCACACTTGTACTCCTCATAAATGACTTAAAATAGACGTCGAGTTCTGTTGGACAAGTGATAAAATAAACTTAGCCATGCATTGACTGGGTGGCTTTTGTGCTCTGTTTCCTTTTTTATTTTTTTGGGCTTTTGATATTAAACAACTGAGAAATGTCCTGCTCCAGTCCAAGGGCAGAGTGTGCAGCTAATTTTAGAAACCCATTACAGCAGCTACAGGCAGTGATGTCTCACAGCACTGGGGAGGGCAGGACCTCTGTCCCCACGTGCTGCAGTCAGCTGCCATCAACACCAGCATCCCACGGGCCTGAGAAAAGCTCTGGGGATGGAAGGACCATGGGAATTGAGCCCAGGCAGCTCCAAATCCTGAGATATTCTGGATATCCCCACGTGTCTGTTGGCAAAGGTGCTCCAGCTGGATGGTGTAAATTTGCCTGGATGATCTTGGCAAGGTGTTCACAATCCTCCTCTTCCTCAGCCTCCTTTTTCCTTGCTTTTCCAGCCCTGGGACAGCCCAGCAGCCCCAGCCTGGCAGAGCTGGGCTGCTTTGGGTTTTAGGCACAGTTTCCTTTGGCCAGGCCCAGCAGTGTGAGGGGGTCTGGGGACCCACTCTGTAGGGAATGGGACCAGGAGCTGTTCCCCCCCACCACGAGGGGCCTCTGTGCCAGAGGTTTTCCAGCCCCCTGGGATACCTGGGTCTTTCCAGCCCCCTGGAGCTGCTGAATTTCATCCCTCAGGCAGAGCTGTCACCTCCTTCCATCCAAAATAAAAACGACAAACTCCCTGATTTGTCCCAAAATCCCTCCCGGGGAGGGCAGGTGTCACACTTGGGCTGTTGTTTTCTCTTCTGATCTCACAGTTCTGCAGCTTCCAGCAGCTCCCACTGCCGTGGCACGGCCCTGCCTGCCCAGCTCACCTCGGCTGGCTCATCCCAGCCCTGGTGACCTTGCAGCAGCCCGGGGATGTCCGGGTGTCCCCGGCAGCCACTCCCAAGAGCCCGGCTCTGGCTGCCAAACCCTGTGTCGGGAGGAGGGAGGGAGGGAAAGCCTGAGCTGGGGAGGGCTCTCAGGTCACTGCCTGCAGCCTCAGCCAAGTTCTCAGAGCTGCTTCCCAGAGCTGTGCAGAAGGTGCTGGGCTCCAGGGGATCCCGATGATTCCGGGCAGAGGGGGATGTTCCTGCATAGAACAAAACAAAATCCTGCAGGGTTTGGTGCCTCGGGACATGCCGTGAATGTGAGGGGTGTCCTGGAGTGGCCAGGCACAGGGAGATGGCTCCAATATCTCCTGGCACTCCCAGCCAAGTTTGGAAGTACTGGCAGTGCTGTGTCCAAACCCTTTTCCTCCAGAAAAAATGATGCTGTGCATCAATTAAAGCAAGCAGGAGCCCCAGCTTCGGGCAAGAGCTCCAAACCAGCTCCCCCTGTGCAGGGTTTGCCTGGAGGGGAGCAGGAGCAGCACTGTCCTTGTTGTCCTGGCACAGCCAATTCCTCATTCTCTGCCTGATCCTGCACTGGGGTGTTGCTGGCTGTGCTGGGTTTTGGGGACACGCTGAATTCTCCTTACAGCCACCTACAGAGCCACAGCCCTGAGCCCCAGCACCCCCCTAAACCCCATTTTCAGCTCAGAGGACAGCCCCAAAGCACCCCACAATCTGTCTCGGAGGCAGGGGGAGAAAATGGGAATGGATTTTTTTACTAATTTGATTACTAATTTTTTTACTAATTTGATTTGAAAACCCCTTTTTATCCCTGAGCGATTCAAAAGAAAAAGATCTCAGCAACCCCTTGCTCTCCCTTGCTGTTATAAATTTAATTATGGGAAACAATTTTAATTAGTATCGACAGATATTAAGGAAAATAATTATGGGCTAAACCTGTGCTTCTTATATCTGTTTAACCTGCGAATCTCCCAGCCCATCTCAGAGATCCAGGCTGAAATTTCAGGGGTTTATCTGCTAATAAAAGGCTCCTGGGGAAGCTGGGCTGGCTAACGAGATAACAGGCTGCTCACATCTGGGTCACAAGTTCAGTTTTTGCCGTGGGCAAAGGAGACAAGACAGAAATCACTGCCAGGATGTGGCCAATCTGTCGTGATGTGGGGCTGCAGGGCTGAGGGGGCTGATCCCACTCCAGCCCCGTGGATTCAGGATGCTGGATGCCCTGGCAGCTCCAGAAGGAGCACTGTGTGCAGAGCAAAGTGCAGCAGTAATTATTGCAGTGCTATTAAAAAAAAAATAAAAATAAATTTAAAAAATTAAAACAATAATGCGATTTCCTAAAGGTTTCCGTCCGGGCGCCTCGTCCCTGCTGGCAGCAGGGCTCCGGAGCCGCTGTCACAGAGACAGGCACCGAGTTTGCGGATGGAAAAGGGAGGGATCGATGGCTCCGAGCGTGGCTGGAGGCGGCGGAGCCAGCGAGGCTCGGGCCGGCAGGAAAAGGAGCTCCAAAACACAGACACGGGCAGAGCCAGCGCCGGCAGGAACGCGCCGCCAGCCCAGGTTATTTCAAGTTCAGCGTGTACCCGTGAATGTGGTGGATAAACAGAGCGTGGGGCAGGGTCAGGATGTGGACGCACGCAGGATAAAGGGGGGATGAGACAGAAGAGGTTTGGGTATCTCCATAAAGGCATGAATACAGCCCCTGTGGGGGAAAAGGAGGGAATACATAAAGGGTTTGGGTATCTGGCAGCAGGAACCTGGCCAGGCAGGCTACAGGTACTTATTTTTGGAAATGTGGCTCTAATTATCCACTACAAGCAGGCAGGGAAATGGTGGTGCTGCATCTCCACCACTGGATGCCCTTAAATCACAGCTGAACATCTGTCTCCAAGACATGCTCCAGTTCAGGCAGGAATTCCAGCCAGGCAGCAGGAATTATCATCCAAGGGTGAACAACACCACTGCAATCCACGGACCATCATCCCTCTCATTCCTTCCCTAGTAATTCCTTCCCTTCTCCCTAATTCCTTCCCTACTTCTGGAGCAGACTGAGCTGCTGGGCTTGGATGGGCTGTTTTAAAGAGGACAGCAGGGTTTGGGTGCTGGGAAGTCCCTTGGCCAGGGTGCTCTCCCTGATGCTGGGACACCCTGGGAGAGGGGACAGCAGCCAGCAGAGGGAATCACAGCGGGGTTATCCCAGAGATGGGCTGGCACCATCCCCTGCTGCAGCAGAGCTGGGCACCTCTGCCACGAGCTCTGATAACACGTGAGCCCCCTAACCCTGTTCAAAGGGAGACTCCGGGCAAAATCCCTCTCTCCAGCAGGCGAAAGAGGCTCCCCCGTGCTGGTAATAAGTGTTTTATTGCTTCCTGTTGTGTGAGACATCTGACGGCGGGCCGGGGCCGAAAGCTGGTGCAGCAGATGGAGAGCCCCCCTCGCTCCCTCCCCCTGCTCCTTGTTTACAGAGTCTCCCTGGAGATGCGCAGGCTTTTCCAGCTCCCAGGGGAAGGGGAGGATCCTCACCTCGCTCCCCCCGCCCCAAAAGCCTCTTCCCATGAAGGCAGGGAAACCCCAGTGAGGCACACGCGGTGGAAATGCCGTGCTGGCACTGGGAATGCTGAAGGGGCCGTGGGCAAGGAACCTCTCCAAGGGATCCCTGTGGGGACAGCAGCCAGTGCCAGTGGGTCGCCACAACCTCTGCCCTTCATTTCCCAACGGGGAGATGATGTTTGGGCACCCCACTGCCCCCAGGCAGCACCACAGCCCTGGAACAACCTTCTGTGACTTCTCTTCGTGCCCAGAATAGCCATCCCCACCGGCAGCAGGGCCAAAAATATCCCTGGAGGGAGCAGGACAGAGGGGAGCCCGCGGGGATTTGCCCACAATCCCCATCTCCCCAGGGCAGGCAGGGCCAGGCTGGCAGCCCTGGGGCTCCTACAGCAGCTGAGCATCCCCCCAGGAGGATGAGGAAGGCGATGCCAGGTGGGATTTATGATGGTGCAGAGTTGTCCCAGGATCGTGCTGCACCCCAGCAGCAATCCAGCTCTGGGGTGCACCCTCAGCACACCCCACATCCCAAATCCTTGCCCTGAACACCCAGAGGTGGGGCCTTTCAGGTGCCTGTGGCTATGGAAACCATTCCCACCGTGCTGAGCCTCACCTGAGCTGTGCCTACCCAAGGGGCTGTGCTCAGGTGAGGATCAGCAAGGTGATCCTGCAGGTTTCTGCTGCAGCAGCATCGGGGAAGGGCCCCCTGAGAGTCTCTTGGGGAAAGAAAGGGCTCTGAAAGGAATAGTGTTGTTTTTTGGGGCTTTTTTTAATAGCCTCTTGGTGGTTTTAGAGGCTCGGTGAGGATGTTTAGCACAGAGGAGGGCTCTGGGCTAAATGAATGAATGATCCCACTGATGTTCCCTAAAGCCTTCACTTTTGGGCAACAAGGAATATTCACTGCAGCATCCTCTTAGCTCCCTGCCCAGCCAGGAAAGGCCTCCTTGCCTTAGAAAAACTGACTTTGTTCTGCAAACCCTCCCCTCTGCAGCCTGATCCCACAGAGCATCCCACCAGCCCAGGGATTGGGTTTGGGATTGGGGTGGGAGCAGGGAAGGCATTGCCATTCCCCTGCAAAGAAAAACCCCCTCAGGGCCCCCGCTGATGGAGGGGACTCTAACACCTCCCCCAGGAGCAGAGGCTGCAGATCCCAAGTGTCTGGGGGTAGGATGGCACCTGTCCTGTCCCTGCTGTGGTGTCCCCCTTCTCTGGGGTGACACAATCTGCCCTCACTGACCACCTTCCAGTGCCCTGGCACAGAAGTGGGATTTTACAGGGCTTTTTCCCAGTTCCCCTCCACACACCAGGCCCTGCAGGTTCACAGGGTTATGGAATTTTCCTGCCTGCTGCTTTGGGCCACGTGGCTTCATTTTGGGAACCTCTTCAGGGGTACTTTGCCCACCAGCCCTGCTCCTCACACACACCTTGCCCAGCTCCCCACAGGCTGCTGCAAAGATGGAAGCTTTCAAATCCAAGGGAAGGTTGGGATTTTGGAGCTGCTAACATTTTTAAGAGCTGCTCTGAGTCCAGGCAACGATGGTTTTTCCTTTAATATTTAATGCTTTTTTTTTTTCCCTTTCTTTTTTTTATTGAACACACGTGCAAGGGAGCATTCAGAGCTGCTGCAGGGGGAGCTGGGCACTGCAGGAACACCACAGCCAGCCTGACCCAGCAGCGTGGGGTTGCTTCAAAGCCAAGGTTGCCAGAAGGGCATTTTCCAGCCTGTAGGAAAAGCAAAACCCTGGAAAACTGCAATGAAAAAGCCACTCAGACCAGCACAGCAAGAAATGCTGGGGAGAGGATCCTGCGCAGCAAAGATCAGCCCTTTGCCAGCAGGAGCAGCACAGTTTTCCCCAAGGTTTCCAGGTGCAAGGAGCTGCTGCTGCTGCAGTGTTTTGCAAGTGGGAAAGGTGAAAGCCCTTTTCCTGTGTCTGAAATCTCCAGGGGTTCGGCTCCTGCTGGCTGGAGGCTGCAGAGGGACCTCTGGGACAATGGGATCCTGGACCAGCAGCATGAGAGAATCCACAGCTCTTTGACACCCAGGAAGAGCAAGGAGGAAGGATCCAACCTGGGACAGAGCCAGGGATGTGCTCCTGTGGTCCCCATCTCCATCACCCTGGCTGTGGGTCAGGACTGGCAGGCAGGAGTCCCAGCCTGTCCCCAGGCAGAGGCTCCAAACAGATGCAGCTGCAGGAGGTGGCTGAAGGGTGATGCTGCTGGAAACTCCCCTGCCAGGGCAGCACAGCCATGGAGAGGGTGTGGGGAGGGTTTTGAAGCCTTTTCCTCCATGGTCTCTGTGCAGGCAGAACAAAGCCTCTGACACCATTTCTGCCAGCAGAGCAGAGCAGCACAAAGAACAGGGATATTTCAGAGACAACCCACAGGCAGCTGATGACCTCTGACCTCTGCCTGCGGAAACAGGAGGTGGTTTGGAAGAGAAGGTGCAGAAGGTGCCTGTCCCCCTGGGAGAGACACAGACCAGGTCACCTCAGCAGGGCCAGCACAGCCACGGGGAACAGAACCCAGGCAGGAGAGAACACACTGTGGTTCTGGGGGATTTTTTCTTTTTTTTTTTTTTTTTTGCTAAAGTTTCAGTTCTGCAGCCCCAGTTGACGTCCCCCCAGCACAAGGACCGGTGTGTGAGTGCCCGGCCCGACACGGGGCTCTGCCCCTGCCCACAGCCCTGCACGCTCGGCGAGCTCCCCACCTGAGCTCTGCCTGCAGGTGCCGAGAGGGGGCTGGAGCACAGGGACAGCATCGCTTTTCATTTGCATCAGCAGGAGGAAGAACAGCAGCAGCAGCAGCAGCGCCAGACTCCGGTGGCTTCCCCCGCCGTGGCCCGAGGGAGGGAAGGAGGTGTCCTCAGAGGTGTTGTTGTTTGGACAACCCTCTCTCAGCTACAGGGATGGGACTCTTGGGGTGGTCCTGTGCAAGGTTAGGAGTTGGACTCGATGGTCCTTGTGGGTCCCCCCAAGCTCAGCTTTTCCTGTGATTTTGTAGCAGGAAAAAGAAAGTATACTTAAATAATACAGGACTACAGGACAACACAGGTCAGTCGAGAAAGTAGGGATGCACCCCTCTCCCTTCAAACATGCTCCCAGGAGACACAGAGAGAGCACAAACAGATCCTGCTGGTGCAGATCCGTGGCATTCCAGGGGGCCCAGTGAGCTCCATCCCAGCAGAATGCAGCAGGACAGACTTGTCCTTCTTGGAGGCATCAAGATCAGGCCGAACAAACCACTGTAAGATGGGAAATGTTGAACTGTGTCTGCTGATCCAGAGCTGAACACCCCCTTTTTGCTCCTAATTCTTCCCCCAACACCATCAGGGATGCAGAAGGATCAAGCCCTGAACCCTTTTTCCACCTGACAGTGAGATTGCACTCCCTCCCCACTCATCAACCCCAAATAATTCTCCCTCCCATCTGAGTCAGACACTGAGAGGCCGCTGAGCACAACCCTGAACAGATGTTTGAAGCACAGGAGAGCTGGCATGTGGTGAGGGACAGACTGTGTGCACACAAAAAGGGTGCGGGGTGAAGTGTTGATGCTCAGAGCTGGCTGACCACTCTCCAAGCACGGCTCCTGTGCTCAGCTGGTGCTCTCCATGTCCATGCAAACTCCACTGGTTATCCCACAGAAAGATGAGGATGGGGTTTGGTCCTGTTCTCATATCCCTTTCTGTCTGAACATCCTCCCCCAGGGAATTTCAGCTGGTCTGGCTTTGTTCTGGTCTGTGGTTGGGCTTGTCCATCTCTGAGGTCATCCTGAGAGAGCATCACTCGACCAGGGCTGCACAAACACTCTGAGGAAGAAAAAGCTCAGGTCACAGAAGAAACATTAAACACAGTTCTTGCGTTGAAAGGAAAGGGCTTTGCTCGCTCTCGAAGGTAAATCCTGAGTTGCAGGGTGAGGAGGAGAAGGGAATTTGCACATCAAGGTTTTCCCATCAATGACGGCTCCTCCAGCCCCACGGCTGGGCTGTCACTGCCTGTTTGCCTCCTCCAACACACCAAAGGACATCTTAAAACAATTTCTCCTCCACAAACAAATACAAACCCAAACCGCAATTTCTCCAGGTTTCCTCTCATTTCCCCTTTCATCCCTGTGACATCTTCCTCCAATAAATCCACCCCTTACATCCCATTAGGGACTACTCCTGGACAATTTGCAGCTGTGACAGCCCGGGAGATGCCTGGGGCCTGTCTGCCTGGCTGACAGCTCACACACGCACCCGGCTTTGCTCTCCCTGCGCCGCGGAATTGTTTCATGGCTGGGCTGCCCCGGCCACAGCGAGCTCAGAACTTCCTTTCCAGGTTATTCCCAGGACGCTCCACAAACCCCTTCCCCTCCCTTCTCCACCACGGTTTTGTGGCCTCCCAGCACGAGGGTTTTGCTAGAAAATCAGCCCCAGCACCGCGGTCCTGGGTCACCCCCCGGGCGGGCCGGGCCGTGGCGGGGATGGAATTGGAGCTGCCCGGCTGTGCCGGGAGGCGCGGGCGGAGGGCGCGCTGCCGGAGCTGGCACCGCTCGGATGCCGGATGCCTCCGGGCACAGGATTTCAAGGGCACGTCACGCTCCAGCCGGGATGCTGCCAGCATGCTGGCTGAGCCACTCGCTTGATTCCTTCCAGCGATTTTTTTTTCTTTTTCTTTTTTTTTTTTTTTTTCTTTTTCTTTTAAGGCAGCTAATCGCTCCGAGGGAGTCCCGGAGTAATGAGAATTGGCAGGAGAGGGCAGATATTAGGTTTTATTCAGCACCAGTTTTAAATCATTTAGCATAGCAGAAAGGCCATGGTTCTACAAGCAACGTGCTCTGCTTTGCTCCTGTCGTGGGTCCTGTTAAAAGGGTTTAGTGGTGAGTGGGAACAGGGGTGTCCATGGGGGATCTGCTCTGTGTCTGTGGGGTTGGCACAGGGATGATGAGGGACAAAAAATGGGGACAAGGAATTGAGCCAAAGCTCATCCCCATCCACAGGAGCTCCCACCAGCTGCAGACTGGGACTCGTGAAGGATTTCTGTCCTGTTGAAGGCAGCCTGTGGCTTTGGTTTAAAAATAAAGCCTTAAAAAGGCAATTTGGGGAGCTGGCCCGGGGACGCTCTTTGCGCAGCAGAACACGGGTCCTTGGGGATTGCTGAGAAAAGTCGCGGGAGATGTTAAACTTTCACCCTGGCAATTATTGTAAATCTCTCTGGTCAAGGCCCAGACCTAAAATTAGCCCACGAGCCCTTTTAGAGGTTGGGATTTTTTTCACTTGATTTTCCAAGTGACCGACTAGCAGCAGAGCAAACCGTGCCCTTCCACACTCAGAGCCCTGGGGTGTTTTTTACTTGCAGCCCCCGTGTTTGATGGAAGCAAGGCCAGGCATTCCAGCCTGGTTTTACACATCCTGAAACAAGCAGCATCCCACGGAGGGAAGGCAGGAGAGAGCCTGTTATGTACCAAAGTCTCTGCAATCACAAAGCATTTGTCCTGGTTCATGAAAGAAATCCCAGCATCCCAGCCCTTCCCTGGGGTCCTGGTTTTGCTCTTAGTGATGGTTGGTAAAATCCAGGAGTTAGTAAAAGCTGGGATGCTGGGCTTTCTGCTGGCTGCATGGGAGCTGAGCCACATCCTCTGCATGGCCCCATCCCTTTAGGATGGTGTGGGTGGTCCCGTGGCACAGGCAGGGCACAGCATCAGCTCCGTGCAGCTCCCGGCCCTGCTGCCAATCGATAGCGAGTGCAATGAAAACCTTAATGAAATTCCAGCCTGAGAGACTATTGATTGTGTGTTTTCTTTAAAAATGGATATGAATGGGAGAGAGGCTTTTTGGAGGAGAGGCAGGGGAAGGGAGGGGGGGGAGTGGAAACACATTGTCAGCTGCTGTGGGAGATGGGTGAAGGTGGGTGGCCCAGGGTCACCTGCACTGAGCAGTGGGATCCAGCCTCTCTGTCAGCATCCCTTCACCCCCAGAATGCCCGTGGGAAGGGAATCGTAGAATACCAGAAACATTTAATGGTTTGGAAGGAACCTTAAAGCTCCTCTCATTCCATTCTCTGCCATGGGCAGGGACACCTTCTACCAAACCAGGTTGCTCCAAGCCCTGCCCCAACCTGGCCTTGAAAATGTGACCAGCCAGAAGGGAGAGAATCTATCCAAAATAATCACAAACCCAGCCATAATGGAGAAAATCAAGAGTCCCTGTCCCAGTTGTGACTCCTCAGTGGTGCTTTTGCACTGTCCACCTTGGCCCATGTTTTGTGCTGCTGCCAAAAACACACCAAAAAAGAGAAACGTTTAGGAAGATGCTGCTTTGGGGGAAGAAAAAGCAAATGGTGCATCACTCTGCACCAGCCCTACAACAAATCTCCTTCTTCCCCCTCAAACCAGCCTCTCCCCAGATCTCCCCAGAATACACCCCTCAGGGTAACAGGACGGTGAGGAAGCATAATTAATAATAATAATAATAATAATAATAATAATAATAATAATAATAATAATAGCAATAATTATAAAACCCACCCTTCTCCACCTCTTACATAACCAGCATTGTCTTAATCCTACAGGTGCTTCACAGAACTAAAAAGGATTTGTTCCTCCTGCAAATCCTTTTTTTCCCTTTTTTTTCCCTTT
>JANPWX010000529.1:1564295-1602618 GCA_024734555.1 Trochalopteron elliotii
ATGCAACGTTGTGGCCTACGTGTCCCGGGCGGCCCCGGGCCCCGCGGGGGCGGGGGGCGGTGATGGGGCAGACCCGGGGGAGCGGGGCTGCAGCCGTGGGTTGGGCTCCCCCCGGCCCTGGGGGCTGCTCCGGGGATTAGGGGGATTGCCCCGGGGATGGGGGGACTGCCCCGGAGAAGGCGGGTTTTCCCCCAGGGATGGGAGGGGGGGTTACAGCCATGGGTTGGTTTTCTCCTCAGCCCCGGAATGGGGGGCGCAGGCAGCACGCAGCCCCCCGCATGGATGCTGCGTTATTTGCAGTCAGTATTGTCTGGGTTTGCATGAGGGGTGCAGGCTGCTCCGGAGGGGTCGCGGGGGTCCCCCCGAAGGCACGGCAGCCCCGGGCAGCCGGTGCCCCCCATCCCCCGGGGACACCCGTGGGGCAGCGGCGGCTCCCGGGGTTCCTCCCGCCCTGCGCTGCTGAGCCTGGGCAGCACCGCGGGAAGGCCCTTGGGAGGCTCGGGGGGACATTCTGCCTGACCTGGCCCTTCTGCTTATTTCTGGTTTTGGGGAAGTCAGGCTGGAGCCCAGCGGGATTGTGGCTTGGGGGAGGTGAGATGTGCCTGGGGATATTGCTGTGGCTCCAGGGCTTGACAGCCTGAACCTTTGCCTTCCAGGTCCCTCCCTCCAAAGTCGGTCTGGTACTTCCTTCCAGTGTGGAAATTGATCGGTTGAAGTTATGCATTTGACCTGCAAAAGCCACGCTGCTGGTGCTTCAGGGATCTTGTGAACTGCAACGGGAAAGGAGGTAAAATCTCTCTGTCCCCTCAGCACCCTGCCCAAAATCCCCCGTGGGCCCTGCTCCAGTGTCTTTGAGTGGATGAGGAGCAGCTGAGGGAGCTGGGGGTGCTCAGCCTGGAGGAAAGGAGGCTCAGGAGGGACCTTCTCGCTTTCTAACACTGCCTGTAAGGAAGTTGTAGGCAGGTACAGCTGACTAGACAGGAGGAAATGGCCTCAAGTTGTGCCAGGGGACGTTTAGTTGGATATTAGGAAAAATCTCTTTGCTGAAAGGGTTGTCAGGCTGCCTAGGGCAGTGGTGGAGTCACCATTCCTGGAGGATTTAACAGACATGTGGATGTGGCACTTGGGGACATGGGTTAGTGGTGGCCTGGGCAGTGCTGGGGGAATGGTTGGAATGGATGATCTTGGGTGTCTTTTCCAAATTAAACGATTCTATGATTACTCAGAACTCCCCTCCATGAGGATTTTTGGTTTGGTTTGTTAGGAGAGCGGAGAAGGACCATGGACATCTGGGGATACCTTTCTCAATAGGAATCATCCTGGTAAACCACACAGGCTCTCCCAAAATGCTCAGCCCCCCTTCCCTGAGGGGAGGGCACATTTGTTCAGACAGGTGGGTGTGTGCTGCCAGGAGATCTGCTCAGATGGGATGGCAAGTGCCCTTGGACCTTCCCTCTGTGTCCCTCAGTGGTATTTCCCACTGTCTCACCATCACTGTAATGCAGCAGAGGAGCCCAGGGCTACCACTGAGTGTTTCCTAAGAAAACTGCATAATCCTCTCTGCTCCAGCTTGGGGAGGTTTGCCCACCCTGTCTGGTGTCTCACCCAGCTCAGTGACCAGAGCCCTGTGCCATCGAGGTGAGTGAGTCAGCCCTGGTCCCCATCCCTGTCTGGTCAAGGCTTTGGGGTTAAGATCACCTCCTTCCTCCAGTGTGAGTTCCTCAGTTGGTTCTGGACTGCAGTGGCTGCTTGACTGCAGGGCTTATCCCCTGGGCCATCAGGTCTGTCCCCTCTTCTCCTGGACTGTGACCACCCTCATGGCAGTGTGCTCTTGTCCAGCCTCCTCTTGTCCTTCCTCCTTGGAGGTAGAACACCCGTCTCTCCAAGATGAGGATGTTGCTGGCTAATGCCTTTCCTCTTCCTCCTCTTCTTCTTCCCAGCAGAAGCACAGAAACCAGATGATGGTTGCACATCTGGCCCTGCTGACTCAGGCTGGCCGGTGTGCCCCAGGGCAGTGCTCCCAGCCCTAGGGTTCCTGCATCATTCCCCTCCTTCCTGTGGGTGCCCTCACGTGACCTCAGCTGCTTTCCCTGCCCATGGATGTCAGTAAGGTGGTGGGATATGGGTTGGAGACTTGTCCCTGGCTCGGTGATCCCCTACCTTGTGCAGGCAGAGGGAGCCTGGGGGCTCTGCTGCCAGGTGTGCTTCCAAAAATTCAATCCCAGCTGGCTCCATCATGGTGGAGAGGAGGAGAGAACATGCCTAAAGGGAAAAATGCATCCCACACCTGATTTTTGCTAAAGGGAAAACCAGAAGGGCTTGGAGGATCTGCCTGCTCTCATGCAGGATCTGGGTTTGGGATGAGACTTGACTGGAGCCCCACATCCATCTACACCCACAGGTGAGAGGACAGGAGAGGGCCCCAGTTGTGCCTCCACCCCAGGGTGCCACTGGCACACATTGTGCCCTGTTCCACTGGGTCCTGGCAGAATTTGGACCCTGGGGCAGGGGAGGGGCTGCAATGGCACCCCAGAACCCTGGCAAGAGGGATGGCAAAGTTGGACACAGCCTGTGAATCCCTCTGGTGTGGTCATGGCCATGCTACAAAGCTCTGCCTGCCCAGGAGCATCCCTGCACAGTGAAGAGAAAAAGGATATTTGAGGTTGGATCTCCAGCCAGGGTTGGCAGCTGTAACAGGGTGTTTTGGCATCATCTGGTTGAGGAAGGGGGGGGTGTTTTCAAAGCCCACTGGAATTTTTATTTTGCTTAATACACCACTTAAGCAATTAGCAGTGATTGTAGCAGTCCTGGGTGAGGCGCTGGGTAGAATTGAATTTCCCCAGCTCAGATACCATTAGGCAGCAGTTTAAGGCTGTTTGCAGGCGGGTATGAGACAGTGATGCGTGTGGGGAATTAGATCTGCAACGTAAAAAAAAACATAATAAGAAAATTTCCTACAGAATTGTGTAACTTTATCTCATGTTTATTATGTGCTGTAATTGAAAAATGATCTTAGGGGTTTCTCTGACCTAACGATGGGGGATCCCCAGTGATAACTGTGCTGGGTCCATCAGGATTTGCTTTGTTGAGCATCCACTCAGCCCTCTCCCCAAAAACACCCAAAGAGCTCCTCGAGGGCACAGCAATGCCCAGGGCAAGAGTAATCTCTTTTAAAGAGTTTGCACTCGCTTTGGGAAGTGCAGTGGGGTTGATGTTTCAGGGCTTTATCTTTAAATCCCCTGAGTTTTGGGTGCATCCAGGGGAGGGGGCTGAGCAGATGAATCTCCAGTTGTTTGGCATTTCTGAGCCCAGGAAGGGTCTGCCCACAGGTACCAGGTCAGTAGTTAATGTGTAACAGGTGTGCAGGACACTGCACCCACTGCACTGGAGGGGGATGGATGGATGGATGGATGGATGTGCAAATAGTTTTTGGAGGATGGGAAGGCGAGAGGAGGAGGAGGAGAAGGGTTTTGTTGTGGGCTGAGGGGCGGAAGGAAATCGAGGCTTAGCGAGGGAAATGTGAGATTGCTTGGTTGGGGACAGGGCTTCTGCTGCTCCTCGGGGGAGGCTCTGCTATTGTGGTGGTTAAAAATAGACTTTGGACTGGGTAGTTTTCTGTGGGAAGCTCTCTGGCTGGAGACAGGCACGTGAGGTGGCATCTAAGAGAGGGGGAATGGACAACAGCCTCTGACCTTCTTCACCTAAAGCTCTGGTTTTTTAATTTTTTTTTTTCAATAACTTTTCCTTTGGGGCATTGAAGGAGTGTCTCTGCTTTATTCCTAGACACTGCACACAGCCTCCAAGCCCCAAGCTGCATTCATGATGCCCAGATGCACCAAAGCTTTGCTGATCATTGTCACTGCACCCTGGGGACCGTGTCCCCATGGCTGAGGTGTCCCCCAGGTCCCACAACACCAGCAGGTACCCAGTGGGTTGAGTGGCTTGGGTGATGCTCCAGCCCCGTGCATGGGCTGGCAGAGTGGCTCCCTGCAAGCTGGATGGAATTACTCAGGGAAAAGATTATCTAAGATCCAGTGGATCTTATCTATGAACTTGTCTTTATTTTCCAGCAGCTGTCAGCACAGGAGGTACACCATCCACTGTGGGGGATTTTGGAGGGGAGGGAGAGGAACAACCCTGTGATATGGTCAGAGTAGTGGGAAATGATTTTACATCATTAGGTTTTACTGGGGGGGCTCTCATGGGCCCACCTGCTCATTTTCAGGAGCATTGGTTCCGTTGGGGCTGGAATCAGGATATCACACAGAGCTGTGGGGACACCCTTATGTGCAAGAGGAGGAAAAGTTCATTTCTTGCTCATTTTCCCTTTGGAAGATGAGTCCCATCAGCACCTGCACCCCAAAATCTTGTCCTGGATCCTGGCCACCCAGCTGAGTGCCCACTACTGAGCTGGCCCACTACTGAGTGCTTTGGGGCATCGTTTTTGAGAGTTTGGGCTGGCCAGTGGGACCCCTTACTGGGCAGCAGAAAAAGGCAAAAGGAGCCTTTTCTCTCCAGAAAAATGTTTTTTAAGCTGCAGGTGGACCCTGAAGTGCATCTGGGCAGGGAGTTAAAACATGCTGCTGCTGAGGCATTGGTTCAAGGCAGGTGGTTTGACTATAAAATTTGAGGCCAAAATGCTGCTCAATTAATATTTCAGTGGGATGGCCAGTAAATGAGAGGAACAAAGAATGTTTCCATTTCTATCTGGTTCAGACGGGCAGTCTGATTTAAGATCACAATAGCATAAATGTATAAATAGTACATGGAGTGCTGAGGAGCATGAAGAGCAGTCAGCTTCTCCCACCCCAGGGCTGTGATCAGGGGTCCAGAGGGGTGTGAAAGGCACAAGGCAGGTGAGCTCTGCTTTTGTTCCCCATGATTTTCTCTTCCTCAGCTCAGCCTCTGCATGCAGTTAAAGCTCTGCTGGGTCTTGAGGGCTGGGAAGGGTCCTCAAGGTGACAAAGGGAGGTCACTTGGTCACCAGCTTCAGGTCTCATCTGTGGAGTAGGAGGGAAATCAGCTCCTGTGCCTCTCTCATCCCGCTGTGCTCACACAGTAGGAGCGGGGACGATGCCCCTGCTCCCCTCCTGCCATCAGTCTGAGCCTGCTCGCTCTGCCCCGCTGCCCCTACAGCCAGTCAGCTAAAAACCCTTCCCAGTCTGAGCTGTTTTCTCTCTGCCCAGGGCAGGCAGGCTCCAGGCTCCCTCGGGAGCTGCCTGTGTGTGTGTCAGGAGCTGCCTGCCAGGAGCATCACCTCGGGGGGGACCGGGGGGTATCGCCTTGCTCGGCGACCTGCTCGTGACTCGGGGATCTCCTCTGGCACGGCACGCTTAGGTCAGGCGCTTTTCTGGGGGGGAGCAGGTGCCTGGGTTTCCTCATGTCATCCCTCATGGGATCGGGATGACCAGCTGGGGTTTTGAGTGGCATCGATCTTGCTGGAAACCCGGCAGCCTTGCAGGACTGGGACAGCCGGGGCTGGGATCTCCTTCCCCTGGAGCCAGGGCTTTGCTGCATGCCCTCCTGCTCTGGTTTTTCCTTCCCCCGTTGCTCTCTGGCGTGGTTTTCCCACACAGGTGGAGGTGGGGGGATGCAGGCAGGGATGGAGGGATTCAACTTGCTTCTCACAGCCTCCAGCAGACAGTGCTTTTCCCCGCTGAGTTTCGGATCACTTTGTGCCAGCCTGGCTGCGCTGCGCTGGGCGGAAGGGAAACATCTCTTTATTAGGGTTGTTTCCTTAAATAAAGCCATCAGAGCCAGCGCTGGGCAGGCTGTGCTGGCCATCCCATGACCGGTGTTTGCGCATTCGGGTTATTTACACCTCATTAGATGCTGGTTCCTCCCCACGCCTCTGGTTCAGCAAATCCCAGTGGCTTTGTTGTTGCTCCCTGACTCCTGCTTCACCGGGGAGTTGTTTTTTTATGGTCTCCTGCGCTTCTGCTGACAGTTTAAATTTCGTTTCTTCTTGAGGTCAGTAGCTTTGCTTTGACTTTCAGATTATTCTATGTGCTCCCCCCTCCCGGAGCAGGGGATGCCTCAACACACCTTGGTGGGAGAGGTGTCCCAGATCACTGCCAGCAGCTGGCTCTCACCTGCCATCCCAGCCTGGGTTTCCACTTGGCAAACCCCAGAAGTTCTTTATTTTTGTCTTCTCTTCTTCAATCTTGACTCAGTTTCCCGAATGACAGAGGCAGCAGGCACAGCCCTGCCCTGGGAGGAGTTTGGGAACTCATGCAGGTGGGTTAGGAGTCTGTCACCAGCCTGCTGCCTAGGTTGCCACCCCATGGCTTCTTCATGCCAACAAACCACCCCATTTTATATATTTATTTTTCTGTACTCTTGTGTCACCCAGGCAAGGGACTCAAGGCTATGGCCCCAGTTCTGGAGTGGGCTGATGGAACTTCCAAAGGGATCTGGCTGCTTAGAAAGGTGCCTGGAGCATGCTGCAGCCCTCAGGAAGCTGGGCTGGCAGGGGATGGCCCTTTCCAAAAAGCAGTTGCAGATTTGCTGCTTATTTCCATCGTGAGCTTATTTTCGTCTCCGCTTCCACCGCTCTGCCCGGGGATGCTGTCTGTGGCATGATAAGTTATTTCAAGAAGTGGGGCAGAGCTGTTGGTATGGAGGGGAGTGCAGGCATCCAGATTAAAGGTAAATCTACACAGATAATTGGGAGCCTGCTTCCTGCAGAAATCAGGTGAATCACGGGCGGGAATGGCTCTGCAGTCCCAGGGGCTGCCCTTAAACCACCCCAGTGACTGCCAGGCTGTGCTGTTGGATCCTGGCCGGGGGCTCCTGGCTGTGCTCCGGGCAGGGGGGGTTGGATGTGTGGCACAGGGTTAGTAATCCCCGCCGCCGCCTCCTCCTCAGACCTGCCAGATGTCTCTCCTCTAGGCTTCATTTTTATAAATTGGCCTTTTAAAGTCTGTCATCCCCATGCAGATGAAAGGAAGATGCTGTGATGCCTCTGCGTGCGCGTCTCCGAGCCTGAGCCCGGCTGCCATGCCTGGATCTCCTTGAGGCTTTTTGTTTGGGGCTTTATCTTTTTTGAAGTGCCTTTTTTTTTTCCTTCTTCTTCTTCTTTTTTTGTTTTCCCCTTAACCTCTCGGAGTCTGTTAGCTTGCCATCCCTTGGTTTCAAACAGGCAGACCCTGAGCACCAGTCCCTTCTGGAGAGAGAGATGGGGAGCTGTGTTTTCCCCCAAATTCATGGGAGGGAAAACAGGAGGGGCTTTCTCTTCCCCCCACAAGCCCCTTCCTGGTCTTTCCCTTTGCACCCTTTCCCTCTCCCTTGCTCTTGCTGTGACTGCTTGGATTGGCAACAGGAGACTCCTTTTCATCTCCCTTTTCTCCTGAGCCCAAATACTCCTGGCCCGTGGCTTGGTGCCAGGGCAGCTCCTGGGCCATGGCAGAGCTGGGGTTGTGAATTTTCAATTCAAAGGGCAGAGTCTTTAAATCCTCAGCTTGGTGATGAATGGATAATTAGGAATTTCATTTGCTGGGCGGGTAACAAACAGCTTTGCATTTTCTGCTGCTTTGCTGATGTCTCTTGGGGAAATTCAGACACTGCTCCTAAACTGCAGGGATGGGTTTTTTCCCATTTGGCATGGCTCCCTGCTCAGGTCTCTGGGAAAGCCCTGTGATGCTGGGGAGAGCTCTGCCAGGGATTTCTGCAGGGGCTGGAGCTCTGCTGGTGTTATGGGATGTGAGGAGCCAGTGCAGGTCCATAGGTAGCCTGTCCTCAATGCCTCCTTGGCACAGCCAGGGCACTGAGCAGCATCCCTGCCTTAAAGGTGGGGAAATGCCACATGTATGGTGTTTCTGTTGGGATTTTGTTGCCTGTGTGGGTTTCTCCCTGTTTGGGGTGTGTAGAATTATCCTGTCCCATCTTTCCCAACAGGGGTGGTTGAGAGCCACCTCTGGGATGGGGGTGCTCGCAGAGAACTCATCTCCATAGGGATGTGCTGAGGATATGGCAACCAGCTCCTGGCCACAGCTGCTGCTCTGGATCACAGCCTTCAGGGCTGGGTCCTGCCTGGGCTCTGGGGACTGCCATGGTTGGGGTCTGGAGGATCAGGAGCAGGTTATGGCAGTCCCCAGTCCCCGATGCCGTGGCTTGTGCCGTTCATCCGAGCAGTAATTAATTACTGGCCGTGTGAGCTGCTGGCGGGACACGGCGCGTGATTTATTAGCAGGAGTAATCCCTCGCCAGCAAAAGGGCTGCTCTGTGAATGGAGAGCAGCAAAATCCAGGGAAAGAGCTGCTCTGTGAATGGAGAGCAGCAAAACCCGGGAGAACTGTCCTGCCCTTCCAGAACTGGATCCCACAGGCACAATCCCTGTCTGGAGCAGGGCAGCCACAGGCAGCCTTGGGCTCGGTGGTTGAGGCAGCTGAGGTAGATTTGCCAAACTGCTGCCCTTGGAGTAGAGGAAAGAGGGGTGTCTGGACACAGGGACCAGGTATTTGGGGTCATGGGCTCAGCAGGGCCCCAGCCAAGGTCCACCAGCACCAGCAGCCATGATGAGCAATTTTGGCACTGGGAGGTGATTTTTGACATGCAGTCACTGCTGAAGTCTCCCAGGGGAGGCTGTTCATGCTGTCTAGAGCCAGGCAGAGATTTGAGAAGTGCAGCAGGAGCACCAAGCTGGACTGTACACATGCCCTGCCAGTCCCACAGCCACTGGGAGAAGGATCACTGTGGAGGTTGGGCAAAGTGGTGCTTCTCCCAAGGGCTCACAGGTCTGGTCTGCAGCTCCCACCAACTTCTGGTGTGCTCCTGGGTCTGGCTTCTGTTCCTTTTCCCCCTGTACCCCACCTACTCACTGGCCTCTGCTGAGGACCTGTCCTGGGTTATCCATTAGCTGATGCTCAGTGGGGAGGGCGAAATCCCAAAATTGGTGTGGCAAATGATGAGGGCAGAAATAGAGACTGGAGAAAGAGACGACCAGCTGCTGGGTGCAGAGAGAAGAGTGCTGCCCTGGGTGAATATTTCCAGGACTCCCAGTACTCCCTCCCTCTTTGGAGAGCTGTGCCATGCCCAGGCAGACACAGAGTGAGAGGAATCCTGCAGGCAAATCCCCCCAGGCTCCTCCACTCGGGGACTCCTTAGCGGTTTCATGAGAAATCAATAATGCTTTTGCATGGTCATAATCATAAAATAAGTACAATTTATGGCTGCTGGCAGGGCCAAGATTTTTTTTTCCTAGTAGATGAGGTGGGGAGAGAGCAACACACAGACACTTTGCCACAGCATTTTCCTTTGCACTGGAACTGCAGATCAGCTCTGACATCATGGCAAGGGGTGACCCCCATTTTGGGGGTCAGGGTGTGCTGTCCATGTCCCCATTTGGGGTGGGACAAAGTGGGTTGTCTGTGTCCCCATTTGGAGGGGGGGCACAGGGTGTGTTGTCCATGTCCCCATTTGGGGGGTGGACAGTGTGGGTTGTCCATGTCCCTGTTTTTGGGGGACAGTGTGGATGGTCTATGTCCCTGTTTTTGGGGGACAGTGTGGGCTGTTCATGTCCCTGTTTTTGGGGGACAGTGTGGGTTGTCCATGTCCCTGTTTTTGGGGGACAGGATGGGTTGTCCCTGTCCCTGATTTTGGGGGACAGTGTGGGTTGTCCCTGTCCCTGTTTTTGGGGGACAGGATGGGTTGTCCCTGTCCCTGTTTTTGGGGGACAGTGTGGATTGTCTATGTCCCTGTTTTTGGGGGACAGGGTGGCTCGTCCATGTCCCTGTTTTTGGGGGGACAGGGTGGCTCTTCCATGTCCCTGCCACACTCAGGCCGTGTCCTTGTCCCGCAGCCCGCCGGCAGGTGGAATGGGGCAGCCATGAACGGTGATGCCCTGTGCCAGGAGCCCTCCTCCCCACTCCCTGACTGGAGGGAGTTCTGCAAGCTGCACGCCCAGGCAGCCGCCGTGGACTTTGCCCAGAAGTTCTGCCAGTTCCTGAAGGAGAACCCCCACTACGACACCCCCGGGGCAGAGACCTCCTTCTCCCACCATTTCACCGCCAACTTCCTGGACATCTTCAGCCTGGAGGTCAGCCGGGTGTTCGTGTCTGACTCGCCTACCAAGTACAACATCGTGCCCTTCGTGGGGCTGCAGAACTGCCACGTCCCCTACGGGCGGGAGGTCACCCCGAGGAAGGAGGAAACATCCACGGAGTCTCTGGACAGCATGGACGCCCCGCTGGGCGCCAGCCGCTACCTGACCCCGGCCCAGCAGGTGCAGGCTCACAAGGTCTCCTCCTACGGGCAGTCCCGCAGCTCGGAGGACGTCTCCATCCACGCTGCTGCCAAGCCCAGGTTCAAGAAAGGCTTCTCCCTGAGGAACATGAGCCTGTGCGTGGTGGATGGGATGAAGGAGATGTGGCACCGCAAATCCTCTCCGGAGCCGGGCGCCGAGGCTGCGCTGGGCGGCCGCGGGAGAGCCGAGAGGGAGCCGTGGCCGGTGGGGGGCAAGGAGGCTGGGGACCCTCGGGAGAAATGGACACACAAGCTGCGCCTGTCCAAGGTGCCCTCGTCCAAGGTGGAGCTGGTGGACATCCAGAGGGAGGGGACGCTGCGCTACATGGTGGCCGATGACACGAACTGTGTGGGCAGCTCGCAGTGGCAGAAGTGCCGCCTCCTGCTCCGGAAAGCCGTCAAGGTGGAAGGAGAGAGGTTCCTCCTGGAGTTTTATGTCCCTCCAAAGGTAAGTCCTGGCTTTTGTCCACCGTTGTTTTAATGAGGAATTCAAGCAGCAAGTTGGGCTTTGCTTGGGGCTTTTTTTTGTTTCCACTGCCGAGCTGGGCTGAAATCCAGCTCTGGTCCAGAGGGAGATCTGGTGCTGTGTGGCTGAGGTGAGAATGGATGGGAAAATGTGCTTGAAACCCATCCAGCCTGCAGGCCAAAATGAACCTTGCACTGTTGGTGTTGGTCTGTGCCTCTCACCTTTTGAGAAAGTATAAAACATGAGTTTAAACTCAAGTGCATCTCTCTGGAGAGCAGCTCAGCATGGGTAGAGATGGTGGGCATTGCTCTGGGCTGGACTGGGGGCTTCCCCAGCCCAAGAATGGGGCCTGGCTGGAAGGAAACAACCCTATGTCCATGCTGCCCACTGGAGAGCCTATGGGAGAGCTGGAGAGGGACATCCAACAAAGGCATGGAGTGACAGGACAGGGGGGAATGGCTTTAAATTGGAAAAGAGCAGTGATAGGTGGGACATTGGGAAGAAATTGTTCCCTGTGAGGGTGCTGAGACCCTGGCACAGGTAGAGAAGCTGTGGCTGCCCCATCCCTACAAGGGTCCAAGGCCAGGATGGATGAGGCTTGGAGCAACCTGGTCTAGTGGAAGGTGCCCCTGCCCATGGCAGGGGGTGGAACAGGATTCCTTCCAACCCATTCCATGATTCTATGGATGGAGGATCTGATGAAGCCTGGCATGTCAGCTGCACCAAAGAGAAAATAAACTTGGGTTAAAATGGAACAACTGCTGCTCTTAAAACATTTAAGAGAGAGCTTGTAGAGGGATTCCTTTTTTAGTGTATCTTGATTTGCCTCTAAAAATCAATTTTGAGATTATTTTATGGCAATTTTTATGAACATTGTCTGCTCTCCTGTTATAATCACACCCCACTTTGGTTTACAGCTTTCTCCTCGCATCCCATCTTGCTTTCCATCTGGCAAATGTAAAAGTGGCACCAGTCTGGCACAGCTGGAAGAAAACTGCTTTTTTGCTTTAGCAGCCCACAGCTTTGTTTTCGCATAGACCCTACAAAAACTATGGCCACATCTAGAAACCTTTAAAGGGAAGAACCCTCCCGGAGAGGAGGGGGCTGGAATGAGATGATCTTTAAGGTCCTTTCCAACCCAAAGCATTCTGTGATTCTAAGACCCTTCTCTGGCTCAGGGGTGAATTATCACCTTGTTTCCTTTCCTCTCAAAGCAGCTGCTGCTTCCTTTCTGACCTTCTCCTGTGCAAACACCAAGATGGAAAAATTCCCCGGGGATGGGCAGAGCCTTGCACGGCTGAGACGTGTCTGCAGGCAGCACTGGGGCTCTGGGGCTGGCAGAAACGAAACATCCTGCAAGGGAAAAAGCAGTTTCTGTTCTGTCTTGGATTTATTTATTTTTATTTCCCAATAAAAATGGGAACTGAGCCCATTATTGGTAACTTGCAGCCAGGAGCTCCTTGCTGGCCTCATCCCACCCTCTGCACCCAAGGCACCAGGCACAGGTTTTGGTGACTAAATCTCATCTCTGCTTCCTGCAGCTGCAGTGCTCCAAATCCCAGAGCCCTGGAGGGGACCAGCCCTGGAGAGCAGCTCCACGAGCGCCTTTGTGGGGATTTGTTATAATTAAAACAAATATCTGGGGAATTTGGTGCTCAGCAAACACTTGGAGTGGGAGGCACCAGGTCTTGCCTCCCCACCGAGGCTCCGGCGGGTGCCAGGGGCCCTGGGGGAAATTCATTTTTCTTTATTTTAATGTAATTAAAATTCCCTGCATGGCTGAGGCTGCTGTGTCGTAGCTGCTTGGTTGAAATGCTGCTCCTGTGCTGGAGAAATGAGAAACATCCCCCATCAGATAGCACAGCTCTCTCCATCAGGAGAAGGTTGAAAATGGAGAGAAATTAAGTGGTGTTGGCAGAGCTGGCACATCAGCCTGCAGTGGAGCAAGGAGGGTGGTTTGGCAGTTAAAAGCACCTCCCTGTCTTCCACTGGGCCTCCTCTTGGTTTAATTCACAGAGCTCAGAGTTATCAGGCACGGGAGGGAAATCAATGCTGTTTATTCCCCCCCCGTAATAACCACACAGGCTGAGCTGATCTTGCCTCTGAGAGCCCTACTGCATTGTCCCCAGGGACAGTTTGATTCAATTGAGTGACTCTTTTTTTTTTTAATTCATTGATTTCTTTTCATTTATTTTCTCTGGTTTGTTTTTTTTTTTCTCCTTTTCTCAGGCTTCCAAACCCAAGGTGAGCATCCCGCTGTCAGCCATCATCGAGGTGCGCACCACCATGCCCCTGGAGATGCCTGACAAAGACAACACCTTTGTCCTAAAGGTGAGAGCAGGCTGTGGATCCCTACAGGAACCCCCTCTGCACCTGCACCCTGCAGTGCAGCAGGCTCAGGCCCCAAAGAGATCGTTGCCTTGGCTTTCAGAGCTGAGATACCAACAGCACAAATGCTTCCCGCAGGATCCCTGCCTCCTCCAGCTGACACTGGGGTGTTTTGGGATCAAGCTGTTGGGCTTTCACCATGGGGTTTGGCTTCTCTGTGTCACCAGGAGATGGGTTAGATCAGTGACCTGAGACAACCTGCAAGGGAAAATGCTGCTTGGTGCAGCTGCCTGTGGTTTTGTGGCTGCTGCTGTCCTGGGCTGGTGATGTGTGGTGGCTGTTTCATTGACACAATGTGATGTGGTCTGGTTGATGAGGTGGCATCTGGTCAAAGGTTGGACTTGATGATCTTGGAGGTCTTTTCCAGTCTTAGTGATTCTATGGGAACAGCTCTGTGGGGCCAATGAGACCCTGGGGATCAACCACGAGTCTGGGGGCATGAGCAGAGAGTGAAAAGTCTCTTCAGAATTTTCCATATCATGCAATTAATTAGCTCAGTGCTGCCTCCTGTTCTGCTGGAAGACCACAGCCTGTCAAGGCAGATCAGGGCTGAATTTTGCAGGGTCTTGGACACCATGATGGTGATGGACCATTGGATTTTGAGCATTTCTATGTTCTACCTCTTCTAAACAAACACCTCTCACCCTGATGCTTCCCCCCCAGAGTGTGTGGCAAAGCAGAGTGGAGAGGCTGGGCCTCCCAGCTGAATGAACCTGCTTGAAAGCTTAGAAAACTATGAAAGGAAAAGAGGGGGGAAATTGAGCCTGGCTTTGTGAAAGCTCCCAAGCCTTGAAATCCACCTGGCTCCAGCACATATTCCCAGGGGAAATTTCTTTCCATCAAATCCAGCACCTTGTCAAGATCACACAACTTCTCCTGGCACCTTCCCTTCCCCAAAGGCTTCTTGCTCTTCAGCCTCAGCAGTGGTCAGTGTCCACCATGGGCACAGAGGCTCATTCAGCTGTTGTTTTCTGTGCCTCAAAGGCCAACCTCAAGTGTCTTCTGTTTTCCAGACTAACCAGCCCAAGGTCCTCCTTGCTTTCCTTGCAGGCTCTGGAGATGGAACACCCCAAAGTGTACAGGGGCTGTGGTCCAGAGCAGATGGGAAGGATTGCTTCTCCTTTCTTCTTCCTCTCTGTCCAGCCCAAGCTGATGCAGTTGCTTTCCTCATGCCACGACAATGATGATGTTGACTCACGCTCAGCCTGTGGGCTGCTGTAACTCTGGGATGATTTTTGCAGAACTGCTCCCAAGTCGTGGTTCCCCAGCCCACACACGCACAGCAAACACTGTGAACCCAGGGCTCACCCTGTCCTTGAGCTGGAGGCTGGTTTCAGCTTTTTCTTCCACTTCAGCTTTGACAAGTTCATTTGAATTCTTGCCTGCTCCTCCAACACACTTGCAGTGTGATGTAATCCATTAATTGGTGAGGTATCCTTGCATCCTTTTGTCCTCATCACTGAGGAGCATGCACAGAGAGCTTTTGGTGGGAAGGAGCTGCTGAGCACATCCCTCAGCTTGGACCCCTGGCCATTGATAACCAGCCATCATCAGCAATCAGTCTTTGCTCTTGGAATATGGCTCAGCAACTACTTCTTGTCACGTTTTCTAGATCCCCTTACAAGCCCCACCTCAAATGTGTCACATCAGTGTCCAAAGCGTGTTCAACACCCAGGATGTGCCACTGCTTGTCCCCATCCCAGGGGCTGTCACAAGCATGAGCAGATGGGCTTGGTCATGACAGATCCCTCTGGGGGATTTCAGCTCTGGGAAGCCTCCTGGGTGCCTGTCAGGGTTGGTTTCTCTTCCTCCAGGGCTGCTGGAGGAAAATTCTGCACTTGCCCTCTTCCCATCTTCTGAAGCCAGACATGCTCTCTCCACTCTCATTGCTAACAGCTTGGTGACTGCTCCAGCCATTCCTTTAATGCCCTTCTGGAATGCTCCAAACCCTGCCAGCTGGAAAACACCTGCTTTACCAGGTACCTCCTGCTCCTGCCCTGTCCTGGCTCTCACCCTGCCACAGGGGAATTGATCACAATCGATCCTTTGAGTGAGCTGAGGCAGCAAGCACGGCATGGAGCACCAGCCAGGCTTTGCTCTCCCCTCCCAGCTGTTGACACAGGATGCTGTTCTCCTTTTCTCACTATTATTTGTGGCTCATTTTCTGCCTGGGTCCTTCTTGCTGGGACATCTTTCTGCTCTCCCATTCCCCCTTTGCTGGCTGGACTTGCAGAGGGGGTGAAACACCCTCAGTGCTGGGGTACAGGTTAGGTGGGCAAGCTGGGTGCTGTGATTTCCCTTCCTGTGTGATGTGGAGGCCAATCTCAACCTTCACACACAACACTCAGGTTATGATGGCTGGAAAAGCCCCTGCCTTGTTTGGGGAGGCCACACTGAAATAGTTTCTGCCAGACTGCCTAAAAATGAGCAGCCAGCGTGTCCCCAGAGCCCATCAGACACCAAGCACATGCAGTTTTTTCCATTGCACAAGCAGGTGCTTGCAAAATACCCAAGCCCTGCACGTGCTTTGCTTGCTGTCATGCTCTGCATGAGTGAGCAGCCCCATCTCCCACGTCAGCTTCATGCCTTGCCCTCAAAAAGCCAGAGAAGATCCTTTCTTAAGTTAAGGAAACTGGGGAGGGGGATCTTTGCTACTCCCCTCCACCTCTGCTCAGAACAGGGTCCAGGTCACTGCTCAGCCCCAGCCAGGACTCTGCTCCCTGCCCTCCCTGCTTATTTTCAGGACAGTGATTCAGTTGTTTGTGATTAATTGAATTTGCTTGGAGGTTGTCTCAGCTGGCAATGCGACACCCTCTCGGAGTCAGGGCTGCTCTGCCACCTCGGGAACACGATGTTTAAGGCTCCATGAGGGATGCAGGGAAACCTGCCAGAGGCACACACCATCCCATGGCATCTGAGTCCACTGATGTGGAGCTTCTGGGTTCTGCCTGGCCCCACAAAGGCACAGCTCCTTTGGGCTGGACACTTTGGAGGCTCTTTTGCCTCCTAATTTTTATTTATTATTTTTTTTTCCTGTGAGAGTGGGTTTCTCTCCCACTCTGTTGCAATCAGAAGTCAGAAGCCTCATGGAACAGCAGGCAGAAAAGATAATGGAGGAGAGGTTCAAAACTCCTGGGGTCTGGCAGGGTTTTGGAGCAGAGAGCAGCATGGCTTCTCCTGCACCTGTGCAGAATTAGTTTTGGGGGGACACAGAGGTACCCCAGGGGTGAGGGATGCTGTCTGTGCTTGGGCATAGTGCCATGTACCTCGATGCTGCCAGCCAGGTGTGTTTTTTCCATGGAAGCTGTAAAAACCTTGTAAAAAAACCTTGTCATGTATTTGCTGATAACAGTGGGGGTGGGGTTTTCCTCTGAGCTCCAGATTTGGTCAGGGGTCATCTGGGATGCCTCTCTGTGGGTCAGCCCTTGGAACTTCTGTGCTGGGATGGGGTGAGACATTGATCCTCTGGGTCATTTCTCAGCACCCCTGTGCTGGGATGGGGTGGGACAGTGATCCTCTGGGTCACTCCTTGGTGTACTGGGGTGGGACACTGATCCCCTGGGTCACCTCTCAGCACCCCTGTGCTGGGATGGGGTGGGACACTGATCCTCTGGGTCACCCCTTGGCATGTGCCTGGATGGGGTGGGACACTGATCCTCTCCTGCCCAGCTCAGGTGCTGTTCAGGGGGTCTGGCTGGGTTGTGGGGTGTGTTTTGCCTCAAGGTGGGGGGCAGCACCCCAGCACAGCTGACTCCATCCCACATGGCCTGCAGGTGGAGAATGGGGCTGAGTACATCCTGGAGACCATCGACTCCCTGCAGAAGCACTCGTGGGTGGCTGATATCCAGGACTGCATTGACCCTGGGTAAGGATTGCTGGGGAAGGGGCTCTGTGGGGCCAAGCTGTGGTGCCTGAGCACAGGCTGTTACCCAGATGCCATTTTTGCTGCTTGGGTTGTTACAGGAAGTGCCTAACTCACACCAGCAGAGGTCTGGAGGCAGAGTTAGCAGCCTGTGTCTGCCAGGGGTGCAAAGCACTGGCCACCTTTTCACCCTTCTCTGTCCCACATCCCCTCAGCCTGGCAGAGGCAGGTGACCTGGGAATGCAGCCCCAAAGCAGGAAGCTCCTAACACCCACATTTTATACCATATTTGAACTATTTTCCATGGGTTTTTTTCCAGCTTAGCATCCATTATATATTTAAGATTCTTCTGGTTTAATTGATTTATTTGTTTTTCTATCACAGTGGCATCAGTGTTGTCACTGGAGTCAAAACTCAGCCAAAACTTCTCATCTGCTGTTTCATGGCAGCACATGGAGCAAGTTGTGTTAGGGAGGTTTGTGTGCCTGGTGCTGCTGTCCTTCACCTGGCTCAGACAGGCCCAGCCTCCAGGGAAACCCTGGCACTGCCTTTCTTGGCACAGTTTTGGAAAAAACAGGTGCCCATGCTTGTAAGCAGTGAAAACATCAAATAACAGAGGCTTGGAGAGGCTCCTGCTCCCTCCAGGCTGCCTTTACCCCCTCCTGCTAGAGAGAGGCATTTGGTCACCATGGAGGCTGCTTCTCACAGAGAGGATGTACTGATGCACTCCAGATCTTTGCTCCTTTTGCTGTTTTCTGAAATCTACAATACGTTGGCATGGATTGCCCAGAGAAGCTGTGGCTGCCCCATCCCTGGAAATGTCCAACACCAGGATGGACAGGGCTTGGAGCAACGTGGGCTAAGTTGAAGATGTCCCTGCCCATGGTAGGGGGGTGGAACGAGACGAGCTTTAAATTCCCTTCCAACCCACACCACTCTGTGATTCTGTAACTCGAGAAGCACTGCTGAGGCTGAGCTGCTGATGTGAGGCTGGGAAAAGGCCTTTTTCCCCTCACTCCATGTTTCAGTGCTGGTTTTCCAGCTGGAGTTGAGCACCACGGCCGTGCTCCCCTCGAGCCGCCGGCATCCCCGCGCCAGCCCCGGCTGTGCCCCTGGCAGCCTCCCAGCCCTTGCTGTTTGCTTAGCACCCAGCGCCGGCCCGCTCTGGCCTCCGGACGTGACTGTAAAGCAAATAATAATGAACTCCAGAGCAAATAATAATGAGCTGTTTAATACACCGACACACACGCACACGCTGGGTGCCAAGAGCGCATTCTCAATCAGCTCCCGATGCTTTTGCCAAGGGCTGCGTGCTGGAGCCGCTGCGTGAGCGCCCAGCCGCGGCTTTTTCTGCAGAGCGCTGTTGGTTTTGGTTTCCTTCCTCCCTTCTTGTTTTTAACTGGCTGCAGCTGAATGACTCCCAGTGGCTGATTCACTCACTGGCCACTAAATAACTCAGCAGCTCACGGGGAGCTGTTGCCACCGACGCAGCCGCTTCCCCGCTGCCTGTGCCCACGTGGCCCGTGTGAAGCAAGAGCAGCCGAGTGCTGTGGGCAGCTCTGGACTCTTGCTGGTGGCTGGGATAAAAATAGGATGTGGAGCAAGTCGGGTGATTGTGCAAGAAGGGTGCTGAAGTGCACGGGGAGGGCTGGTAACAGGGATGCTCTGAGTGGCTCCCTGGCTCTATTCCCACTTGCTGTCCTGCTCCAGGCCTCCTGACTTAGTGTGTTATGTCTTTTAGGGATGTAATTCCTGTGGGTGGGTAATTCCCTTTGCAGAGGGTGAAAGTGAAAGCGCCCTCGGGTGAAGTTGGTGGTGGGAGGGTGTGTGGGTGCACAGCAAAGCACTGAGAGTCAAGGTGAAAGCTTTCCTTCCAAACCCACAAGGCTGCAGCAAAATCCTGCAGCTGGAACCGACAGGCATGACCTGTGCAGTGTGGGTTTTCAAGGGTTTAATCCCTCCCATGCTGGTTTCTCACCCTGAGAAAGTCATGTTTGGTGGCTGCTCTGCCTCTCAAAGCTCTTGGTGCAGTGGCAACCTCTTGGGAAGAATTCAGGAGCAATAGGATGTGCTCTTGGATCACACTGGAATTTTGTTTGGCCAAGTCCCCATTCCATGCCAGTGAGCAGAGGTGCCACATGTGTGTTTCTCTGTCTGTGCTTTCCTCCAGGGACAGTGGGGACGACATTGAGCTGGTGTCCTGTGCACAGGGAGCCTGTCTGCCAGGCAGGACAACCTCGTCCAGCTGCGAGTTCCTGAATGACGGTAAGGAGCTACATCTGGGTAAGTCTGGGAGGCCCTCAGAGCTATAACCTAGACCTCAGGTGTCTCTGAGATCCAGGAGTATCCAACAGAGTTGCCTGCAGAGCAAGGCAGCCCCCAGCTTTGCCCAGTGGTGGTGTGTGATCCTGACCCACAAACTCATCCCTCTGCAATTTCCCTTCCAGAGGCACCCAGGCCACCAGACAGATGTGCCCTGCCCAGCGCTCACAACACTGCCATGGCCACTGCTGCCCCCGTGCCCCAGGGCCGGGGCAGGGACTCCCTGGGGGAGCTCCTCACCCACGTCCCACTGGAAAACTTCCTGCAGACGCTGGAATCCTCCCCAGCTGCTGGTGGGCATCTCACAGGTACTGGGATGCAGGAGGCAGCCCCAGCATCTCACTCTGGAGGGGGGAGGAGGGGGCAGGAGGAGCAGGGGGGATGTTCGGGTGCTCCCTAAAAACCTGCTATCCCTGTGGGCAGGGGAGGACAGCGAGGCCGAGGCTGAGATCAACCTGTCTGACTTCCCCTGGTTCCACGGGACTCTGTCACGGATCAAGGCAGCCCAGCTGGTGCTCTTCGGGGGCGCCCGCAGCCACGGATTGTTCGTCATCCGGCAGAGTGAGACACGGCCCGGGGAGTATGTGCTGACCTTCAACTTCCAGGGCAAAGCCAAGGTGGGTGTCCTCTGCTTCTCCGTGTCCTCTGCTTCTCTGTGAATGTTACTGCCAGCCCTGCCTGGCACCTCAGGTTTCTTCTTGCTCTGTGGGTGACCCCAAAGGCAGCAGCTCTGCAGGGGGCATCCCTCAGGACCCCCTGCCCTTGTGCCCCAAGACCCCTCTGCATCCTGCCCAGCCCCTTCTACACTTTCCCAGCTGGATCAGTGCCTGTCACGTGAGCATATGGATAAATACCCCATGGGGGCTCAGTGTAGCCTGGCACACCTTTGCCTGCCCTCTCCTTGTCTGTTCTGTGTCCTGAAGTACAGATACACTGTGAAAAACCAACCACAAGCAGGTTTTTTGCTGGGCCCCTTTTCTATTAGAGATTGCCTGTTCTTGTCACCTTGCAAGAAGCAGTTCAGGTGGGCTAAAGGCTACCCCAGGATCAGAGCTTCAGCCACCCCTGGTTGTACCCAGACACCCTCCTCTGTGTGTTTCCTTATGGTGTTCATCCCCAGGAGGGGTCAAACTTCTCCTGGGGCTGCAGCAAGTGGGGTTTTACAGGAAACACCCTGCAGCAGGGTAAACACAAAAGAGGGTGGTGAGGGGTTAGGAGCAAACCTCCCTTGGCTGATGGTGGTGGCTCCTGCAGATTGCAAGGGTGGGTCTCACCCTGACGACCCCCAGCTCACCCCCTGCCCCTTGCACTTGCAGCACCTGCGCCTGTCGCTGAACGAGAGCGGGCAGTGCCACGTGCAGCACCTCTGGTTCCAGACCATCTTCGACATGCTGCGCCACTTCCACACACACCCCATCCCGCTGGAGTCGGGCGGTGCAGCCGACATCACCCTCCGCAGCTACGTGGTGGCCCAGAGCCCGCAGCCAGGTGGGTGCCAGGGCTGGGCAGGGATGGGTGGGAGCTGGGATGGACCTAAAAGGGACAAATCCATGGGATTCCCTCCCTAAAGCAGTGCCCTGCTGATGTGTGTGGCTCTGGAGATGTGCCAGGGTGGGTGTTAAGGTGGGCATTGAGGACCACACAGCAGCAGGGCTGTGTCGGTGTGACCCCCTGTCCCTGGCTGTGGGTGTCAGTCCCCTGGCTCAGGCAGGAGAGGAGCAGAGAAGTCTGCAAGGCTCGGAGCATCCTGCTATGCTGGGAGAGAGTGGGAAGGAGGGTTGGAGAAGAACAAGGATGGAGAAGGGGGTGTGGGAAGGTACCAGAGAGGGAGAGGGTGAGCCCACAGGCAGCACATGGGGGTCAAGCTCCTGTTTCCCTTGCAGACACCGGGCCCCCACCACCCCTCGTGCCGCAGCCACCGGGCTGCCGGGTCGACCTGCCACCTCCACACTACTTCTGCAGCACAGCACCCACGGGCCCGCCGGTGCCACCACCCACTGAGGGGGTGGCCGTGGCCCCCACTGTCCCAGTCCCTGCACCCTACCACCGCCTGGAGGGTGCCCTGGGCCCCCGGAGCCGCAGCGACAGCACCGAGCGCCGGCCGGAGCCCGCTGCCACCAGTGCCGAGGACTACCACGAGGCTGACAGTGCCCGGAGCCGGACCCGGGCTGTGGAAAACCAGTACTCCTTCTACTGAGCCCCCCCGTGCTGGGGGCTGCATGGTGGGGGGAGCAGGGCAGCTGTGCCCCTCCCTGCTGCACCGGCCTCACCACCTCCTCCTGCCACCACCAGCGAGCCAGCCAGGATGTCCTCCTCACTCCCTGCTGCTTTCGGGAGCTGTGTCAGCGGTGGGCAATGTCCCAGCTGGACCTGGCACCAACCCCAGGGTTGGGGCAGTGCTGGGGGTGTGGGAGGCTGAAAGAGTCAGTGCCATTTTAGAGCTTGCAGCCTCTTCTCCTTCCCTCTGGACCAAGAGCTCTGCCAGGGCTGAGCTGGGCTCCCTGCATCTCCTCCTGGGTATGACCATCGTGGGATGGCACCCAAAGCTGTGACAGGCTCCATCCTCCAGCCAAAGCACCTTGGCATGTCCCCTCTGGGGCAAGAGCCCAGCATGGCCAACATCCTTCTGGCACCATTGCCCTGCAAACCAGCTGCCAAGGGACTCTGGCATTTTGGGACGAGCATGGAAATGTCAGATCTCCATGCAGAGACTCTTCTCGCACATGTGGATCACTGAGAGGGCACTGCTGCAGAGGCCTGAGGGTTTATCTGGGCTGGCTTTTGGGCTCCCTCTGGGGCATGTGTTTCCTACCCTCTGACAGAAGATTTTTGTCCAAAGCTTAATGAATTGCATTCAAGGAAGGGTTTTCCTGCTGTCCTGCCTTTTCTGTTCCTTTGTTTCCTTTCACTCCTTGCTGTACCAACAGCAAATCCCTGGATAACCCTTTCTTCCTCCCTCTCTTCCTTGATTTTTCAAAAGCTAAGCTCTCCACAAGGGTATCAGCCTTCTGCCTGCTCTCTGCCACAGCTGGGCAATACTTTCCATTGCTCAAGGCAAACCTTGGAAAATAGGACAACACCTCCTATATGTATCAGTCTTTGGTCATTTGGGATGTGTCGGGGGGTCAGGCAGAGGCCAGGGGCTGTGTCCAGAGGTGAGGGACAGCTTGCCTTGCAGGTAAAAGCAGGTATTCCTTGCAGGTAAGAGCAGGAATAAAAACACTACATCGACCCTTTTCCAACAGGTCATGGAAGCCCTGAGGATGGTTTTACAGACCAGGGTTTGTGCCTCATTGTGGGCTGGGAGACCCTCCAGAAGGGCAGCTTTGCTTGCAGACAAAGTGTTTGCACGTCCCCCTTTGGTCTGGCTGACACAGCTTGTCTTACCCAGCACCAGGACTCCTGGCTGCTTGTGTGGCAGTGACAGGAGTGACAGTGCTCACAGGACCTGAGCCAGGTGGCTTTGGAGAGTCTGGACAGGTCTCCAGGTAGAGCAGACCCCACCACACCCAGCTAGAAGTTACCTCTTACTTCAAAGAGGTACAAGCCAAGCCACAACCTCAAAAAAAAACCCCTTGAATTTGCCTGGAATTGGGTTGGGCCAAATTTTTATTTATTAGGTGCCTTCTTTCCTGAGCTAGCAAAGCATGTCCCCAGTGCTTGACTCACATGTGCCTCCTGCTTCAAGAGGACAGGGGAGGTGTCTCCAAGGCTCCTTGCCTCCTCCTGTGATGTGAAAGCTGCCTTTCTGGCCTGTGGATGTGTGAGACGAGGCTTGCTGGGTCCCATTCCTGCAGCAAATGCCACCATCTCCCCAGACACATGGCCCTTCAGAGGGCAGCAGGAGCAGTTTGCTCTGTTAGGGGTATTTCTCCTTCCTCAGCCAAGCTAAAACACAGCTGAGGAGCAGGGAGAGGCTGGATGCTTGTGGTTGATGGGTTTAACACACATGGTGAGTGAGGGGAGATCTTCAGATTTGACACAGACATCATCACCCTGATTCTTCCCTGAGGCCCCAAAGGTGGGATCCCGAAGGCTGGATGGGAGCACTGCCTTACAGACCTTCAGATATTGGCTTTGTTTCTCATTTTCTGTGTCACAGGATAGGAAAAGGAGGGGGAAGCAATGATCTGCAAGCAAAAGATGTTAATTTGTAAATAGGGAAGAGTCTGGAAGAGTTTACTGTTGTGTAGAATAAATTAATTTTATTTAAAAAAAGAAAGGGGAGGGGGGGACTTGTTAAACAAATTGAGAACTCGACTTCCGGTTTTAAAATAAAATCACTTGCAAAAACAACAGCATGTGACCAAGAGCTTGGGGCTTTGCTGGATTTGCTACATAAAAAAAAAAAAAAAAAAAAAGGAAAAAGAGAAGGAGGATGCTGTCATGTCTCATGTGTGCAGACCTCGTTGCTGTCTCCAGGCAGTTGGGGCCAGGCAGGGTCTGTCTCTGCCTGCTGGAGTGCACTGAGAAGAGAGGAGGAAGGGAGCAGAGTTCTCTGCTGAGCAGAGGGAGGAGGAGGGTGGGTCTAGGCTGTACAGGACAGGGTTTCCTCTCCTCCCAGTCTGTTATTTACTTTGTCTGGTTAGTCAGTAGTACAAGTCAGAATGGTCCATCCCCCAAGCAGGAGAATAATTGGGAATGAGCAGCCCTGGGCTGTGAAGGTGCCCCTCCCTTGCTAAAGGCCTGTGCTAGCATCTCCCAGCAGCTCCCCATGGCCTGTCATTCCCCCTCCTCTGCCTTCATCTCTCCAGGGAGACTGTGCCTCATGCTCTGACGTTGTATGTCTTTTTAGTGTGCTCTTTTTTGCTGAGAATCCCCTGGGAAAACTGGAGCATTGTCCCAGACTGTACTGTGACAGCTAAGCAGTGACAGACGCAGCTAACACATGGCTTTTGGGGGGGTGGAGGGAGCTGCTCAGCTTGGTAACCAGGCCATGGTTGTGTCATGATCCATTCACAAAAACATTCCCTCCCCAAAAGTCACCAGAGCCTTTTCACCGCTCCTGGAGAGCTCATCCATCAGGAGCTGGGCAGCTGGGGAGGTGACACTGAGGGCCGTGCCTTCGGGACAGCTGCTCCTCCTGCCTCACAGAAAGCCGTTCACACCTCAGCTTATTAGCAAATTGACTAATTACAGCATCGGCCTTGCTGGAAAACATCCCTTTCCTTTCACAGGGTGGCTGGAAGGGCAGGGGCAGGACAAAACAGCATCGACCGCAGAGATTTGATGGTGAAACAAGGGGACAGCAGCCTCAGCGTGTGGGCTGGATTCCATGCCAGCCCTCTGCCCGGGGCTGGAGAAGGACTGGGCTGCGGGAATGCTGGACTGGGATGCTGGTGCTGAGCTGTGCCCTGGCACATTGCACGAACAGGACAAAAATGCAAAGTGATTTCAGCAGCGCAGCTGCCCACGTTTCACGTGGATGTTGGAGCTCCATGGCTGCTCCTGCCTGACGTGCAGGGTCTGTCTCAGCAAAGGACTGCAGTGCTTCCAGAAGGATCCCTTTGGCAGGAGAACTCCTCAGAAACACAAATGAGCTTCTTTGATTAAGATCAGGGGGCTGAGTTTTGTTGTTTGGTTCAAACTGACCTATGAAAACACTACCCCGTTCTAATGCAAATATGCTGACCCCAGTAAGCCCAGGTCTGACCAGATCCCAGCCCAGCACTCTGATTTTGTGGGCTTTGCATTTTGATGAAATACTTTCTATTTTTGTATGTATAAGTAACTGTCTTGCTCCCCCCCCCCCCCAGATTTTTTAAAAGTAAATCGTGCAGAATACATCAAGAGTCTGCACCAACTCCCTCAATGCATATTTCGAGAGTGAGATGTTCCCAGGTCTCTTTCCCCACAGCTTGCCAGGGCTCTGCTGGATGACAGGCAGCTGCCTGTTCGTTTCCTGTGGCTGGAACGAGCCACGTTCTGGGCAAGTGAGTCCAGCTGCTCCCTGCAGCCCTCAGGCTGCCATCCTGCCTTCCTCCCATGGGGACTGGCAGCTCATCATTCACAGCCCTGCTGTGGGAAGCTGTGTGTTCGGAGAGGTGGCTGTGAGGAAGAAACAGGGTGAAACGTTAGGGATTAGCTGTGCTTAGGACTCAGCAGAGGAAACTCAAATCGGTTTGTGGCAATTCTGCTTTGTAAAACAGTCTGCGGTGACTGAGAGGGGACAGGGGACCTGCCGTGGCCTCTTGAACAGAGCTGGTGTCTCCCTGGCAGGGCTGAGTCCAGCCTGGCACTGGATGGTTTCTGTCCTGGTGGGCTGAAGACGACCCAAGGCTGGGAGAGCCGCAGGCACAGGAGCCAGGGAGCTGGCAGACAGTGTGGAGGAAGCTGTTTGCATTGCTCCAGCCAGGGCTGAGACTGCAAGGATGCCTTCCAGGACCAGCGGCCAGCTGGGAACTCAGCCAGCACTAAATTCACACCATTCTTTTACAAATCAGGTTGGTAAGACAAACACGAGACACAAACTAGTGTGATTTCCATAGCAACCTCAGCGGAGGTTGAAAAGTCTTTTGTAAACATAGGGCTGAACCTGAGGATCAGCTCCGATTTTCTCCACAGAAAGGGGAAGAGAATGGAGGCTTAATAAATTCAGGCCATACAAATGAACTATAAATCTCAGAAGGAGCCATTCCCTACCTCTCTGTTCCCCTTTCTATCACCCTCTCCACATGCACAGCATGAAGCTGTCTGAAATCCAGAGCCCAACTTCCCGGCTCTGGCTTATCTCCATAAACTGCACAAAGGTTTATGCCCCTCTTCCATTGCAGCTGACCTTTACTGGCTAATTCTGTGACGCACACACAGCCCCAGCACATGCCATGCCATTTCTGTAGGGCCACAGCAACTTGAAACGAAATTTGGCTTGCAGTGGAGAGGCCTGTACTGCAGCCAGCTCCGGCTCCTCTTCCCCGCCATGGCTTCCTCCAGCTCCATCAGGCAAACGTGGATTTGTACCAGCCCTCAGCTCGTCCAAGCGCTGTTCCTGCAAATCCCAGGTGTGAATGTGGATGCAAACAGCACGGCATCCCTCCCCCTGCTACCTGCCCGCATCTCCCAGCCGTGCTGTGGGGAGTGGTGCTGCCGTTCATCACTGTCAGCAGACAAAGCCCGCGGGCCGCGCTGGTTAATGACCAAAGTGACACGAACAGATGGCGCAGGCAGCCTGCCACGGGGGCACCAGGAAGTGCTGTATCGCTTACACCCTCACGGGGAAGGGATTTGGCAGGGCTGAGGGCGCCGGTGAAAAACACAACTGAATTTTCATCCCGCTCAGGCTCGGCCCGGACGGAGCGCGGCAGATGCCGGAGCTGCCTCGCTAATGCTGGGGACGGAGTGCAGCCCTGACAACGTGCCTGAGGGGACAGGGGACATCAGAGCTCAGCAAACACAGCCTGGGCAGGAACAGGATGCATGGCTACAGCTGGGACATGGGAGGAATGATGCAGGGAACGAGTTGTATCTGAGTTTTCGAGTGTCTTAGGGAGGTGTCAGAGGCTGGAGCCAGGCCCTCTGCAGTGGTGCTGAGCCATGGGATGAGAGGCTGGAGTACAGGCAGTTCCACCCAAAAACGAGACAGGGGCCTGTTGGAGTGAGGCCAGAGAAGACAAACCAGATGATTGGAGGATGGAGTACCTCTCCTACAAGGAAAAGCTGAGAGAATTGGGGATTGTTCAGACTGGAAAAGAGAAGGCTTCGGGGTGACTTAATTGTGGCTTTTCAGTACCCAAATGGACAGAAAGATGCAGAAGGACTTTGAACATGAATTTGTAGTGACAAATGGGGGAACTGCTTCAAATTGAATGAGTGGGTTTAGATGAGATATTAGGATTAAATTCTTTGCTGCAAAGGTGGTGTCACTCTAGCACAGACAGCCCAGAAAATCTTTGACTGCTGCATCTCTGGAAATGTTCAAGGCCAGGTAGGACAGAGCTCTGAGCAGCCTGGTCTAGCAGGTGGCATCCCTGCCCATGGCAGGGAGTTGGAAGATTTTAGGTCCCTTCCAACCCAAACCATCCTGTGATTCTATGAGGAAGAACTTCTTCACTGTGTGGGTGATCAAGCACTGGCACAGGATGCACAGAGAGGGAGTGGGATGTGCCCCCAAAGCCCTCTGGACACAGCCCTAAATGCCACGCTCAGGGGACCACGCTGGAGGCAGGGGGGTGGACTGGGTGACCCCACTGGCTCCTTTCCAACCTGAACCATCGTTCTGTGACTCTGTGCCTTCAAAGAATCCCACTGAGGGTGGCAGAGCACCAGGACAAGCTGCCCAGGAAGACCATGGAGTCTCCCTGTCCACCTGGACACGTTCCTGTGTCACCTGCTCTGGGTGACCCTGCCTTGCCAGGGGCATTGGGCTGGGTGAGAGAGAGCCCTTCCAACCATACAGTTTGGTGACTCTGCCTTCAGCCTCTGTCCAGGCTGCAGGGTACGGATATTAGGAAGGGGAATTTCGTCACAGAAAGGGTGATCAGATATTGGCACAGGCTGCCCAGTGAGGTGGTGGAGTCACCGTCCATGGAGGTGTTCAAGAAACACTTATAGCACACTGTGCTCTGGTTGACGCTATGGTGATAGGGCAGAAGTTGTTTTCGATGACCCTAGAAGTGTTTCCTCAGTGTCCCTCTCCCCTCACGGACCCGATCCCGTGGCTCTGTTTGCTCTGAGGGCCCCGCACGGGTGCCCCTCGCACGGAGGGTCCCTCAGAGAACTCCCGCCTCCCCCCGGCCCTCACCGCACCCACCATGACGGGGCCGCCCGCGTCGCGCGCCGTGACGTCACGGGGGGCGGGGCGCGGCCAGGGCCGGAACGTCGCGGCGCCCTCGGCCCCGCGGCCGCCCCGGCCCCGCAAGGAGCCGCAGCCGCTCGTCATCCCCCGGAGCGCGGCCGAGGAGCAGCGCCTCCGCCTCGAGCGCCTCATGAGGAACCCGGTGAGGGCACCCGCCGGGGCACGGCCCGGGGCGGCGGGAGAGGAGAGGGACGCCGAGACCCTCTCCCGGGGTCCGTGAGGGGAGAGCGACACCTAGACCCCCCACCCCACCCCCTGGGTCTGTGAGGGCAGAGGGACATCGAGCCCCCCACCCTCGGTGTCTGTGAGGGGAGAGGGACGCTGAGACCCTCTCGGTGTCTATGAGGGGAGAAGAACGCCGAGACCCCCACCTCTGGCTCTGTGAGAGGAGAGGGACTAACACCCCCTTTGCCCTCCTCTGGGGTCCGTGAGGGGAGAGGGACCAACCCGCCCTGTCTCCTCTCCGTGTCCGTAAGGGAAGAGGAACCGACACCCCCTCCCCGGGGTCTGTGAGGAGAGAGGGACCAGCCCCCCTTGGTCCTTCCCGGTTCCATGACGGGATCGACTCACGCCCCTTCCCTCCTTGCTGGGTCCTCAAGGGGAAAGGGACCGACCCCCCACACACCGTATTGCTGTGAGGGGAGAAGACCCGTCTTTTCTGGGATGCTGTGAGGAGAGAGACGCTTCTCTGGGAACCCAGGGGCCCCTCAGTGCTCTGCACGCTGGTCCTTCCTCTGTCCACTGCTTTTAATGCACGGGAGCATGACCCTGATCCTCTTAACTGCGTGTTTTGATTCTTTCCTGAGGAGGTTTTTGCCAGGAGGAGACTCTCACCCCCTGCTCTGTGTGTGCTGGAGCAGGCTGAGACTTCCCTGCACCACGTTCTTCCTCTGACCTTGCACCATGTGTTCTCCCTCCCCTGCTCTTCCTCATCCTCCAGCTCTGGCATGGAAGGTGCACAAACACCTTTCAGAGTTTCCCACACTGCTGGTGGTGAAATTATACTCAGGTCCTGCAAGTGCTTGGAGGTGCTGACATGCTTCCTTCTAGTTGCCATGCTGGAAAGAGGCACAGACACTCCTAATCCTGCTGGGGTTTGTTGACCTGCAGGCCTGAATGTGAGGGACAGAGAGGATCCCTTCTGATTCTCCCCTTCTGCCTGCTCCTGATCCCTGTGCATGAAGGAATTGCTGCAGCTGTGCTCCCTCTGAGATCTGTCAGTTGGTGGAAGAGGCTGTTGTCAGACATATCCCGCCTTTCAACAATGTGTTAAAATTGCAGGCTTTGCTCCTGGAGGATACTGATGGCTGGTTGGTTTGTTCTTGCAGGAAAAGACTGTACCAATTCCTGAAAAACTGAACGAATGGGCACCACGGCCTCCCCCGGAGTTCGTTAGAGATGTCATGGGTAAAGATTCTGCTCTTCAGATAACTCTGGGCTCAGCCACAGTTAACTTAGAAAAGTGTTTAGCAGGGAAGGACAGAGGTGGTTTTCTGCTGCTCGTTTTGCTGCAGAAAAGAGGTGTGAAATGTGCTTTGAGGGTTGATTTTTTTCAAGTTTTATTTGGTTCTCTGGTTCCACTTTTCTGCTGGCTGTCAGAATGTGGAGAGAACAAAGCCCGTGGCACTGCAGCACGTGGGCTGCCTGCAGTGCAATAAGCTGCTGCTCTGGCAATGACAAGTAAATGATGAGTAAATCTGTCCTCTCCATGGATCTGAGAGTGCTCTGGAAGATTGGCAGTATGAAGTCCTTCTTTTGACTGCTTTGAGTCTGAATCTCAGGCTGTGAGAAGCAGGCACATGCAGCAGGTGTGATTGTGTGTGCTCAGGTAGGGAGCTGGCAGGTGTGCCAGGACCCTGACCCAAGTAATCTGTCTACCTTCAGGGATTAAACGTAGTAGCTGTGGTATAAACTGGCTGCATGTAGCAGTTCTGTCTTTCTTTGAAACCTCCATCCGTTCTAGAGGTTGACTTGTTCTTATTTCAGAATAATTGATCTCAGACTCAAGTTTTTATATGCTTCTGAATAAAATCTGCTTATTGGAATGCTCTCACAGCTTTTTCAGATAGCTTTGCTGTGTGCTTGAGTTGAATTGTCTTGCTTTTCTGGGAGTACCTGACGTGCTGGGACTCTTGGTATCAAGAGCACCCCCGTTGCAGTCCCAGCTGCTGGGTTTTAATTAGGTGTCTTCTTTGAGGCTTGTATTCCTGTGCTTTCCCTTGAGAAAGGGAGACAGGGGAAGAGTAGAGCATAATGCTTAAAGTTCCTGCAGGGCTTCAACATGCAGGCTGATGCCAGGAAGAGAAAGCTGTAGGGATTTAATTTATGAAGAAACAGTTAAAATCTGTCTTGCATGGGAAAGTTCAATATCACCTTTTACCGCTTTTCTGTTGACCTTTATTTTGTGTTTGAGAAATGCTGAAAATTAGCTGGAAAGCAGCATCAGCAGGGTATTGTAACTCACCTCTGCCTTTAAGAGACTGGGGAGTGCATTTCATCCCCAGCCTACCCTGATGTGCAGCTCAGAGTGGGCTCTCCATGTGGGGGGTAACTGTAGCACCTGCAGTGACCCAAAAATGTGTGGGTTTGCAGCTCACTCTGGCTTTTGGTTGGGAGCTGAATTTAAAATGGTGACACACTTCATGTGCTGTTGGTAGATTTTCATCTGACGGTGCCCTTTCCTGTGTCCCATCCCTCAGCATCCAGCTGTAGTGATTTGTGAGCCTCTGTTTAGCTCCTTTCCTCACAGACTGAGCTCTTCCTTGTTGCAGGTTCCAGTGCTGGAGCTGGGAGTGGGGAATTCCACGTGTACCGGCATCTCCGTCGGCGAGAGTACCAGAGGCAAGATTTCATGGATGCCATGGCTGAGAAGGTCAGCACAGCTCTTTATAACTCCCCCCCTACCCCCAACTTGTTTGTTGTTTGTTGCAAATCTGTGTTTTCTTTGAAAGTCATGTACAAATAATTCCGTTCTGAGCCACCCCTTGTCAGAGGAGTCTGTAGGAGTGTGTGATCCGTGGTGTCTGTGTCAGTACTGAAACATTTGGTGCTTTGTGTCAGACATGCTCCATCTCCTGTGTTCCCTGGGGTCCTGGCACGCAGTAAGGCCTCATGGGAATGTGTGTGTTCTCAGGCTGACTTGAAAATGCTTTAAAAGCTAGAAATCCCTGATAACGCTGCCTTGCACAGAGAGAAACAAAGAGGGTGCCTGTGCACAGAGTCAAGATGTTTCTTTTAAGTCTTGATCGAGTAGAATGCCCCCTCTTTTAGAAAACATTATTGATATACTCTCTCTTGGCCGAGATGAGTCCATATGTTAATGTTTGTGTCCCCAGTTATTCATTTGTTTTTACTGAAACATTCATTAGGGCAGAAGCCCAACCTCCCTCATCTGCTCTGGTGAGGATTCCTCCCTCAGAAGGTTTCAATGTTTGGCTCAGGTTGCAGGTTAAAAATGCTGTCTGTACAGGAGTCATCCCTGGGAACGTGGCTTTGTATAAAGAAGCCAGACAAAATCTGGCAGAGCTCCCTTCTGTATTTTGCTAAAAGACTTCTCCCTAAAAGGACATGACTTTTAAAAGAAGTATTTTAATTTAGATTGTGACCAAAGTATGACATGTGATCAATTACAGCAAAGACTAGATGAGGAATTCCAGAAGAAACTGGAGAGGAATAAGATGATTGCAGAAGAGCAAACAGCAAAACGCAGAAGGAAGCGGTAAGGGCAGATTTTTCCCAGGAGGCTTGACATGGAAACCCTCACTCCCTGTGCCTCATCTGTAGCTGCATGCTCTAGATAAACACTGTCATTCTGTGTCTGCATCTATCAGCTGGGAAGTCTGGCTGTGGAAATTAAATTTGTCAATGTCAATGTTTGGTTTCCAAAGGTAGCTGTAAACCTGACAGGCTTTGCTGGGGTGGTTTCTTTTCTGTACCATTGCTTGCAGGATAACTTTGGACTGGTTGAGCTGCTTTTGCTGACACTGTGGTCTTGACTGCAACATGCCTAGCTGCATATTTGTTTTAACAGTGTCAGGAAAGGTTTGTGTCTATATCTGGCTTAAGTTCATGTCTGAATCACTTGATACCAAGCAGTTTCAGTGCAGAACTGGGTGCTGCTTCATGGGTAGACTGCTTCTGCCTACCCCATTGAAGTGTCTGGCAGGCCAAGTCTTATAAGTTAGGTGGAAATACTAAAAAAAATATCAAATCCATCTTTCTCTTAAATTTTAGACAAAATGAAACCATTACAAGATTGATGCTCTTGAGAAATAGCCTGAGCATTGTAGTGCAGTGACACAAGAATTTAAATCCCACTCTCTGTGTCCAGGATAGGTTTCAGGAATAGCAGGGAATCATGGCTCTGCTCTTTTCCCAGGGTCTGACCCTGAGCAGCCTCTCCCTTGCTGCTTTGCATGCTGTGACTGAGAGTTGCTGTGGAAAGGCCTGTGCAAAGTGACTCACTGCCATGTTAACACAAAAGTGCACAACACAAACACTGTTGCCATCTTAGTTTAATTTAATGTGGTCCAACAGATGGCCAGCAAGTCAGATCTGGCCTGCTGCCTCTTCCCTGGCTGAGATGGAGAACAACTGTTCCAACAGCAGATGCTGCCTAAACACCAACACCTCCTTGTCCCCCTGCTATGCTCTAATGGTGTGGCTTTGCCCTGCAGGAGCCCCTCTGATTTCCCTCACCACCCTTCTCTGCCCTGACCCAGCAGGAACAGTTCCTGGCTCTCTGTTTCAAGAGAATTCAGTTATGCTGTTGAGAGAGGAGCATGTGAATGCCAGGCTGCTCTACCTGTATCTGCCTTTGCTGGTCAAAGAGAGCTGGGTGGTATGAATTGAAATTCCCTCTTACCCCAGTGCTATTCCTAGGGCCTGAGAAAGTACAGCCAAAGAGGAAGGTCAGAGCATACTGCACTATTTTTATTTTCTTCAATTAAAATATGTATTACTGGTGATTTTTTTCCCCCATTTCAGTTTCTGCAGTCTGGGTTTTAAAACCATTTTCTTTTTGTGTTTATTAGGCTAGGTAGCTAAAGTGTGGGGGCAGTTTCATTTTTGTTCCATCTGTGTTCTTGGAGATTCTTGTGTATCATAGTTTTGGTTGCAGTGGAGTCATGAAAGACTTTAAAAAAATCCATTAATCTGAAAACAACATAGAAAACTTTCTCTTGATCGTGTGCTAAGTTTACTCTTGCTGGGTTTTCAGTTGAGGCCAAATTCAAATTGAACTTCTCTTCTGAAATTAGTTTTTCCAAGATGTCTGTAATATGTCCTTTATCAGTGTATGAATGTGCAGAAGCTTTTACAACATTGGATTTGCCAGAGAGTCTTTTCTCTTTGCTTTATAGCCAGAAGTTAAAAGAGAAGAAACTGCAAGCTAAGAAAAATAAACTTGAACAAAAGAAGCAGGAAAAAGGTCAGTGAAATTTAGTTTACTTTTCTCAGGACTTGGTTCTGTTCCCTTATTGAAGCTTGGAAGGTTTTGTTCCACCCCCCATCCCAAGCATTCTCAATACATGGATTAAAGCCTGAGCTTAAGCTTGTTATTTTAGCTAATGTTTCAAAATCCTCTTTGAAAGCCATCTATGTTGAGATTTAATCTTACAAATAACTTGGCTGTTTGTGAATATTTTCCATTTATTAGGGAGAATTTTGGACAGCAAACCCTGGAATCTGAGTTTGTGGATATTTTGCCCCAGCTATTCTGATGAACTGCAGATTCAGAACCTCAGCTGCTCAGAAAGGCAGGATTGTTCAAGGCTGTGCTTTTTTAAAGTGTATTTTGAATGTGTATGGGGAAACAGGTGGAAAAAAATGCACAGCTTGGGCAGCAGGAAACTGACTTTTAATTTTATGTGTAAGAAATTGAACCACCTTGGTACCATCTGTTCCACAGGACTCTTTTATTTCATAGAAATAAAGGTGAAAAACCTGACTTCCTCTGTTCTCCTGCAGTCTTGAAAATTGATGTTCAGCAATGTCAGTGTAACTGTTTGCTCAAACTTTTGCATACTTGTTGCTTCTTTACAGTGAGTATATTTTGGCTTACTCTTTCAAAGAGTTGTCCCTTGTGAATTAGCACACACATGGTTAATCTTAAAGTTACAGCAGTTTCTGCTAATTCTGCTGGAACAGTGACTTGCCTGACAGTTCTACCTTATTTGTGTTTTGCTTTTCAGAATTGGATCTGTTTCAACTGAACCACTGCCAGCCTCCCATGTAAACACGGGAGGACAAATTGTTAGGTTAATTTTACTTCTGACAGCAAGTGAATGTAGCAGAGTGAATTTTTTGGGTGTTTTGTTTTGGTCTTGTTATATATTTTTTTTTAAAGCTACTCATTTATGAATTGTAACTGGGAGGAGAATTTAAGTATGAGTCAGCATACTTCTGTTCATTTTCAGTGAGCAAACAGAATACCCATCCCTTGGGGAGTGGCTGGGAGACAGGAGAGCTGGAGCAGGGACTGGCACTGTGGTATGGGATTGCCCTGTACCAGTTGTGGGGCTGGAGTGGTTTTGTTTGGCACAAGTTCCTGAAAGACAGAATCCAAACTCCCTGGTCTTTGTAACAGTTCTTAACTCTTTACAGTCTGTGGTTCTCTATGTAAAATAATAACATCAGGAGGGAGAGAAGCCTCTCTGAGCCATTTTTAGTTTACTGAGAACAGCCTTTCCTTTTTTTTGGTTTTGCGTGCCTTGGGTTGTGATCTGAGAGGTTTTTTTCAAATAAATTAAAGTGTATTTGTTGGATATGGCAGGCAAACACTTGTCTTCCTTTTTGAATGAGTAAATTAAACCTCTGAATTGCCATGTTTCACTTTTGTTGTCGTAAAAACATTAAGAATAAGGGTTGGCACTGAATGAGGTCAGCTGTTGAGGTTGCATTAATGAACAAACTCCCCAAAAACGCTCAAAGTTCAGCACTTCACCACGCGGTGGCATCAGACCACTGAGCCTAAATCCTGCATGAACTGGTCAGGACACTGAGAGTGTGACTGGGCCTGAGGAACAGAAGAGAGCAGAAAAATTGCTCTTGGATTCAGGTCCCACTTCGTGCCATACCTCATTTTTATTACCGGTTATTTAATTTTTAGTAGATGTTTCCTGTTTTTTTAGCAGACACAAGTTTTCTGTGAAGGCATATCTTAATGAGTTTCTGTGCTTGCAGCATAGCAAACAGTCTGTAAAAGTTTATGGCACCTCGTGGGGTTTCTGTGAACTTGGATAGGTTGTAGGAATATTCTGAGTCTTGCCTGTGGCTTCCCAGTGCTCTGTGTGATCCTTCAAAGTTCATCCCAGCCTGCAGAGGTGAGATTGGGAATAAGATAACTAATCACCTCAGTGTTTGACTGTCTCTGTTTGAAGGAAATAATGTTCCAGAGGAGGTGGAGTTATTCAGTGATGGACTTGGTAACGTTGGAGATAAGGGAGTTCCCCAAGGGAGAGTTTGATATTCTGAGCTCCTCATCACTTGGTAGAATTAATAGAACCTGATTCGTGTTCCCTGAGTATCTGGGACTGCTTAGTTGTGAGATGCTTAACAAGGAAGACACGGGGGAATTTGTTAACAATCCTGCTAATTAGGCTGACCTAATCCACATTTGCTGAGCACCTGAGAGTGTTTTGTTGAGAACTGCTTGACAAGGAAGCCGGGTGGGACCACCTCACCCATTCATCCTGTTTGTGTTTGTAGAACCTGGGCAATCCCAAGAACAAGGCAGCAGCGAGGATGATGAAGAGGACAGCAAGGAGGAGGAAGAGAAGGAAGACGATGCTGAAGAGCCGAGTTTTGTGATGGGAAGAGGATGAGGCCTTCCAGGGACAGCTGGAAACACTGTTCATTGCTTTATATTCAGGAGCATGAAAGTCTTTCATCTCAGCCAAGCAGAACCCATTGGCGTACGTTACATCTGCTTAACGGGGCACGGCCTTCACGTCACAGGCCCGAGAGAAAATGATAGAGAAATGCCAAATAAGATATTTTTTTCTTAATTGCTTGTATAACTGCTGTGCAGTCTGCTCTAAGTTTGCTCTAAAGAGTCAGCCATAAGTCTCTATGACCCTAGAGTTCTTTCTAAAATGGCCCGGAGTGTTTTTCTGTCTGAAAGCTGAAACATAACTATTACCATTTAAGGGAAATATTACTGTGAAGGCTACGTATTCTACTTATCTTGAAGCTGGTAGCAGTGGGATACATGAATCTAGGGGAAGAGTTTAACCTGAAGTAGAAAAGTGGTCTGTAGCCAGACTCTCCTGCACTGTGAGTGTTCTGCATTTGGGGTTTTGTATGGGGTCATCTCTAACCCAAAGAAATCAGTTTATGTTGCTAGACAAGTTCTATAGATTTTTAATCAGGATCCCTTTTTTAATGCTAAAACTTTCCCTATTGCTTTTCTTCCATGTTTTCTAAATTAATAAAAGGGATGTGTTGGATTGTTCTGTCTTCTATTTTTCTTTTTGGAAGAGGATTTCAGTAAAATAAAGAGATGCTGCAGTGCTGCAGGAAGGGACAAAGAGATCAAGTGATGTGGCACACGTGAAAATGTGGAAAAAGGTGTTAGCTGCATGTCACTTTTTGCTTTTGAATTGGAACAATACCTTTTCCCAAAGATTGTGTGTAAAGCCTCTGAATCCTGTGGCAGAAAGGCTTGGAATGGAATCATCTTGCTTGTGCTCAGCTTCCTGTAATGACACCTGCCTTTCTCTCTGCTTGAGCGCTCTGCTTTGCACTTTGGATTCCCTGGTAGGAATCATAACATCTCTCTATATATTTACTTATTGGTGCTTAAAGCATATGCAGTGGTGGTTTTACTAGTAACTCTGGTTTTTGTCTCTTTGGTGTATCTTTAATTAGAAGTGCCTGCTGGCTTTCAGACGTGCTCATCCCAGAGCCTTGCATCCAGAATGCGGTGCTACTTCTTCTCAAGCCTTGATTAATGCCAAATTGTTTTAAGCAAAAACAGTAAAAAAGGAGAATCTCTTTTTAGATTTTGCCTTTGTTGAACAGGGCTGCCAGAAATCCTGCATTTTTTCTGAGCTGGCTTTATGTAATGGCTTCTCCATGGTATTACCGTGGTAGGCAGGAAGCAGATGCAACCAAGTGCAAGTGATGTTTGTGTTTAGTTTCCCTGTATATATCCGAGGGCTTCAGAGCTGGATGACTGCTGACCTGCCAGGTCCATATCCCCCCTGCCACCCAGGTTAGAGATCTGCATGGAACTGTTTTCTGCTCAGTCTCCACAGGGGCAGGTGCTGCAAGTTGTGGCAGTGTTTCATTCAGATGCATTTTCCCTGTGGAGAGATTAGTTATGAGCATTGCTTCACATGAATCCCCCTTAGGGCAGGCAAACCCTGTGGATACCGTGTTGTAAGATGAGCCACAAAAACGTGAGGGTTTTTTATGGGCAGAGAACTGAGAGTCTCAGAAATAAAGATGTTCTGCTCTGAGCTTGTCAGGCCTTTGAGCTGAGTAAGTGCTGTTCTGCATTAAGCAGAGCAGATGCTGCTGAGTGAGGACATGCTTCCCTCAGCCATGAGGAAGGTGAACTCGAGTTTGTCTTGGTGACTGAACAAATTCAGGTTGTGTGGCCTCATCCTGCCTCCCTAAGACGCCCACGCTGAATTATTCATGCTGTGTTTTCTGGGAATGCTGAGTTTGTAGGTGAAATCCATAAACAGCAAAGAGAGCAAGTTGGTGAAGGTGGCATCTGCCTCACGCTCTGTCTCGCCGGGGTGGCTGAGTGTAGCAGTAGGAGCTGCATTTGGTAGGTGTAGCTGTGAATTCCCATAAACACTCCGCCGTGTTGTGGTTGTTTGTGGCAGTACGAGCTCGTTGAGAATACAAAGCATTTCAAAGGGAGGTTTCAAGGGATGTTTCTTCGTTTAGAATAAAATGCAAATACTGTGTGACCTCAAAACGGGGAGAACGTCATCCGTGGAGTAAAAAAGGGGAAGTGCTCCTGTGCATAGTAAAATCAGGAACAACTCTACAACTGCTTCCTATTCCAAATGCGGCACCAACAAAGCAGTAATAACTTACAGCCTTGAAACTGCCAAGGAGTTTGACCTGCTTACACTAAATTCGTGCTCTGGGTTCTTTTCTAGAGGAGTCCCTCTCCTTTCTCTGATGGAGATTAACCCTCAAGGGCTAAAGTTTGCTCTGTTCCATTTCTACATGTGTTTGTGCAAATGTGGGACACCGAGAGGCAGCAGTGTTTGTGCTGAAACCGAGCAGG